>CM076579.1:472973276-473382216 GCA_034641835.2 Pinus albicaulis | reverse complement strand
CAGCTAAGGATGCGTCAAGTGGTATAAGAGTTGGAAAAAGCTCTTTTGTTGGTTAAAGTTTTTTTTTTTTTTTTAATTGTAAAGAATGCATGTGTGATGGATGAAGCAAGAGAAGATCATATTTTGAATTTGATAAGTAGCAGATACACAGAGTTGATGTTTAACAGACATTTGCATAAATAAATGAGAACAATCCATTCAAAGTACTAGTGAATGGGAGAACAAGGTCATGTAAAAATATTGAAGGTGAGATAGTGTGTTTTATTTTAATCTGGTTTGAAAATTCTGGTTGGAGACAAGATAAAATATCTCAATAAAGAAAGATAAAGTCTTAAGAAGCAGTGATGGAGGAACTGGTAAAGATTTCTAAAAGAAGGAAGGTGACTGAGTGAAGTAGCCAAAGGAACAACAGGTTCAAGAAAGTGAACCAAAAGAATACTTAGGAAGAGGTCAAGCTCAGAGAGGAAGCTTGATAGGGTATTGAGTAGCAAAAGGATATTGATACAAGAGAAGGCTATGTTGCAGATCATAAATTGAGCATGGATGAGCTCATGAAGAAGATGGCCATGGAGGATCAGAGAAGAGGTTCTAAGGAATACCATAAAGATAAAATAAGTAACGAGGATCGAGAGAGAGATATTGCAATGATGAAAGTACAATTGGAGGTACTACAGGGATGGCTACAAGAGAAAGAGAATGAATTCCGAAGACATGGATGGAGGATGAAGAAATGGGTTAGATGGAACCTATTGAAAAATAAATGGAATGCTAAGATGATGAAAAAGTTCATAGAACTTGAACAGATACATATTTCTTTGTTGGAAAAGGAAATACTCAGAGGAATTGAGTCACAACAAATAGGATCTGTTGGAAACCAAAAAGTATACTGTGAAATATTGGTGCTTGAAGAAGCAAATGAGACTGAAAGGTCTTGTGTTTTTAAAACTAATGAGTTGTGTATGATTGTAGGTACACCACAGGATGTTGAACAAGCTTTAGAGTTTGTTAAGGAGAAGGAGCTGAATCTGAAATCTGTTTAGATTAATGCTGAGATAGCAAGATCTCAGAGAGAATAGGAGACAGAGGGGTCTCATGGAAATAAGCAGCAGAGTATTGAATCAGAGGAAGAAGGGCCATCTGATGATTGGTCAACAACAAGTGAAGATGTGAAAAACTGTGTAAGGTTTCCAAATTATACCCCAATTTAAATTGTTGAGTTATATAGAAAGTTAGATCTTCAAAGAAGAGAGTTGGAAAAGCAAAGGATTTATACTCAGGTTGAATTGCTGAAAGAGAAAGACAAAGAAATTGTCATGAATGACAATCATGAAAAAGAGGGTAAGGATGTAAGAATAATTCAACAAATCAAAGAAGTTCATTATTGTGAACCAGAACAAAGAGACATTCTTGAAACAATGATATGAAGGAGAGACTAGTTGACAGTCTCATGGAGAATTTAAATCAGCATACTGATGTGCTGACAAAGGAGTTAAATGAAAACTCAAAGCAACATACTGAGATGTTTCCAGAGGAGGAAGAGACATTGATGTATTGTATTTTTAATACTGATAATTCATGTGTTAATTATGCAGGTAAAGAAGGACAAAAAATGGAAAATGTCAAAGAATCTAATGAAAAGGAAACTATGTTAGCTAAAAACATAGTGAAGGATCATCATTCTATCATGATGATTGGTACAATGGAGATAACTTTGGAAGTTGAGAATAAAGACAGTAAATATTTTTTGAGTCCTGAAAGAGACTTAGAACTGCACGAAGAATATTTGGTGACTAGATCATGAAATAATACCATTGGTTCTTGTGATTTTGAAATTGATAATTTGATTGTGTTTACAGGTGTTGCAGAAGGAAATCCATCTCTTGGAGTTGTCTTGAATGAAGATAAATTGTTACAGAAGGAAACCATAGATTCCTTACTTAATAAGGAGAGCATTTACAAGGAAGGTGAGACAGGCATGTCTTATATGAAGGAACTTGTTATTATTGATAACAAGGAGAAGTTGGCTTATCTGATTGGCCAAGAGAATACTATAGGACAGACCCTTAGAACTGTCACAGTGGTGGAGAATCATAATTCTATTCTGATAAAGGATAAAGATACAGAGTTTGAAGAAGGTGAATTGACTGCCAGAATCAGTCAAGGAGGTGAAAGACAATCATTGAAGGTTGTCAAGGAAGAAGAAGAAGGTTATGCTGAAACTGAATTGCAGCATATTGATGATACGTTTGAAATAAAATAAGTACAAAGGGAAATGTTGAAATGCTTGCTAGAAACATTTGAACAAAAGAAAGGAATTGCAGACAATAAGATGGAAATGTTTGAAGTTGTGGAAGAGATAGGAGCAGATACTAGTTTGTCAAAATTGATTATGCTTGCTAATATACAAAGAACAGTGAATGAGTATATTGCTACAGTTGAAGAATCAAAAGATAATTTATTTGTTGAAAATAAATTTGCAGGTAGTGAGAAGAAGAAGGATGTTGCAAAGGGAGATATATTAAGAGATATTCAGGAATTCTGGTAGGCAACAATGTCTAGAGCAATATCTACAAGAGTATTTGGAGCAATATCGTCAACAATATTTGCAACAAAAATTAGAAGCAGCAACAAAAGGTAGAGTGGTTATTAGTCAGAAGATAACTTGGACATAGTGATTGAAAGCATAAAAAGGTTGATGATGAAGGTGTCTCAAAAGAATATAGTAGAAGGAAAGCAAAGAAACAATAGCAAGGAAAAGACAAGAACTGATTGTGAAAGCATAGCTAGTGGGAAGGTGCAAAATAAAGTATCGAAGCTCAGAAAAATGTAGTTGAAGAATGATGAAGACACTGCATCTTATGGACAGCAGCAAAATAGAGTATGGGATCTAGGAGGCTAAAGGTTGAAAGCACATGATCAGGAGATCATGATAAATTTCTACTTTGGGAGTCTGATGCAGGAGCATCTGGCTCAACAATTTTATTTTAATTTAATAGATATAGGGGGTCTTGTATTTCTATGAAATTGGAATGATTTTTTTAGAGTTAAGTGCTTTTAATATTTTAAAATAGGATTAATTAAATATTGAGAGGATTTTTGTAAATGTTATCGAAAGAGAATATGAGATATTTGAGAATTAATTGTAAATCCTAAATTAGAATTGGTTTCATGAATCTGGGGATTTATGAGAATCCTTAGGGATAAAAGAGAGATTTTAGGATTTAGAGGATATTTAGGATTTGATTGAGAATATAGTGGATCTAAACCAAAATTGGTTTTAGAATCCAATTGTATAAATTGTAAGCCTCAAGGCATTAAAGGGAGAGATATTAAGGATCAAATTAGTTAGCTAAATCTTTGATTGTAGCCTACGGGCAGTAGGAAGAAAGAGGCCATTGATTCGAATACTAGGCCAGAAGAAAATTCCAATGTAAATATTGAGTATTAATAAAGAGAACTCAATTTATGAGTTCGTGTTTCATTATTGAGTTTATATTGTGTGCAGTGAATGACTAATTTGTAATTTGTGTCTATCAAAGCTCAATCATCGATCACAGAATGGATCGATGACATGGAAGAAGAAACGTGATCCTACAATTCGATATATAAACACAATTGCGTAGAAGTGTGGAGAAGATTTTGATGGAAGCTTTATTGAATAAAAGGAAAATTTCATTTCCTCTATACCTGGAAAATATAGGCTGATTTATTTGGGCTGAGGTTTCATATACAAGATTTTATGGAATCCGTGAATCGATAGAACAGTGAAGGTTGATTTCAACTAAATTGATATCGTTGAGATCGAGCACCTGAAGCATGGTTTTATTTTAAGCCATAGGCTCAAACACACGGAACCTATGTTTATTATACAGTTCCTTAAAACCATCAGTTGAATGTTCATACCAAAACCTTCAGGTGGAGAGCACACAAGAGTAAAAGGGTTTCCAATCCAGAAAGTGGCGTCTCACATGCAAGAAGAGGAAAAATTGGTAAAGGTTGGGACCGGAAGTTAAGTAGTGTCGCGCTGAAAGGAGAAGACAAAAGAACTATGCAGTTCAGAACCTCATATCTTGGTTGAAACCATGAATCGATGGTGCAGCAGAACGGTGAATTGGTTTGACAAAATAGTCAGCAATTTCGCATATAGTTGGAATGTGAAACGGTTTTAAAAACCACCAAAGGTTTATCGCACACCTTTGAAAGGGTAAGTGGTATTGAAGGAGACCATGCGATAAACCTATGGGAGTGATACATAGCACATCAAAACTTCCTATTTCGCATATGTTGAAACCGTTAACTATTGCGCATATTATAATGGGATTTCCATTGGATTGGTAAGTGGATATGATCGACGGTGTAAAGGTGCATGGGCAATAGCTGTGACCGAATTTATTTTTATTGGTTTCATATATTTAACCAAGGTTAAATATATTGATTCAAATTTCATAAAGTGGGTTTTTGTATATGGTTTATAACCATAACTGTGTTAAAAGGAAACAGCTTCCGCATGAGAGGTTACCTTGGTTTGGGGTTATCTTGGTTCAAAAATGAGAAACACATTATTTGTGTGTAATTGAGGGTAAACGTAGCTAAGGCTGCGTCAAATATCAAAGATGACTAGCAAGATGGTAGACTACAGTTCATGATATTCTCCCTACAAATCATATGAGTAGCATGGTGATGAGTATTCCCCTCACATAATAGACACTTTGAGAAGTTTGAAAGCAGAGATAAGTAGTTGCAAAGAAGATAATGAATAAATCATTTAGTCACAAGATAAACTTTCCAAGGCACAGAATAAACAAGCAAAGGTCAATGCAGTCATCTTTAAGAGCTTGTCAAACTTGCAGAGACATGGAAAACCAAAGATTAGTTATGGAAAGGAGGACAAGACTAATGGGGCATATGGAAGTAGGTCTCATGATGGGCCCAATTCAGATAAAGATGACATAGTCAGAGATGGAAAAATATTGGATACTTTTGATAGACGGGGCAATGGACATGGGCTTCATTCTAGCTCTAGTTTGAATATGTATCATGGTCACCATTGCTATCATCCTTAAAAGAGGTGTGACAGGGGATATTTCCTAGATGAGTTCAAGAAATCCAAGCCACCTACATTTTGATGGAGAAATGAAGAAGTCACGTGACATAAAAGCTTGGTTGCTTGGGATGAATAAGTTCTTCAGATTGCATGAATATTTAAAGAACATGAAATATATGATATATACCTTTAGTCTTAAAGGTAAAGAAGACATTTGGTGGGAATACGTAAAGAATGTTAGAGGAATTTATGAAGAGGATTTGACTTGGAGGGAGTTTGAAATACTTTTAAGGAAGAAGTATCTATTTGAGAGATACTACGATGCCATGGAAAAGGAGTTCAATGAGTTGAAAATGAGATATATGACCAATGAGGAGTATACTAGCAGATTTTTAGAGTTGTTGAGGTATGTGCCTTACCTTAAGGAGGAGAAAGCAAAGATTCAAAGTTTCATCAATCGGTTTCTGGTAGTGTTCAAAGACAAGACTGAGTTTTATGAGCCTATGTCAGTGGAGGAAGCCATCAGAAAGTTGAAGCATTGTTATGATCAATTGAAGAGAAAGAAAGAGTCTCAACAAGGATGGAAAGGGAAATACAAAGCTAAGGGAAAGTGGCCACCGAAGCGGAAAATACCTCAGGATGCAGGTGATAAAGGTAATGTTAATCCTCACAAGAAGTTTAATGTAGTTAAGAAGGGACGTGGGTCACAACATGGAGAGAGAAAAAATAAAGGTGATGGTAAGGGACCATTGTAGTGTTGGATATGTGACAAGGAGAATCTCAAGTGGGATTTCCCATTGTATCAGGGTCGTAGACCTCAGATATACATTGCACAAGAGGATCAGATAGTTGGGCACGTTGGATAGAGAATTCCTTAGATATATGTAGCATTGGATAATAAGTAGGAGGATCACCAGGTATCTATTATCGAGATGGACAGTAAACTTTGTGATCAAGTTGCTTCTATTTTGATTGAACTAGATCTTAATTATCATTATGTTAATCCTAACCTGGAGGGTAAGTGTGGTTTGAATAAATAAGTGCATGAAGAGTCTTGGTTAGTGCAGTTGGCTACAGGTACTAAGAAGAGAGTTCTCGATTGGGTAAGATATTGTGCATTTGATTTGAATGGTATGGCTACATCAACACATTTAAATGTACTTCCATTGTGATCATTTAGTATGATTTTGGGTATGGATTTCTTGTACCTTCATAGGACCAAAATTTATTTCTATGACAATGCCATTGAGTGCTTGGATAACAGTGGAGAACATAGAATCTTGCAAGGTAAGAAGAAGGAAACATCGGTTAGAATGGTTACATCTATGCAGGCAAAGTGTAGTTGCGTGAAAGGGTGTGTACTGTTTTCAGTACATATTTCTAGTGATAAAGGTAAGGATGTTGAGGATGTAGAAGTCTTGAAAATGTACCCAGTTCTACAAAAATTTCAGGATGAATTCCCCTCAAAGATTTTAGAGTTATCACCTCACATGGAAGTGGAATTTTTTATTGACTTGGTACCAGGGGCAGCACCAACATCAAAGGAACTGTACACGATGAGAAATTTAGATTTAGTAGAGTTGAAGTTGCAGTTAAAGGAAATTATTGACAAGGGATACATCATACCAATTGAATCACCTTGGGGTGCAACATTTTTTTTTTTTTGAAGAAGGACGGTACTCTCAGGTTGTGCATCGATTACAGGTAGCTAAACAATGTGATGATCAAGAATAGGTATTCGTTGCTGACGATTGATGGCTTTTTTGACCATTTGAATGGAGAAACAGTGTTCTAGAATATTGAATTAAGATCAAGATATCATTAGGTACGCATTAAAGAAGAGGAAATATACAATACTTCTTTTCAAACCAGGTATGGACATTATGAGTTTGTTGTAGCTCCTTTCACTTTTACTAATGCTCCAACTAATTTCATGTGCTTGATTAATAGTGTGTTGCATCATTATCTGGAAAATTTTGTTACTGTATTCATTGATGACATATTGATATATTCTAAGAATGAAGAAGAGAATGTTGAACACTTAGCAAAAATATTGATATTTCTAAGAGAGCATCAGTTGTATTCCAAGCTTAGTAAATGTAGTTTATTTTAGACATATGTACATTACTTGGGGCATGTGGTTTCCAAGGAGGGAATAACAGTGGATCCGGAAAATGTAAAGGCTATTATGGGATAGGAAACTACTAGGAATGTGGATGAATTTATATTATTCATGGGGTTAGCAAGTTATTATAGGAGGTTCATCAAGAAATTCTCACTGATTTCCTATCCTATTACATCATTGTAGAGGAAAGGTAATAAATTTGAATGGACAAAGTCATGTGCAGCAAATTTTGAGTAGTTGAAGCAGTTGTTGACAAATTTTATAGTTCTCAATATTGCATATCCGAATAAAGAGTTTTTGGTATGTAAAAATGCTTGCAAGAGAGGACTTGGTGGAGTCTTGATGCAAGAGGGACAAGTAGTGTGCTATGAATCAAGGAAACTTAATGAGCATGAGAAGAATTATGTGACACATGATCTTGAGTTGGCAACAATCATTCATGCATTGAAGATGTGTAGACACTATCTTCTTGTATGGAGGTTTGTATTGATGAGTGGCCACAGTGGATTGAGATACCTATTTCACCAACCGAATATATGTCAAGAAAGCTAGATCATTGGCCACAATCAATGAGTTTGACTTTGAGATTGGGTACATTAAAGGTAAAGAGAATAGGGTTGCATATGCTCTTAGTAGAAGAGACACATAACAACTATGAGATCATATGGGATGGATTTACAGGATTAGATCTTACAGACGAGACAATTGGATGACAGGTATAGGGATCTTAGGCATAGGTTACAATAGGGTATAGGTGATTAGGACATGGACTATCATCTTACATCGGATGGTTTGATTAGATTTAGGGATAAGATCTATGTGTCGAACAATAGCGAGCTCAAGAAGCTTATCTTGAGGGAATTTCATGTTAATCCATATTCGGGTGATACTGGATACCAAAAGACATTGCTGATTATGGATAATTTCTACTATTGGTCGAATCTGAAGAAGGGAGTGGCGAAGTTTTTAGCTAGATGTTGGGATTCTGAATAGGTAAAAGTAGAGTGAAAGCATCCTTGTGGTCTACTATAGTCAATTATGATTCTAGAGTAGAAATGGGAGGTCATTTACATGGACTTCATTATAGGTTTGTCGAGGAGATATAGACATCATTATTCCATCATGGTTGTGCTTGATAGGTTGAAAAAGGTGGTAGACTTCATTCTAGTGAAGTCTACTCTTTCAGCTAGTGATGTAGCATAGGTCTTCACGAGGGAGATATTGAGGTTGCATGGTGTTTTGAAGAGGATTGTGTCATATAGAGATCTTAAGTTCACTTCTAGCTTCTGGAAAGATTTATTTGCAGGTTTGGGTACAAACTTGGCCTTCAATACAAATTATCATCCATAGATAGATGGAAAGACAAAGAGCATCAATAGGATTTTGGAGGACACGTTGAGAATGTATGTCATGCATTATCAACAAAAGTGGGAAGAGTATCTTCCACTGGTAGAGTTTTCTTACAATAATGGGTATCAAGAGTCACTAAGGATGAGTCTGTTTGAGGCACTCTATGGGAAAATTTTTAATATTCCCATCAATTGGTGTGATCCAATGAACAGGGTGTTGATAGAACTAGACATGTTGGAAAAAATGGAACAAGAAATGCAGGTAATCAAGAAGAATCTAAAGGTAGCACAGGACAGGAAAAAAAATTATGCATATTAACACAATGAATTTAAGGAGTTTTAGGTTTGGGAGCATGTGTATTTTTTCATCAAGCCCAATAAGAGTTCCTTGAGGATTGGGTCATGTGCGAAGTTGGCACCTCGATATTCCAGGACTTTTGAGATCCTTGAAAGGATTGGACCAATGGCCCACAGAATTGCACTGCCTTCAACAATGAATGTCCATGGTGTTTTCCATGTTTCATTGCTTAAGAGGTATGTAAAATATTTTGATCATGTTATTGATTGGTTTGTGTTAGGGTCAGTAGTTTTCATCGTCAAATGTATTTTCCTTATCCATTAAGTTTAATATTTTGAGAAATTGAGTCTATTACCAGTATTTTTGTGATAGCCTTAAATTCATTGTCTGACATCATTGAAATTATGCTATGAAGGGTTCATTGAAATTTGTAAAAAGTCCCAGTCACTGACAGTACATGAGATTTACAATTACAATGCGAGTGGTTTGAGTTTTGTAGAGTTGTACATGAATGCATACAATATGGTTCTTCGCAAATATGGGGAGAAACTTTGTTCAGTTCTGGTGACAACCATGAAAATACATTTAAAGGAAATAACAACAGTGATTAAAGTTGCTCAGGTATGTTTGTTCCTAGACGAGTTGAATAGGCAATGGATGGGCCATAACAAAGCACTACAAATGATTCGATACATCCTGATGTATATGGACCTGAGTCAATGAACTTGGACTGAATATGTGGAGAGATCACATTGTAAAATTTCAAAATATTCATGATAGGTTGCTAAGTACCCTTCTTGACCTTGTACACACAGAGTAGAAAGCCATCGTATATCCATTGTTGCACACCAGTGCTACCCAGTCAATTTTTTCACACATTTCTACACAATTATTGTGCAACGTTCCTTCAACACTACACAGTCTTGACATGACAAAAATTTCACCTTTTTGTTAACATTGAGCCATAATCAGATGATTTTATCAGGAAGAGTGATTCATCAACACAAATTTACATTCAACTGATGTTTTTATAGAATTATTTGTCATAGTGCTGTGTAGAATACTCCATTTTCACCATGTGAGCAACAGTCACCGTACTGTCTCTATATATCCTAAACCCTGCCCCCATTTTCCATGAAAATTTTACAACAGATGTATGGGGGTGAAATGAACAAACCCATTAAATTTCAGCTCAAAATACTTCACGTTTTTCAAGAAACGAGGTACTGTCACATACAACCATTTTTGGATTTTCTTGATATTCACGAGTCATATTTTTTTCAAATTGTTTGTGGAGGTGCGCCATGATGATATTAACATGTTGTAAAAATTTCATATTAATTGGATTTACCATTTAGGAGATATGCCCTATTAGGGTCCCATGATTTGGCAGATTGGTAGACCAAATGCACAGGGTAACATCAGACCAATATTTGGAGTCCTAGGACCTAGCCTTCCTGGACTCGGAGAGGGCTCTCTCTATTGTATGCAAAGGATGTGAACTTGATTTATTTAGATGGTTGATTTTAGGCTAGTTGTTAAGTGTAGGGTTTGTTGTTTGTTTTGGTTGGGTAATATGATCAAGTAGAATAGGTGGAGTGAGAGATCTTCAAATTATTGGGCTATGGAGTCAATTAAAGTCATGGATATCTCATCAATGGATCGGGGAGCATCACAGGGAAAATCTAGCATGGTCAAATGGATTTTCAAGGTTGATGGGAAATGAGATGAACATCAACTTTGTGAACAAAAAGTAGGGCAAAGGGAAATCAAGAATCCTTTGTAAAATACTATCTAACAAGAAGGGACTTAAATACCATAAACATAAATAAGCAATCAATAGATAGGGAAAACCAATAAATCTTTGATCCAACATAAGCAAATAAGCATTCAAGACAAACATTCCAATGAAATATAGAGGACGAGAAACTCATTTAACTTCTAGTGATTTCACCTTCAAGGTTAGAAAACATTTAAGATAACAAATAACTTTAATCAAGGAAGAGGGAACTCATAAACATCTTTGATCAAAGCTATAAAGATCTCCAAAACAATTATTCAAGCATGGACAAAGGGTATGATCGAAACATAGCCTCTTTGGCAGACCTAATTAATGGTACTTTGGAGAGAGACCTCAAGAATAGTGTTTAGTGACATCAAACAAGCAGGGCTAGCCATAAATAATATTTGATACCTACTGTATTAAACCATTCATGAAATAAACAAGCTTAGGGGGTCTAGAGAGCAATTAATAATTCTCTAAAATGTCTTAGCAGAGGAAAACATAAAGACAATAGAAATCAGGAAGGACTAAGGTGCCTCAAAGAACATTTCTTAGCCTCTACTTTTCTGTTCTATTGCAACCTAGAAAGATGGAAACATAATGAAAAGATGAGAAAACATGAAATAAATAGAAGCACTTCACCATTAACCAAGCTCAAGGATCCTACAAGCAAGCCTCCTCCATCAACAAGCAAAACAAGCCATTCATAAACTCCACAACACCAATTTCTTCTCCAAACTCATAAAAACCATGTATTTCTCTCAAAGCTCATCAAATTCCAACCTTTACAATGAAGACCTCATTCTCTATTCAACTCAAAAAAGGAGGAAAAAAACCCTAGATAGGGTTGGAAAATGTCAAAATCACTCATAAATGTCATTTATGCCTAAGAGACCATGCAAGGCCCAAGGCACAAAATATCTCATGAAATAAATGCTAAAATAACTTCTTGCACCTAATTTCAAAGTGATTTGCCTCAAAAAACACTAAAATAATATTTTTCAATAAATGAGTGTGTTTTGTTGACTTTTGGCCAAAAACACACCACACAGTCCATAAGCATAGCGCCACCTTAGGTAGAAAATAGGTCTTGTTGCAACCAAGTTTTGGACCCCTTCCCGATGTCGAACTTTGCTCTGTGATGACCCGTTGGAAATCCTGAAGAGTCTACTTTCCATATCTACCCTTGGTTTCCTGATCCAGCTTTTGTAACCTGTTAAAAATGTTAAAATCCCAACATTTCTCTGAGCACAACACCAGGCCTGAAATGGAGGCAGAAAGGTGAAAAATGAGGGGTTTTTTGACCTTTTGAGGGGTCAAAAATGCTCCAATTGCTCTGAAATTTGGTGAGAATAATGTACTAGTCATGAGAAGTAAAAAAATGTAGAGTTTTCCCTCTGTGGATGCCTGAGGGATAAGCGTAGCACCAGTGGCGCTGTGCTTATAGGCATCAAAATTCTCAAAAAACAAAAACTTGTCCAAATTCCCTCAAATTTGGTGGATAAATGCCTCATGGGGTTTTGGAGACCTGTTGAGAAGCTTGGGCCAAAACTCCAATTTTTTCATGATCCTTTGCTTCTTTTAGTTCCTGAACTTCAATGAGGGCCTCTTTGAGTTTAGCACTAGTGAGTTTGTTTTTTAAGGCATAGTGTTGGACCATCTTCTTTTGTAAGCCAAGGTCTCTTTTATATTTCTTCATGTGCTTGTGCTCATCCTTGTAATAATCAATGATGTATTGGGCCATGGAAAGGCTCCTTTGTAAGTCCTTTCTCTCTACATTTTTTCTTTGAAGGAGTATGCTATGAGCCCTCTCTCTGTCTTCTTTTTCACTATCAAGATGGATGAGTTCAAATTCCCTATCATCCTCATGCTGATCTTCTTCATACTCTTTTACCTTTCTTTTTCCTTTGTCCTTGCTTATGCCTTTGATTTTCTCCTTACCTTTGTCTTTGGTTTTCCCCTTGCTTTTGTCTTGGGTTTTCCCCTTGCCTTTTTCCTTGGGTTGCATAGGAGTAGAAAACATGATCTCTTGCCTTTTGGGGGAAACAAACATATGTCTTGACCCTCTCTGATATGTGCATGAAAGAGGTGTGATGGTGGTCTTGGTGGTGTCCTTATTATGAGGGCCTTCTGCATTAGCATAGCGCCCTGCCTGAATAGTCGGGTCGGCCTGTGCATGCAGCACCGAGCGGGTCGGGCCTCTGTGCTAAGCGCAGTGTCAGTGTTCAGGCTCGCCAGGTCCTAGGCGTGTCGGGCCCGTCTACACACACCGCCACCGATTCGCGAACCGCCACCCCAAATTCTCATAGCGCCGAGTTACTTTGAACAGGGAAATGCCCAATTAGCGTAGCGCTAGGCCTTGTAAGCACAACGCCACCGATTCGCGCAGCGCCAGGGAAATTTGCTCAGAAACAGTAAAAAAACTCTGATTTTTCTCCTAAAGGCTTTCTCTCTTTTTGCTATGTTTGCTTTTTGTCACTTTATGGTTTTCACTGATATCCTTTTGGCCTTTTGGCCTTCTGCGGGTGATTTTGAAAACTTTTCAAGGAAATTCTTCTTTGGTGATGACTTGCTAGAGAGATGGAAAAGGTCCTTTTAATCCTTTGAGGGCCTTGGCATTTGTAAAAAACCTTTTTCTTCCTGAAATGATAAACTGAAAAGATTGTTTTTATCCTTTTTGGCATTCCTGAGTGTAAGTGACCTGATGTTGAAAATGGCAACAAGAAACAGTGAAGGAGGCCTCCTGAAACATCTTTCCTGATCCTAGTTGGAAAGAGATCACCTAAACTAGGTGGGGACCACACATGTGATTTTTTTTGTCGAAAAATCTATTTTTAGACTATGTCTATTTTTAGACATATGGAGCATGGTCCGGGGATTCCAGTATGAGATTCTTGGAGCATTGGTCATGTTGGTAAAAATATATGGGACTCTATTTTTGTGACCTATAGGTCGAAGAGGTCGAATTCTATTTTTAGACTGCCTCTCCTTAAAATAGGGAAATCAAATATTATTTACCCTTAATAATATTTGGACTATAAACTTCAGTTTACTCTCTTGGAGCACTTCAGTTCGAGCCTTGGAAGTGGCTCATGCAGTACCCGAAATGATTTACACCTTTTCCCACTACTGGAATTGGTGAAACTGTTAACAGTTGACTTCGATTTCAAGCTCGATGGTAATTAGGTGGAGATTGATGCGACGATTAATAGGTGGTATTACAGTTAACTTAGTTGAACTAGTTGTATTTAATCTAACTGAAAAATACACTAGTGATGAGTGGTGTGAATTAATTATTAATTAATTCACTAATTATTAACTCATAAATCAACTAAAGAACACATAAGTTAACTGCAATGCATGGACAGTTCAGTGGAGACCAGTGTTAGAGGTGGGTGAAAGGGTGAGTCTACTATCAGTTGTGACATCGATTGTGTGATTTTCGCAGAGAAATTACCAATGACAATTGCGCGATTAGAGCCCGGTGATTCGAACACAGGTCTATTTGAACAAACCTTGATTTAGCAATAGGGTTTAGTGGGTGTGTTTTGAACATGTGACTTGTTCAAAACCAAGCTAGTTTTTGTGCAGCTTTGGGAGATAGTACTGAGTACTTGTGAGGAGTTTGTACTATGTATTTGCTGCATGTTCTCTCCATTTATAATATACTATAGCTGCGGGGTTTTCAGCTATAAGCTTTCCCCATACATACTGTGTTAATGTGTGTGATTATTTGATGTGCTATCGCTTCTATTCTTTCCGCATGTGACAATTAATTGTAGAAGAGATTATGTGTTATGCATGCAATTCGAAATTGATGTGTGATCAGGTTAATATCCATTGAATAAGTGATTTATTCAGCAAATTTCTACATGGTATCGGAGCAATATTAATTGTCGAGATCTATTACGATGATTGCAAACTTATTTCCTCGGACAGAGCCTGCATACGGGCCAGATAGCCTCCGGATTCATCTTTCTTTGGAAAGTGAAAGGTCTGGTAAAAGCCCATGCAGTCAATCTCTGATTTGGAAATAATTTGTTCTCAAGTGTAGATCGGAAGCGATTGAGTTATTAGCTGGTGGTGAAATTCGAATTTGCAGATTTGTGTTCTTGGTGCCGCGATGAAAATGTCTTTCATCGGTTTGCGACTCGAATATGCCTTGGAAGGAAGTTCGAATTATGTTGCATGGAAGGACCGCATGGAGGCTGTATTAGATGATCATGGGCTGTTGGAATTCATGGAGAAAGAGATTCCAAAGCCTACTTCTAATGATGCTGATGTTGTGGAAGCCTGGTGAAAGAAACAAGCAAAGTGTCGAAGGATCCTGTTGGAGGGCGTCAAGGATCATATTGTATCCAGCCTGCATGGAAAGGCTTCTCCATATTTGATGTGGAAAGCTTTGACGGATCTATACCAAAGCAAGAGTGACCAAAGGAAGCTGGCACTCAAAGATATACTCAGGAACATCAAGATGGAGAAAGGCGACAGTATCGCCTAATACCTCACGAAGTTCACTCAGTGCAGAGATGAGCTGGGAGGTGTGGGGGTGACTGTCGAAGATGAGGACATGGTGGACCTGGCTCTCCTTGGTCTTCCGAAGGCTTGGTATTCCTATCAGGATAGTGTCAATGGTCGGGAGAATTTTCCGGGATGGGAGCGACTGTGGTCGGATCTCATGCAAGAGGAGATCAAGAGGACTACCAGGGATGGATCTTCATCAAAGGTAACTGATGAAGAAGACTGTGCTTTGGCTGCCAAAGCAAGGAAGGGGAAGGGAAAGGATAAGGCTTCTCAATCCGGTGCGGATGGTAAAGAGCGTGACATGTCCAAAGTGAAGTGTTTTCACTGTCACGATCATGGACATTACGCCACGAATTGCCCAAAGAAGAAGAAGAACAAATAGGCTGCTGGAACTGCAGCTGGTGAGGCTCTTGCCTCACAATTTGAGCTGGACTTCTCATTGATCACATGCATGTTGTCTAGTGCATTGGGATCGGGGTGGTATATTGATAGTGGCACTTCCTTTCACATGACGGGAGATGCAAATCTTTTCAGTGACTTGGTGGAGAAAGGTCTCCAGATGCATGTTGAGTTGGGCGACGGTGGACGATACAATGCGACCGGCATTGGTACCATAACCTTTCGGAGGGAGTCAGGTAAACTCATTCTTTTACAAGATGTATTGCATGTACCAGGTCTAACAAAGAATTTGATCTCAGTCGCAATGTTAGAGGATAAAGGGTATGAAGTTGTCTTTAGAGAAGGAAAAGTTTTCCTTCGGCACAAGGCAACGGGACAAGTCAAGAAGGTTGGGATTCGGGCAAAGAATCTCTACAGACTTGAAGTATATGGGATGTCTACGGAGCTTCCTACTGTTGGGAAGCAGAAGGAAGACATGCAACTCAAGCTTGAGAGGGAGCAAGTGTTGCATGCAGGCGAGAAAGACATGCAATTGATGCTTGAGAGGGAGCAAGTTTTGCATGCAGGTGATAGTGAACCTTGGGATGTGGAGCAGCCACAAGAGGATCATGGAGTGGAAGAGACCACTCATGCAGAGAAATTTCGTGCCAGTCGGGCAGAGGGAGTGCATGCAGCTATACCACCAGGTATGAGGTGGGGCGACATGCATGAGTAATCCCATGAGGAGATTTCTGGGCAGATTCATGAGATGGTGTGGATCTCATGGATTGAACCTGGCTACGAGGTGCCCACAACGCAGCAGTAGCAAGATCAGTTGGAGTGATGCAGGCAGATCAAAGTGACAGTGTCGGATACTGGAGCGCGGATCAGAGTTGACAGCAAGTGCAAGAGTGCATGGTTGCAAGAGTTCAATAGCGCAGTGGTTCCTGATGACATGTGCAGTTGGCCAAGCAGAAGTCGAAGACTTTGATGATAGATGCTAGATGCATCAAGACTGATTGAGTTGTTTGGAGCCTATTCAGTTTCAGAGGAGTTGCAGAGCAGATGCATGGAGTTGCATGGCGCTTGTGAAGGTTGCAGGGCGAATGCATGGAGTTGCATGTCGCATGTAATGACAGTCCTTTCTTGTTGAGAGGGAGTGTTGAAAAATGGCAACAAGAAACAGTGAAGGAGGCCTCCTGAAACATCTTTCCTGATCCTAGTTGGAAAGTGATCACCTAAACTAGGTGGGGACCACACATGTGATTTTTGTCGAAAAAATCTATTTTTAGACTATGTCTATTTTTAGACATATGGAGCATGGTCCAGGGGTTGCAGTATGTTATTCTTGGAGTATTGGTCATGTTGGTAAAAATAGATGGGACTCTATTTTTTGTGACCTATAGGTCGATAGGTCGAAGTCTATTTTTAGACTGCCTCTCCTTAAAATAGGGAAGTCAAATATTATTTACCCTTAATAATATTTGGACTCTAAACTTTAGTTTACTCTCTTGGAGCACTTCAATTTGACCCCCGGAGGTGGGGCATGCAGCTGCCAGAAGGATTTACTCTTTTCCTATGAGTTAGGTGAGCTAATGCATGGTTGAATTCAGTTAGAGCTCAAGTGGCGGAGTTCGGTGGAGTTGATGCGACAGTTAATGGAGGTGGTGTTCTCGTTAACTAGTTGAACTAGTTGTATTTAGTTTAACTGGCTAATACACTAGAGATGAGTTGTGTGAATTAAATATTATTTAATTCACTAATTATTAACTCATTATTCAACTAAATAACACATCAGTTTAACTCAGTGCATGGATAGTTCAGTGGCGACAAGTGAAAGAGGTAGATGAAAGGGTTGAGTTAGCTATCAGTTTCGACATCAGTTGTGCATGAGATTTGCACCACACTTGGAGGAAATTACCAATGACAATTGTGCAGTTGGAGCCACTGAGATTCGAACCTGGATCTCTATTTAGACCTGCCTTGATTGCGCAATAGAGGCAGAGAAGTAGTGGGTGTGTTTTGAACCTGTGACTTGTTCAAAACCAAGCTAGTTTTTGTGTAGCTTTGGGAGATAGTACCGAGTACTTGTGAGGAGTTTGTACTATGTATTTGATGCATGTTCTCTCCATTTATAATATACTATAGCTGGGGGTTTTCAGCTATAAGCTTTCCCCATACATACTGTGTTAATGTGTGTGATGATTTGATGTGCTATCGCTTCTATTCTTTCCGCATGTGACAATTAATTGTAGAAGATATTATGTGTTATGCATGCAATTCGAAATTGATGTGTGATCAGGTTAATCTCCATTGAATAAGTGATTTATTCAGCAAATTTCTACACCTGAAACATGTCTTTTTACCTTCTTACTGATTTTTTTGACAGTGATGTACCTATTTTGACAAAGACTACAAATTAGGCCTATTATGTCTCTTCTTGGCCACTTCTGATTTTATGCAAGTTCCATGACACAGTTGTTCTAGTATTCTTAGTCATCCTTTGGAGTTTGACACCTCATTTAATCAACAGTAAACTCGTGCTCAACTTGATTTCTCATTTTGACACTTGACCTTATGATTTCCTTCCTTTGACCATTTTGAGGGCAATTGACTGCAATTGAAGGCTTAGTATCCCTCACACTGATACTCTTTGTATTTCCCTCCCTTTGATGCAGTGAAGCATTGTTGCCTTGAAAAACCATGGAGGTCACCTTCTGATATCATTCTTCAAACTTCTGCCTGCTGTCATCATGGAGATTTATGGTCTTCATTTCACTTCTTTGCCTACCTTCTCAAACATTAGGCTTTAGGGCTGTTAGAGAAAAATAATTAGTGTTGTCTTCTAAGTTCTCTATAGCCCTTTCAAGTTCATTCATTTATGTTTAGTTCACCTCACCTTTTTCCATTCATTTATAATTTATAGAAATCTTCAATTCATGGTTGGTTGGGTTGATGTGCCTCTGTCTTGTTGATCCTTTGCATTCGCTCCTTGCTTGGCAACACTTTTTTTCCAATCAGTCATAAAAACCCTAATTCTCTTTGAACATAGGCATGTTGTATCTTATTTGTTGTGGATGTCCTTTAGTGAGGAGCTGGCCTCTTACCTTACCTCTTTCTTGCTGATAGCCATCTCAATCATTCCTGCAGAAATGTTTTAAGATGGGCAACTATCCTTTTGTAGAATTTGTGCTTTGACCAAAGAGGTCTTCCTTGGAGGGATTTTTATCAAACTTGGACAAATAGTTGCTTGAACTTCTTCTTTCTTTGATGCAGCCTCTTGGCATATGAAAAATAGTGAATCAGAACACCACAACAAGCCTACAACCTATGAAACTCTAAATGAACTAGTGGGGGACTCTCTGGACTTGGTCTTTGGCTAAAAGCTTGGCTTTGAGGTCTTCAAGTGTAAAACAGAGTTTTTGATAGACTGATGTATTAAAGATCCAAAATCCAATCTACTTGATTTATCTAAAGAGCCTACAGAGATAGTTTTGAGACCATTAGTGCTTAAGCCATCTGGGAGACACAAGAATGAGTAGGTTGGTTGGTGACCCTAGGTGACAGGGGAGGAGTTAGGCAAGACAAAATAGAGTGTTGGGGTCACCTGTGAAGATGAGTTGCATGAGCCCATGATGGGTCTTCTGGGAGTGGTAGACTGACCTCTACATGATAGGATGATAAGATAGTGAAAAATTTATCCTAAGGATAATGAAGGCAGTGAGATTTTTAGAACTCACAATATTCATGAATTTTGTTTCTAGAAATCTAGGATAAGCATTTAGTCATCTATAGAAAGAAAAAATTACTAATGAATAACAGTGGCTCCACTTGGGGAGGGCGGCTCCTTTTCAGGAGGTGTCCAGAACCTCAGATCTCTTAGTTTTAGGAAGACCAATGCCTCATCCATTGGGAATATTTTTCTTTCTCTTCATTTGTTGATGCTTCTTTGATGTTGTGATCTCAATAATCTAAATATCATGATTAATTTCAAACTCATCTCTACCTACCCAACCTACTTGCCTAACATTTTTTATTCCTTGGGTGCACTTGAACTGGAAAACCCTTGAAATTTTCTTCTTACGAAAGCAAAAAAAACTACCTACTTCTACACTTATTTCTTCCAAGAGTTCATATTATGCTAGTGAACTCTTTATTCTCTACCTAAACTACTCAACTATCAAGATTAAGCTATTTTACAGGCTTCATTCTCTAAGTTACTGACATGAAATTGAAAACATGGTTTAAATCAGGATTAGACAATTTGACTTACCATGGGTTGTGGCATTAGAACAAGCTGCACACAAACATTATTTTTGTACAAACAAAACTAGAAAAATAAGGACTATTATTTATAATTTGTTTAAGCATCCCCATATTTCTCTTTGGTTCAGATTTGAGCATGTGGAACCAGTATCTTTCATTCCTAATCTATCCTTTTTGACAAGCCAAGTTTGAATTTTTTGACAAGCTTCCTTCACTAACTTATCAACATAAATTTAAAAACATGTTCAACCATGATTAGGCTAGATGACTGAACAAGATAATATTTTTGAACCAGTAGTGGCATTTAGGCTTGCACACTTTCAATAGTACTCTTTTTGGGTATGGCGTTGTACCTCTTTTCAAATTTGCCCTCTTTTTCTTTATTTCTATGTTTTTGTGTTTTTTGTTTTTTATGATCTCTCATCATGCAATGGTATGTAACAATGAATGAGAATTTCACACTTAAGACTCTTGATAGTAATAGTACTCGAGAGGATGTGGAGAGGGATTTCTTTAATTTCCCACTTGTTTATGAATGTCTGGTAGAGGGAAGGGAGATCATGTATGCACTTAGGAATCAGGCTTTTGAACCATTTTATAGCTTCTTCTCCTAAGGTTTGGGTGAAGATCCTCATTTTTATGGTCTCTTCTTCTAATTCCATGTAGCCAAAGGTATCAATCATTTTCTCTACATGTTTTTGGGTAGTGGTAGAGTCAACTCCGGTAAAGTGAGATATCTTGGATTAGTAATCATGCGGCAAAGGTAACAAAGGTTGTGGTAAAACTAGGGGGCATACTAAGTTGCCATGATGGGAGCTAGTGGAATCCAAGGAGGATTTACAAGGGGAGGGTTTGTGAAAGGAGCTGGAGGATGAAGTGGAGTGTTTTTCACATTGGTTGTATGGATGGGTGTGGTGGAAGTACTTGGACCAGCAGATTGATTCTGAGTAGACTTGGGATGAAAAGAGCTAAAGTGATGGAGAAGCTGAAAGTCACGTGGAGTAGAAGCAGAGGCTTCTCTACTGGAACTCTGTTGCAAATTTATGGGCTCAAAATCAATCTTGTCAATCCCACTTTTTGAATTGGTTCTGAAAAGGTTTCTTGTATGATGCAAGTCAAACTGAGGGTCTTGCAAGGTTGTAAGATGTTCAGGGAGAGAGCTTGGTTTGTGAATGGTCCTAATAGTAGTTAAGTTTCCAATTTTAGAAGTTTGCCACAAAATATTTTCTGGGTCATCAACTATAGTAGGAGGGTTTGGGTCTAGATGAGATCTAGTATGGATCCTTTGTGAAGCTAGATTTCAAGTTCAAAATGTAGATAGGTTGAAATTTTTAGGACTATTTTTAGAAGGCTAACCTCTCTTAATGTTTGGTAAACTCACACAATGTATAACTAGGCTTCTAAACTTCTCGGGGCTGAATTGACACAATCCTAGGGAATCTAATGAGAACTAGTGAAATGTAATATCCCGTGTGCGGGTAGGGCCCGTAGCCACATGTCCGGGTCTTTGTAATGAGGGGTGTTGTGTAAGGGCCCCCGCCCTTAGATGCTCCGGTGGGGTTAGGCCCACCCTTAACACCCTGGGATGCTGCCCTCACTAACAGTTTGAGCTTTTGGTGTAGTGGTTGGATCTACGTGGTATCAAAGCCAAGGTCTCGAGGTCAAGACTCACGGAGCGTGGTGGGTTGTAATATCCCGTGTGCGGGTAGGGCCCGTAGCCACGTGTCCAGGTCTGTGCAATGAGGGGTGTTGTGCAAGGACCCCTGCCCTCAGATTCTCTGGTGGGGTTAGGCCCACCCTTAACACCCTGGGATGCCACCCTCACTAACAGTTTGAGATTTTGGTATAGTGGTTGGATCTACGACTGTAATGTTCCCTTTTTGGAATGGCTAGCAATCCATGGCTGGAAAACGCATTTTCCAGAAATGGAGGCAGCAAGATTTGATACCAAGACCTGGATCCCTTATATCAATACATCTAAGACTAAAATCCAGGAGTTGGGACCAAATAAATCCTTCTAGAGTGGTTAAACAGATCTCCCACTACTAGATATCTTCAGAAAGTGCCCAGTGAAGGGACTGAAACAATACACGAGCATACCATGAAGAGACAACGTTATTTTATGTGTTTTAAGACAAGAAGATGTATATATAGCCAAGAATGACGTTATAGCAGTAAAAGAGTACAATTTCTTGAGGAAACAACCTCTCAAGAAAGGCAATGCAAGCCTCAACATTACATGTGCACGGAAATGGAAGAACACTGCTATTTCTGCATAAACCTAGGCTATGAGGACGCAGTTTATAGAAGGAACTGCTCCATATTACATAATAAGTGAAATATATAGCAAGATATGGCTCAAATACAATAGGGGAGCAAAGCTCTAACCCTTAGAAGCAATAATACATCAATCCTCTGAGGGATTGGCTGAAATATGCAAAAAGGAAAAAATGTCGGAGTTGCAGGGTAGCTGCAGCAACTCAAATCTGGAACTCAATAGAGAAGGCTAAAGATGATGAGCGATATGAAGTCGAACTTCTCCAATGGATCTCCAAAGTGGAAGGTTGATCCTTAAACTTGAGATCTCACCCTCCAATCAACTCTGCAAAACCCCGCAGCAATTGCACTATGAAAATAACGTAGTTACTGGAGAAAAAGGCGCTGTAGGGGCAAGGATATGTGTTGGCCTGATGCCAAGATCTGAAAATAAGCTCCAAAGCTTCCAAAATAATCCTCCAAAGGAAATAAAGACTCTCCCTCTGAGAAACAAACAATGGAAGAGGTGTTGTGACTACTCACTGCAACACCTAGCAACACAGTGTTATTCAGCTGCAGAAATAATGTTGTCCTGATGGAGGAAGCTTGGCCTTAAGCCTAGATGTAAGAAAAATCATTCCAAACCCTCAAGAGGCCTCTCAAGAAGGAGAAGGAAGCCTAAACAGTAATTCCCCGGCAATTATTGCTAAACAACAGAGAATGCACAATGTCTGAATAGACATGAAATCATAAACATATGCATGAATAACAATGGTTCTCCTCCTCTCCATATATAGCATATGAAGGCTCTCTCTTCATGGGCCCCATAAATTAGGGTTTCCTCCATAAAGGAATATTCCCTCCTCTATCTCTGTGCTGTCCCATGTAGTGCTTTCCACCTCATACCCTGCGCTGGTTGACTTGGTCAAACCTCTTTGCAAATGTCTCCTTTCACACATGAGGGTGTGAAATTTGGTTCCATGACTAATCCCACTTCATAATAGAGGGATTTTATCCATGTTTTTATTATTAATGGGTCTTCTCACCCAATTATTCATCTCCTAAGTGAAAATAGACAAAATTAATGTTCCAATTTATTGAAGGAAAAATTAGGAACATTACAGTCCTCCCCTCCCAAATGTTGCTTGTCCTCAAGAAAATGCAAGGATAGAAATGGAAAGTATCCACTCAAGGCATGGAGTCAAAACTATGATGAGGAACATCTCCCTAATATGGATCTTCCATCCCCAAGCAATCATCCAAACAAAATTAGTCACCTCCCAACATGGCAACTCCTGAAAATCTGCTTCCACCTCAAGCTTCAGAAATGAAGGTGGGCTGAAAATCTGAACATGGTAAGCATCATAGCCTACCCCAAGTTGTCCTTCTCTCCACTTATGACAATTGTAGAGTGTGTGCTAATCCTGGGCTGCAAAATTATTGCCCTCAAATGGAAAAGTGAAGAACAATCCTCCAAATAATGCTCCTCCAACAATGAACAACAAGCTAGCCCAAAACAATCCATCCATGACGAATAGGACATGGTCATCATAGAACATCCCAATGAGAAGTTTTCTGAAGGTTTTACATAATGATACATGATGCCAACAATGTCTCACAAGGATACAGTGCAGTTTCATCCACTACAATCTCATAAAGGTACATGGCAAGTGACATACAAAATCCATCACATCTACTAAGGAATAGTAAATGGCTGAATATAACAACAATACAAGGACAAACACTTGCCCATGGCTGTACAATGGATGAATATCAAGTCCATGGTCCACCTCAAAAGATAACACATATGTAGTAGTGGTGGCCATATCTCCTCCCATGTTCCCATTAGAACATGTAGTGCAGAAAATGTGAGAATCCTTCCCACTCAAGGACACATCCAACTCATGTGTCTCCCTCATAATCATGCTTCTCATACAAATCTGATCCATATCAGCAAATGGAGTCATGATCAGTAATAAAATGAAGAAAATTCTGAAGGTTTCAAGTGATGCAAGAAGATACCAACAACTTTCCTAGTAGTGACAGCATAGTTTTACAAGTTGCTGCTTGAGAAAAGTACAAGGCAAGTTGTTTTGTGTTACATGAATAGTTATGTATGTCATGATAGCTACTGATAAATAGAAAATGGCTGAGTACATCAACTGATCATACATGAAAGAAAACACTTGCCCAAGGTCATATAAAATGTGGCTGTCTCCATCATACAAATTGGCCCAATTTTGTCCATGGAGCAATATGAAAATCTTGCCCTCTTGTAGAGCCATGCACTGCAAAATAATGGTAAGAGTATACAAATCATCCAATATAAAAACATATTTATTACCATATACCAGGATTAAGATGATGTATGGATCCATGAATGAATCCTCCATAGTTTTTTGGCATGCTCCCATGAAGAGGAATGAACTAGGTGCTACAAGAAGATCCTTCTTCTCATGCTTGGGAATCCAAGTCAAAAAGAAAGTATCATAGTAATAGATGACTCCATCCACTACCTCATCCATCTCCCCTCCTCTTTTTTCATCAAGTGCAACAAATATGAAATGATCCTGGGACATGTGGGTTATGGATCCACCACACTTCCGTTGGGCACACTGTTGTGTAACCAACTCAAAAAGAGAAGAAAAGAGATATAAACGCCTTAGAAATGAGCCACTTCGAGGGGGCAACCTCCAATACATTACATAAATGAACAATTCTTGGATGATACAATTCACAAAACCTCCTTTCTATATATAGGAGTCCATGGGGTCATAATGTAATCCTAGTGGGCCACAATGTAATCCTAGCCGACCTAACAATAATAATTTAAGGGCACAATAATAACAAAATGGGGGTTACAAGGGTACAATAATAACAATAAGGGGTTTACACTAACAATAATAAGGGGCTATACTAGTGATATAGGGACCTAACATTCCCCTATCCTTCAAAAAAGTGTTGTCCTCAACACTTGAGTAGCTCCGGGTGCTTCCGTATAAAATTCTCATCCTCCCATGTAGAATCTTCAGTGGGTAAGTTCTTCCACTTGATGAGATACTCTGAAATTGATCGATTCCGTAGTTGTCGAGTTCTTGTTTCCATGACCGCTTCTGGTTCCAATATGATTTTTCCTTCCTCATCAAGTTCTGGCAATATTGTTTGAACTGGAAGATTTTCTCCTATAATCTTCTTTAAGCATGAAACATGGAAAACTGGATGTACTCGCGAAGAAGCAGGAAGCTCCAATTTGTATGCCATAGTACCAATCTTTTGCAACACCTTGTAAGGACCATAGTACTTTGGCGATAATTTATTATCCTTCTTAGCTTACTTGAGGGACATTTGTTTGTATGGTTGTAGCCATAAAAATACCCAGTCTCCTACATAAAAAATTCTCTCGCTGCGATTTTGATCTGCCTGTTGTTTCATTCGATTTTGTGCCAAATTAAAGTTATCCTTTAAGAGTTGGAGAACTTCTTGTTGATGCTCAATGTGATCTTCCACTGCTTGAACCTTCGAATTTTCTCTTAAAGATGATGTGATGGATGGTGGATGATATCCATAAATTGCCATAAATGGGGTCATTTTTGCTGCAGTATGGAAGGAAGTGTTATACCACCATTCAGCGAGAGGTAACCACTTGACCCATTGTGTTTGTTTATCAGATACAAAACAACGAATATATCCTTCAAAACATTTATTTACTATCTCAGTTTGACCATCAGATTGAGGATGATAAGATGAGCTATGAGCTAATTGAGTACCCAAACAAGAAAATAACTCCGTCCAAAAATTTCCAGTAAAAATGGGATCTCTGTCGCTCACAATAACCCTTGGGCTTCCATGTAGCTTTTGAATTCTGTCCATAAATGTAGTAGCAATCGTACTTGCTTTAAATGGATGAGATAATGCACAAAAGTGTGCATACTTGGTAAGTCTATCAACTACCACCATGATGACACTCTTTCCTTCGGACTTAGGTAAACCTGTGATAAAATCCATTGAAATCTCCTCCCAACGTTGACCCGGAATGGATAAAGGTTGTAGAAGTCCTGGGGTCTTAATTGTTTCCACTTTATTCTGTTGGCAAACCAAACATTCCGCCACAAACTTTCGAATATCAGATTTAAGGCCATCCCAAAAAAATTCTTTCTTCACTCCGTGGTAAGTTTTTAAAAATCCTGAGTGTCCTCCTAAAGGAGAAGTGTGCAATTCCAGAAGAATCTTTTGTTTTAGTTGGGAATTCTTACAAAGATATAAGAGATCTTTGTACCATAAGGAATCATTTTTCCAACTAAATGTATCAGATGTACTAGGATCTTGCTGCAACTTTTGAATGAGTGTCCATACATCTTTTTCCTTCTTCCATTCATCTCTTGCTTCGGTTATCCAATCTGGTTGGATAATAGAAATGGCACAAAGCAATGCTTCCACTTCTTCATTCTTTCTTGAGAGTGCATCCGCAACAACATTAAGCTTTCCTTTTTTGTAGATTATTTCAAAGTCATAACCCAACATCTTTGTGACCCATTTTTGCTGCTCTTCTGATGATAGTCTTTGTTCCAAAAAGTGTTTAAGACTATCATGATCAGCTTTTACCTTGAAGTGTCTTCCCATTAGGTAAGTTCGCCATTTCTTTAGTGCATGCAGTATTGCTAACATTTCCTTCTCATAAATAGGTTTCCGTAAATACTTTCCTTTGATTGGACGACTTTCAAAAGCAATGGGTCTTCCTTCCTGCATTAAAACAGCACCAATTCCATTTCCTGAGGCATCACATTCCACAATAAAGGTTTTTGTGAAGTCTGGCGTAGCTAAGACCGGTGCTAGGCACATTGCCTCTTTAAGATGCTCAAAGGCCTTAGTTGCTTCAGGAGTCCATGAAAATGCATCTTTCTTCAATAATGTTGTTAGAGGTGCTACTATTCTCCCATAATTCTTAACAAACTTGCGATAATACCCCGTTAACCCGAGAAATCCTCGCAACTACTTTATGGTTGTGGGGACTTTCCATTCCTTAATGGCTTTAATTTTGTTAGGGTCTACTTTAACACCCTCGTGAGATACAATATGACCCAGATATTCCACCTCTTGTACTCCAAAGAAACATTTGGATTTTTTTGCATATAATTGTTTCTCCCGCAATAGTTTGAGCACCCTGTCAACATGTTCAACATGATCCTTCCAAGACCTGTTGTAGATTAGTATATCATCAAAAAATACTAGCACAAATTTTCTAAAGAAGGGTTTGAAAATGGAATTCATCAACCCTTGAAATGTAGAAGGTGCATTGGTAAGGCCAAAGGGCATGACCAAAAATTCATAATGACCCTCATGAGTTCGAAATGCTGTTTTTGGAATATCTTCAGTCTTCATTCTAATTTGATGATATCCCGAACGAAGATCCAACTTGGTAAAATAAATTGCTCCATGTAATTCATCCAATAATTCATCAATCACAGGAATGGGAAATTTATCTTTAATGGTGAGCTTATTGACCTCCCTATAATCCGGACACATTCGCCATGATCCATCCTTCTTGTGTACCAATACTACAGGAGCAGAGAAAGAACTTTGACTAGGTTGAATTATACCCGCCTCTAACATTTCCGCAATCATACGTTCAATTTCGCTCTTTTGGAAGTAAGGATATCTATAAGGCCTGATGTTTGGAGGAACACTTCCTGGAATCAAATGAATAGCATGATCATGATCACGAATAAGTGGGAGTCCTTTGGGAGTTTCAAACACCTTGGAATGATTGTCCAAGACTTGTTGTAGATCTGCAGAAATAGATGATTTTGATGTTGGAACTTCTAGTGAGCATAATTGTGCAATTGCGCCTCGTTGTTCTTTCTTTAGAAGCTTTGTCATGACATTAGAGCTTATTATCCTTCCTGGCTTCCCTTCAATACCCCGTAATTCGACTTCCTTTCCTTCTGAAAAAAATTTCAAGAAAGTTCTTGAAAATTAAAAGCTACCGTCCCCAAAGATTGTAACCATTGTACTCCTAGTACAACATCAACACCTCCCATAGGAATGGAAAGCATTGGAATAGTCAATACATATTCCCCTATGGTTAGCTTGATATTATGGCATTTTCCAGAGAAATTTATAGTTCCTCCATTTGCAACCATCACTTGACATTCTGGTGTTGGGTATAGGAAACAATTTAATTCTTTGGCTACCTTACAATGAATAAAATTATGGGTGCTACCTGAATCAATCAACACTATTACCTTTTTCTTCTTGATTTGTCCTTTTATCTTGAGAGTTTGAGGAGTGGTAATTCCTGCCAGTGCATTACACGATATGGTCGGATTCATTCTTCCTCTTCTGGGGCTGGTTCCTGGTGTATATCCTCTTCTTGTTCATTTTCTTCTTCCTCTTCACAATCTATGTAAAATAATTTCTTCTCAACACACTTATGACCTTTAGTGTATTTGCTATCACAACTGTAGCAAAGCCCTTTGCTCTTTTTTCTTCCAATTTTTGTGGTGTCAACCTTGTAGGTTGTGGAAATCTAGGCGTAGAAACACTTCCTTCTTTATAGAATTGAGTGGTAGGCTTCCTTGTCGCCATAATTTTACATTCAACTTTTCTTGCCAACCCGAATGCCTTCTCCAATGAATCAGGTTCCAAAACGCGAACTTCATGTTGGATGTTATCCTTTAAAGTGCCTAGGAAGAGATCAATCCTGTGTTCCTCTGTAAGATCAGTTACCTTTATATTCAATTTTTGGAAGTCCTCAATGTGCTGCCCCACTAAACCCTTTTGTTTGAGATTTATCAATTGGGTAAAGAAGGTGTTGCTCTTTGTATCCTAATAATGTGCTATCATTTCCTCCGTAAAAATTGACCAAGTGACAATTTTTTTACGGGAGCAAAGCCATTGATACCATACAAATGTATTTTGTTCTAAATGTAAAGTTGCAATGCATACCTTTTGCGTGTTTTGCACGTTATGGAGATCAAAATATTGCTCCATCTGTAGTGTCCATGTTACAGGATCCTTTCCATCAAACTTCCTCATATCCATTTTTGGAATATGGTGGTTCTTTCCGCCAACATTCGAGTTTATGGAATCATGATTAACATTTATTGTGTTCTCATCAGGAGGTTCTTCTCCTATATTTCCGCCATTAGGAATCATTTCTGGTTTTAAGCTTGTCATCAAGCCTTCCATGTATGCTTTTGGATCATTCTTCATGTCATCCATCTTAGCTTCCATGCCGACTTCCATGCCATCCATCTTAGCTTCCAAACCATTCATCTTAGTTTCCACGCCTTTCTTCAAAACTTCCATTTCATTTTGTGTTGTTCTTTGCGAGAGCGAAATTTGTTGCATTTGCTCTTGTAATTTTGACATGTCATGTTGCCATTCTTCATCTTCATGAGTAATAGTAGAGCCTTCTAAAGGCTTAATGGGTGTTGAATTCTTTTTAGGGGCCATTTCAGACTCTAATATTGATATCTATTCTACAATAGGCCCTTGCAATCAATTCAACTTGATTCTTCAAACAAGACTTATGCAATTCGGAAAAAAAATACACACCTTTTACTAGCTTTGAGGAGCTCGATATTGAAATTGTATTATCTCTGTGCTTGAAAATATTAGATATCTGAAATTCAGCCCTATAGTAGCCCTCTGAAGCTTCTTTCAAATGCCACAGGTCTGACTTGATTTTGATGCTCCAAGACAAAGTTGTGTCCAATCTGCCACAATGACCTAATTCTGAACTGGTTCAGTAGAGCGAACTTGTACGACTTGCCACGTGTCACTGTCTTGTCCTTTGTCTCTGAAATTGATAGCGAAGAAACTACAGGCTGTGTACTTGTGACCACTTTTGACGGCACTCCAATCCAATCTTCAGAGAGAGAGTTATTGAACGTTTCCCACGATCACCTCTTTGAGATGAAATTCAGGAGCCTAAAAAAGCACTACCTTCCACAGATCATATCTCCAAAAATATTGCGAACCAAGTTCTGAAATTTTTTGAAAAATTTCCTCAGGATTTCAGCTTCACACCATATTAATTTCAGACTCTGACCCTTCGTAAAAACAAATTTATAGCGCACATGCCACGATGACCTGTTTATGAGCCTGAAAAAATACCTAACTTCCACAGATGATATCTCCTCAAATATTGCGAACCAAGATCTGAAATTTTTATACAACCTTCCTCAAGATTTCAGCTTCGCACCCTAAAAATTTCAGCTTCTGAAGCTTCGTAGAAAAAACGTTATAGCTAAAATGCCACGATGACCTGTTTGGAGCAGCGAAACCCTAGAATCCCAAACCTCTGATACCAAATGTTGTGTAACCAACTCAAAAAGAGAAGAAAAGAGATATAAACGCCTTAGAAATGAGCCACTTCGAGGGGGCAACCTCCAATACATTACATAAATGAACAATTCTTGGATGATACAATTCACAAAACCTCCTTTCTATATAGAGGAGTCCATGGGGCCATAATGTAATCCTAGTGGGCCACAATGTAATCCTAGCCGACCTAACAATAATAATTTAAGGGCACAATAATAACAAAATGGGGGTTACAAGGGTACAATAATAACAATAAGGGGTTTACACTAACAATAATAAGGGGCTACACTAGTGATATAGGGACCTAACACACACTTCATCCATATGTCACTGCTCCAAAGAGACAACGCTGTTGGCCTATATACATAGGCTCTCATCAATACCAAGCTCCATTCTTTGACATGTTCTTTGCCAACGATATCTCTCATAATGCTACAATACATAAGAAGCCCCTCCCAAGATGGAAGTACCTCTCTATCATCAAAATTCAAGGAGATAATGCCATCTCCTCCTCCCGCAACATCATGCAAAGTGTGAGAGCAAATCTGCTCTTGCTCTCCCAAGAACAAGCAAAGAAAAAAAACATTTTTCTGCCTCCCCATACTTCCATCATACAACTCATGTGATTAAGACACAATGAATGATATGAGTATCACATCAACACCATGCATCCATATTCTATGTTGCTCAATGATGCAAGTATCCATCCTCCTACTCTTAGGAAGAGTGTTTGCCAAGTGATGGCCAAACTCTTTCAATAGTAACCAGCACAGCCAAGCCTCCTACTGCCTGGTATCATAAATTTTCAAGTAGCCTCCCAGCTCCTTGCTCATCAACCACATCCATTCAACCTCTTGTGGATGTTTCCTTCTTCCCCTCATCTTGGTATTCCTCCCATGAGGGCCACCATCCTCCCAAGTCAAACTCCTGGCTTTGCACTTCATGGGATTTTGAAATGCAATCTTCTCAAGGATCAATGAGACCCTATCAAGACCCAAATAGGTGGTAGGAAAAAACCTCCCATAATGATGTGTATGGCTGAAAGAATGTCCATCACAAGCATGAGAGATGTTATCCATCCTAATATGTCCTCCATATTCTATCTGTTCTTGTGAGAAAGGAAGAAAAACATTGCACTCCATGGTGTGTTGAAGTGCACCTCCAATCAGATCTCTCCTTGAGACTTTCCTCTCATCAATAGTCTTCCAAAACCAATGAGTTCTTGGATATGAAAGTAGAGGTTTCTATTTGAGCTGAGAGGAGCTCATTGAGAAAGTGTCATCTTGAAGGGAGAAAGGGTTTCTCACTGCAAGATGTCTACTATCATCCTTCAAGGCTTCAAACCCCAACCTCTAATGTGTTATAAAATCCAAAAAAGGCTCATGAAGATGATGGTTTATTTCCTCCTTGAAAGTTTTCATGTTGCACAATGCAGTGCAACCAAGCTGCTCTATGGTAGCAATGGGATTTGACCCTTGGTCATTCAAAAGAAAATTTCCACATTGATCAAAAGAAGTTGTTGCAAAAATAGGTTGTGGAAATATTTTCATACCTTGATATGTATTTGGAACTTCTTGTAGGGTTACAAGAGTTTCCTTCTCCAAAGTGTTGGCTGCTCCAACTGTTGATGCATGTAGCTGCTCCTCCATGAGTGTGACAACATTATCACAAGGCTCCTCAAGGGGTGGTATGGTCTCCTCTTCCTTTGTTCTTTCACCATCAAAGGTTTTGACCAACCCTTGGATGAACTTTTCAAAAGTTCTCTCCCTTTCATGGCTCAAGTGGCTACTCCAGCAATCATAGGCTTCACCCTCCAAGTACAACGCTGAGATTTCAACAACTTCTTTTTCTACTACATGATGTAGAAAGAAAAATGCCACCAACTCTTTCACCCAAGTTCTTGCGGTAAATGAACCATCATAGGTAGACAACATAAATCTATTGCCTTTGGTTTCTTTTCTGCTACATGGTCTCTTTTCTTCCTTCAACTGGATGAAATGAGGAAAATCTAGAGTCTCCTTGAAGCCTCTAGGTTGAGATCTATACTGAACAAGGTAATCACTTAGAATCTGATGATCCAAGTATCTTCCATGCTCAATGTCTTCTTCTTGATGAGAATAGGAAGTGCGTGGTACTTCATCTTCTTCTTCTTCAATCTTCTTGACCTCCTTGGAGAGGTCTCCTCTGGATCTGAAAATAGATGAGAATAAATTCATCTTATTCTACATTCTGATCTTCTTGGGCTTAGACTCACAGGCTGAGCCAGGAAAGTTGCTCTGATACCACTGTAATGTTCCCTTTTTGGAATGGCTAGCAATACATGGCTGGAAAATGCATTTTCCAAAAATGGAGGCAACAAGATTTGATACCAAGACTTGAATCCCTTATATAAATACATCTAAGACTGAAATCCAAGAGTTGGGACCAAAGAAATCCTTCTATAGTGGTTAAACAGATCTCCCACTACTAGATATCTTTATAAAGTGCCCAGTGAAGGGAATGAAACAATACATGAGCATACCATGAAGAGACAACGTTATTTTATGCACTGTAAGACAAGAAGACGTATATATAGCCAAGAATGATGTTATAGCATTAAAAGAGTACAAGTTCTTGAGGAAACAACCTCTCAAGAAAGGCAATGCAAGCCTCAACAATACATGTACATGGAAATGGAAGAACACTGCTATTTCTGCATAAACCCAGGCTATGAGGACACAGTTTATAGAAGGCATTGCTCCATATTACATAATAAATGAAATATATAGCAAGATATGGCTCAAATACAATAGGGGAGCAAATCTCTAACCCTTAGAAGAAATAATACATCAATCCTTCGAGGGATTGGCTGAAATATGCAAAAAGGAAAAAATGTCGGAGTTGTTGGGTAGATGTAGAAACTCAAATTTTGAACTCAATAGAGAAGGCTGAATATGATGAGAAATATGAATTAGACCTTCTCCAATGGATCTCCAAAGTGGAAGGCTTATCCTTACACTTGAGATCTCACCCTCCAATGAACTCTGCAAAACCCCGCAGCAATTGCACTATGAAAATAACGTAGTTACTGGAGAAAATTGCGCTGTAGGGGAAAGGATATGTGTTGGCCTGATGCCAAGATCTGAAAATAAGCTCCAAAGCTTCTAAACTGATCCTCAAAATGCAAGAAAGACTCTCCCTCTGAGCAACAAGAAATGGAAGAGGTGTTGTGACTACTCACTGCAACACCCAGCAACACAGTGTTATTCTGCTGCAGAAATAACATTGTCTTGATGGAGGAAGCTTTGCCTTAAGCCTGGATGTGAGAAAAATCAGTCCAAACCCTCAAGAGGCCTCTCAAGAAGGAGAATGAATCCTAAACAGGAATTCCCTGGCAATTCTTGCTAAACAACAGAGAATGCACAATGTTTGAATAGACATGAAATCATAAACATTTGCATGAATAAAAATGGCTCTCCTCCTCTCCATATATAGCATGTGAAGGCTCTCTCTTCATGGGCTCCATGAATTATGGTTTCCTCCATAAAGGAATATTCCCTCCTCTATCTTTGCGCTATCCCATGTAGTGCTTTCCACCTCATACCCTGCGCTAGTTGACTTGGTCAAACCTCTTTGCAAATGTCTCCTTTCACACATGAGGGTGTGAAATTTGGTTCCATGACTGATCCCCTTTCATACTAGAGGGATTTTATCCATGTTTTTATTATGAAAGGGTCTTCTCACCCAATTATTCATCTCCTAAGTGAAAATAGACAAAATTAATGTTCCAATTTATTGAAGCAAAAATTAGGAACATTACATGAAATAATAGACCTACTGGAGGCTAGTGGAGTCGTCGGGTGGATATTTTTAGCTGTTTTGAAGATGTATGTGTATGGTCCACCACCAATAACTAACAAAAAACCAATCTAGGGATGTTTTTTGGGTTTTCTGAGTTTCTTTATATAGCCCTCAGGTTTGTATGAGTGTCCTACAGTTGAGTCATCATTTTGCTAGGATGGTGAGACAACGAGATTCTACTCTTTGGCTATCAGTTTGAGTTCCCTATGATTTGATAAGGGTCTCTGAAGTCCTAAGGGATACTTATATTGTCACTGAATGAGAGGTCCCATCATGATCACCATTATGTTAGTGATAGTGATGAGGTGGATACAAATCACAGGATACTGTTAAAATGAGGGTCTATAGAGTCTATAAGAGATATTCAGGTTACTAAGTACTCAAAGTCCCACCGTGATCACCATTATGTTAGGGTCCCGTGATTTGGCAGATTGGTAGACCAAATGCACAGGGCAACATCAGACCAATCTTTGGAGTCCTAGGAACTAGCCTTCTTGGACTTAGAGAGGGCTCTCTCTATTGTATTCAAAGGATGTGAACTTGTTTGCTTTAGATGGTTGATTTTAGGCTAGTTGTTAAGTGTAGGGTTTGTTGTTTGTTTTGGTTGGGTAAGATGATCAAGTAGAATAGGTGGAGTGATAGGTCTTCAAATCATTGGGCTATGGATTCAATGAAAGTCATGGATATCTCATCAATGGATCGGGGAGCATCACAGGGAAAATCTAGCATGGTCAAATGGATTTTCAAGGCTGATGGGAAATGAGATGAATATCAAGTTTGTGAACAAAAAGTAGGGCAAAGGGAAATAAAGAATCCTTTGTCAAATAATTTTTAACAAGAAGGGACTTAAATACCATAAACATCAAGAAGAAATCAATAGGCAGGGCAAAACAATAACTCTTTGATCCAACTTAAGCAAATAAGCATTCAAGACAAACATTCCAATGAAATATAGAAGGCAAGAAACTCATTTAACTTCTAGTGATTTCACCTTCAAGGTTAGAAAACATTTAAGATAACAAATAACTTTAATCAAGGAAGAGGTAACTCCTAAACATCTTTGATCACAGCGATAAAGATCTCTAAAACAATTATTCAAGCATGGATAAAGGGTATCATTAGGGGAATTTTGAGGTCTAAAATGGGCCTCCTAAGAAAAATATACAACCAAAATAAAATTTATAAGAACCAATAGGATTCAAGATGATGATGTCAACCATGGGAGATGATTCACCATTTTTGGAGTAAAAAATTAAAAATAAAGAAAAATAATAAAATAATAAAACTACTTTTTCAACCCGTATTTTCAACTTATATCACTAATGTTTTACTCAAATTTCGAGTGGGAGTACTTGTTGGATGCATAATTTAAATCCTCATCCAAGGAGTACCCATGTTACATACTTTCGATGAACCCTTCTAAACGAAAAATGGGAAATACATGAAAAACGTGATTGTAATCACGTTTTTCATGTATTTCTCATTTTTTGTGTAGCAAGGTCCATTGAATGTATGCAACATGGGTACTCCTTGGATGAGGAATTAAATTTTTCATCCAATGAGTAATCCCACTCGAAATTTGAGTAAAAATTTAGGGAGATAAGTTGAAAATACAAGTTGAAAAAGTAGTTTTATTATTTTATTATTTTATTATTCTTTTTACTTTTATTTTTTACCTCTAAGATTTGATGATGTAATGTAATATTATTTTATAATTTCCTTAGGAGACCCATTTTAGACCAAAAAATTCCCCTAATGGATCAAAACATAGCCTCTTTGGCAGACCTAATTAATGGTACTTTGGAGAGAGAACTCAAGAAAAGTGTTTAGTGACATAAAAAAAGCAAGGTAGCCATAAATCATCTTTAATACCTACTGTATTAAACCATTCATGAAATAAACAAGCTTAGGGGGTCTAGAGAGAAATTAAGAATTCTCTAAAATGTCCTAGCAGAGGAAAACATAAAGATAATAGAAAGCAGGAAGGACTAAGGAGCCTCAAAGAACATTTCTTAGCCTATACTTTTATTTTCTATTGCAACATAGAAAGATGGAAACATAATTAAAACATGAGAAAAAATGAACTGAATAAAAGCACTTCACCACTAACCAAGCTTAGGGATCCTGCAAGCAAGCCTCTTCCATCAACAAGCAAAACAAACCATTCATAAACTCCACAACACCAATTTCTCATTAGGGGAATTTTGAGGTCTAGAATGGGCCTCTTAAGGAAATTATAAAATAATAGTGGAAATAATAAAATAAGATTTGATTGCATCATCAAATTTTAGAGGGAAAAAAGTAAAAACTGCTTTTTCAACTCATATTTTGAACTTATCTCCCAAATTGTTTACTCAAATTTCGAGTGGGAGTACTCGTTGGATGCAAAATTTAATTCCTCATCCAAGGAGTACCCATGTTGCATACTTTCGATGGGTCCTGCTACACGAAAAATGAGAAATACATGAAAAACGTGATTGCAATCACGTTTTTTTTTATGTATTTCTCATTTCGTGTAGTAGGGTCCATCGAAAGTATGCAACATGGGTACTTCTTAGATGAAGAATTAAATTTTGCATCCAACGAGTACTCCCGCTCAAAATTTGAGTAAAAAATTTGGGAGATAAGTTGAAAATACAAGTTGAAAAAGTAGTTTTATTATTTTATTATTTTTTAATATTTTCACCCTTTTAGTTAAAAAATGGTGAATCATCCCCCATGGTTGACATCATCATCTTGAATCCTATTGGTTCTTATAAAGTTTATTTTTGTTGTACAGTTTTCTTAGGAGGCCCATTTTAGACCTCAAAAAACACTAAAATAAGATTTTTCAACAAATGAGTGTATTTTGTTGACTTTTGGCCAAAAACACACCACACTGTCCATAAGCGCAGCGCCACCTCAGGCAAAAAATAGGTCCTGTTGCAGCCAAGTTTTGAACCCCTTCCCGATGTCGGATTTTACTTTGTGATGGCTCTTTCGAAAGCCTGATGAGTTTGTGTTCCAGATCTACCCTTGGTTTCCTAATATAGCTTCTGTAACCTATTCAAAATGTCCAAATCCCAACACTGCTCTGAGCGCAACGCTAGGCTTGAAATGGAGGCAGAAAGGTAAAAAATGAGGGGTTTTTTGACCTTTTGAGGGGTACAAAATGCTCCAATTTCTTTGAAATTCGGTGAGCATAATGTACTAGTCATCAAAAGTAAAAAAATGTAGATTTTTACCTCTGAGTATGCCTAAGGGAAAAGTGTAGCGCCAGTGGCGTTGCACTTATAGGCCTCAAAATTCTCAAAAAACAAAAACTTGTCCAAATTCCCTCAAATTTGGTGGATAAATGCCTCATGGGGTTTTGGAGACCTGTTGAGAAGCTTGGGCCAAAAATCCAAGGTTTTCATGATCCTTTGCTTCTTTTAGTCCCTAGACTTCAATGAGGGCCTCTTTGAGTTTAGCACTAGTGAGTTTGTTTTTCAAGGCATAGTGTTGGTCCATCTTCTTTTGTAAGCCAAGGTCTCTTTTCAATTTCTTCATGTGATTGTGCTCATCCTTGTAATAATCAATGATGTATTGGGCCATGCCAAGGCTCCTTTGTAAGTCCTTTATCTCTGCATTTTTTCTTTGAAGGAGTATGCTATGAGCCCTCTCTTTGTCTTCTTTGTCACTGTCAAGGTGGATGAGTTCAAATTCCCTCTCATCCTCATGCTGATCTTCTTCATACTCTTTTACCTTTATTTTGCCTTTGTCCTTGCTTGTGCCTTTTCTTTTCTCCTTACCTTTGTCTTTGATTTTCCCCTTGCCTTTGTCTTGGGTTTTCCCCTTGCCTTTGTCTTTGGGTTGCATAGAAGTAGAAAACATGATCTCTTGCCTTTTGGAGGCAGCAAAAATATGTCTTGACCCTCTCTGATATGTGCATGATAGAGGTGTGATGGTGGTATTGGTGGTGTCCTTATTATGGCTAGGATCCTTGTTGTTTTCATCATCTTCTTCATCTTCACCATTAGCCTCATCAGTCACCACATTCTCTGTTTCATCACTACTCTCTTGGTCATCAATACCATCATCACTCTTACCTTCTTTACTGCTTTATGCACTGTCACCTTGGTCTTCATTTGGGTTGCTTACCTCTTCATTGCTGTGATCTCAAATTTGATTATCAGCCTCTGTACTTTCTTCACTTTGGTTTTGTTCATCACCAGAACCATTTTTCTCTTTATCCCCTACACTGTCAATATCTTCATTGTCACTGAGGGCCTGATTGTTGTCATGATAGTCATGACTATTGTCCTCTTTGATGTATTGTCCCTCACTGTCTTCACCTTTAATATCATCACTTTGTTCATCACCATGACCTTGTTCATCATTATCTTCTTCTGTGCCTTCCTCTTCATTCTCTATATGTTAATCCTCTTCCATATTGCCACTATTTTTCTCACTGTCATGCTCATTGTTTTCATCTTTATCCTCATTTCCTTCTTCTTCCTCATTCTCTATTTCTGTCTCTGCCTCATCATTCTCCTCTTTATTTTCTTCAACATCCTTTGTTTCTATGTAATCTTCCTTTGGTGGGCTTAACTCATCATTTTCCTCATCCTTATTTTGATTTGGCTCATCTTCACTCTCACCCTCTTTATCTTGTTCATCATTTGTTTCCATGTAATCTGCTTCATCATGGTCCTCTTGGTCCTCAAAATTACCACCACCCTCATCTTCACTATGGACTGATTTACTGTCACCTTCACCCTTACTTTCATTTGATTCTTCATTTCCACTCCCTGATTCACCTTATGCACCAAGAGAAGGGGAGGAAGGGAGGTTTGCTTGAGGAGGAGATAGAGGAGTAGAGGGAGGAGGATGAGAGGATGAAGGCAAGTTTGGTGGATGATGTGACTGAGGGTTTGTAAATACATCATGAGCTATGAATACCTCCCAAGGTATGCCCTTCTATTCCAATTGATGTAAAACCACCATCTTGATCAAGGAATGGTGAAACAAACTCTACATTTGTTGGGAAGGATTCCTTCTCTAGACAACAGAAGAGATTTTGTCCATACTCCTATAGAGGTAGTAGGGAAATTTGAGCATATTGACCCTTGTGAAATGCATGAGGATTCTGACATTGCAGGAGTAGAGCCTAGAGTATCTCCCCTCATAGGTGAAGTACTTCATGATAACCATCATCAAGGGAGCAAATCTCTATTTGAGGTGTGAGAAAGGGAAAATTTCCTTGCAGCCTTCTCTATACCTAGTCTTGACATATGGCTCATAATAGCTCTTGTCCAATTTGGCTTTCTTAAACCACTTTTCACCAACATCAGGGATACCTGTAGCACCAGAGATGGTATCTGCTGAGATTTTAAAATCTACCCCTGCAAGGCTTGACTGTTTGTTGTGCAGGTTGAGAATGAGAAGTCTTGTAAGCTCTGGGTGGATTTTCACTTGTTTGACTCTCTCAAAAAATTGGAAGCACCCTTCATTCTGGAAACATGAGAAGATATTGGGAGATGAGGTGATGTCTACTGTGCTCTGGGATTCAAACCTGTTCACTTTCCCTCCTTTGTGGTTTGGCCTCATAGGTCCTTTGATCTCTTTCACTACTGCTACTGTCCTCAGCTCCTGACATGGTGATAGGATATGTTTGTGGACAAACTAGGGTTTGGAGTAGCAAAATGACGAAGGTGGTGATGGCAACCTTTACAAATGAGTGATATGGAGGCAACTATATGACGATTTTACCTTGAATTTGAGAGAGGGTTTGTTTTGAACCAAGTTGTGGTTACCCTATTTTCACACCTCTCTGATTTGATGATGGTTTACTTGGAGGTTAGAATCACTAATTTTGCAACGAGGACCTAGGGCTTGCCAAACTAGGGTTTAATCATTCTTTAGCCACCAAATTATGAAAATTGCTTGGAGGATAAGGAGGAGAGGACACCTACCAGATTTATCTCCTTTGCAGGCCTTTGGAGGCAAATTGGAGGATGAATTTTAGCCTTGGGGCAAGTTTTTTCTTTGTTTAGGGCCTTCTGCATTAGCGCAGTGCCCTGCCCGAACAATCGGGTCGGCCTGTGGGCACAATGCTGGGCAGGTCGGGCCTCTGTGCTGAGTGTAGTGCTAGCGTTCAGGCCTTCCAGGTCCTGGGCGTGTCGGGCCCATATACACGTAGCGCCACCCTAGATTAGCGCAGCGCTGAGTTAATTTGAACGAGGAAATGCTCGATTAGCGCAACACCATGGAAAATTTCCCAAAAACAGTAAAAAAACTCTGATTTTTCTCCTGAAGGCTTTCTCTCTTTTTGATATTTTTACTTTTTGTCACTTTATGGTTTTCACTGATATCCTTTTGGCCTTCTGCATGTGATTTTGAAAACTTTTCAAGGCAATTCTTCTTTGGTGATGACTTGCTGGAGAGATGGAAAAAGTCCCTTTTAATCCTTTGAGGGCCTTGGCACTTGTCAAAAACCTTTTTCTGCCTGCAATAATAAAATGAAACCATTGTTTTTATCCTTTTTGGCATTCTTGAGTGTAAGTGACCTGAAACATGTATTTTTACGTTCTTACTGATTTTTTTGATAGTGATGTACCTATTTTGAGAAAGACTACAAATTAGGCCTGTTATGTCTCTTCTTGGCCACTTCTGATTTTATGTAGGTGCCATGACACAGTTGTTCTGGTCTTCTTAGTCTTCCTTTGGGATTTGACACCCCATTTACTCAACAGTAAACTCATGCTCAACTTGATTTCTCATTTTGACACTTGACCTTATGATTTCCTTCCTTTGACCATTTTTTAGGGAAATTGACTGCACTTGAAGGCTTAGTCTCCCTCACACGGATATTCTTTGTATTTCTCTCCCTTTGATGCAGTGAAGCATTGTTTCCTTGACAAAACATGGAGGTCACCTTCTGATATCATTCTTCAAACTTCTGCCTACTGTCATCATGGAGATTTATGGTCTTCATTTCACTTATTTTCCTACCTTCTCATACTTTAGGCTTTAGGGCTGTTAGAGATAATAATTAGTGTTGTCTTCTAAGTTCTCCATAGCCCTTTCAAGTTCATTCATTTATGTTCAGTTCACCTCACCTTTTTCCCTTCTTCATTTATAATTTCTAGAAATATTCAATTCATGCTTGGTTGGGCTAGTGTGCCTCTGTCCTATTGATCCTTTGCATTGGCTCCTTGCTTGGAAACACTGTTTTTCCAATCTGTCATAAGAACCTTGATTATCTTTGAACATAGGAATGTTGTCTCTTCTTTGTTTTGGATGTCCTTTATTGAGGAGTTGGCCTCTTACCTTACCTCTTTTATGCTGATAGCCATCTCAATCATTCCTGCATAAATGTTTTAAGATGGGCAACTGCCTTTTTGCAAAATTTGTGCTTTGACCAAAGAGGTCTTCCTTGGAGGATTTTTTATCAAACTTGGACAAACAGTTGCTTAACCTTCTTCTTTCTTTGACTGCAGCCTCTTGGCATATGAAAAATAGTGAATCAGAACACCATAACAAACCTACAACCTATGAAACCCTAACGACCTAGTGGGGGGCTCTCTAGACTTGGTCTTTGGCTGAAAGCTTGGCTTTGAGGTCTTCAAGTGTAAAACAAATTTTTTGATAGATTGATGTATTGAAGATCCAAAATCCAATGTACTTGATTTATCTAAAGAGCCTACAGAGATAGTTTTGAGACCATCAATGCTTAAGGCATTTGAGAGACACAAGAATGAGTAGGTTGGTTGGTGACCCTAGGTGGCAGGGGAGGAGTTAGGCAAGACAAAACAAAGTGCTGGGGTCAGAGGTGACAAAACATTTTGAAGATGAGTTGCATGAGCCCATGATGGGTCTCTTGGGAGTGACAAGCTGACCTTGACTTGATAGGATGATAAGATAGTGAAAAATTTATCCTAAGGATAATGACGGCAGTGAGATTTCTAGAACTCACAATATTCATGAATTTTGTTTCTAGAAATATAGGATAAGAATTTAGTCATCTATAGAAAGAAAAAATTACTAATGACTAACATGCCCAAAACATAGGCCTGTTGCACAAGCGTTGCACAGTTGCTGCGCAACTGCTGTACAAAGGTGGAATGGAGTGTTTTGAAGATGCCAAGTGTCAAGGAATTTTTGAAATGGGTTCATTTCCATCTCAGTTTTCTAGTCATCATATTTCCATCAGCTAGATTTCCTTCAGTGTACAAAAGTGCATGCTTAGCTGCAGTTGATGCTCAACCGTTGCGCAATCCTCCATTGCTACACAAAAAAGATAATTTATTTTTCTAATTTTGTCTAAAATGTGATGTAATGATCGAGGATATGGATAAAATTTAAATTGAATGGATAGGCCATTAGCTAGATAAGATAAAGTACATTGTGTTTTTTTTTAAGGATAAAGATTACAATTTTTATGTTAGCTTTGTTTAGCTTTTTGTTTAGAAAAACATCATACTGCTAAAGTTAGTTTGACTCAATCCACTTACTGGATGAGTGATGAATTGTATCTATTCATATGGTTTTGTTGTGTTAAAAATTAATTTAAGGCCATTTGACCTATGAAAAAATGGTTGGAGTGTCGATAGAGGTTATGTTATCATTATGCAAGTATTGTACTTTCTTCCAAATGAATATTAGAAAGTTGTTTGTAATATCCCCAAATGGGAAAACTCAGCAATATATGCTAAAATAATGCATTTTTCAGAAATGTATGCAATGAAAGTTAATTGAAACTCATGGATTCCTCATATATGATATTATAACAGCTATATCTGAAAGGAAATCAGAAACAAATCACTATAGCATAGTTAAACATGCCTCCCATACCATAAATAGCTCAAAATCATGCAAAAATAGGGACTGCAACCATGTTTGAAAGCTGGAATACCATGACAGCGTTATTTTATTACCTCTGAAACAATAGTAGGTTGTACATCAAATATAGAGAAATTATGTGGACAAAAATTTAGATATATAGCATATCCATGCACTATACAAGCTCTTTTACCAATTCCCCTTGGGGTTTTCAGCAATACACCATGTACCAAGTATAGATTTGAGTTCTAAGACTGAAGATCTATGGAAATATCCATATCTAGAAAGTGGATCTGATCTTATAATCAAGAGAATGATCTCCTCCAACAGATCTCCAATGTGAAGGGCAGATCCCCAACACTCAGAAAATCAACTCTCCAAATGGTGCACTGAATCACCCTACAGCATCTCCTTCAAAAATTACGTAGATCTGGACTTCTTATGCACTGTAGGGTTCAAAATACTGTTGGCCTACAGCCAAGATATGAAAATATAGCTCAGAACCTTCAATTCTATCCTCCCAATGGATTAGAACCCTTCTCCACTAAAAATAAGTATTGATATGGCCTAGATCTGAAGATCTATCCTCCACTTGCTGCAGCTTACTGAAACAATCAAACCCTCAATAGGATCTGCACTGTCAAAGGAATATGAAGCTTGGCCTCAAGCCAGATAGTGGAAAATATGGTGCAAGACTCCTCCAAGAGCTCCTCAAGGAAAGAGAAGGAATTCCTAAGCAGGAATTCCTTGTGCTAAACAACACTCTATCTCAGCTAAAAAACCAAAGAAATAAATATGTCTAAACAAACCATATAATAATAAAATCATAATCATAAGCTAACCCCATATGGCTGCCATCCTCCTCCTTATAAACAATGTGAGCCTTCTCACCTTTGATCCCACTCATTAGGGCTTCCATCTTCATGCAATGAATCTCTCTCCAAAACTGTGTTGTCCCATCATCAAAACCACTCCTCCATAAAAGTGCTGATGGATTTGGTCAATATTGACTGGATCTCCATCTAATGTCTTCTTCAACACTCAAGGTGGTTTTATTCCAACTATCTAAACAGATTCATATTCCCACTAAGTGATCTTCATTAATGTTCTACATCCTTCATAATAGCTTTGTTGACTTGGTCAAACTTGACTTTGTCCACATGCATTAAGCCTTGTTCACACATGAAGGTGTTTTTATCCAGCTGTAAATATGATCCTTTCCCCATTAAGAGGGTATTTACTTCTGCTAGAAATATTTATGGGTCTCCTTACCCATTTATTCATCTAACTATGTGTTTGGAGCAAAATTAATATTCCTATTAGCGGCATGCTAATGTAGGAATATTACAGTCCTCCCCTCCCAAATGTTGCTTGTCCTCAAGAAACTACAAGGATAGAACTGAAGTGCCTCCCCTATTCCTCCTGTAGCATCCTCAAGTGATAAGTTCCTCCAAATAAAAATATGCTTTCTCAACAATATGCCCTCAAGTTGTTCCTCCCATGTGTAAAAATATGCCTTTGGTAAAAATTCCAAATGGCTCTCATCATGAAAAAGTGGGACATACATGGAAACAAAAATATGTGGTCTAGAGGCCTTCTTGAGGCATGGAATCAGAAACATATTGGGAATCATCATCCCCATGTGAAGCCTCCATCCCCAAGCTATCATCCACAAAAAGTGAGTCACCCTCCAACATGGTAACTCATGAAACATCTCCTCCTCCTTAAGCTCCTACAAAGAAGGTGGGTTGCATGGCTGAATATGTGGGACTAAAATGTCCATCCCATGTTGCTTCTCTTTCCACTTATGATATGTATGGGGCTACTGCTGATATTGGGCTGAAATATCACGGTCTCTGAGAATGGTCCAAGTCACCCCACCAATCAAATCACCCATGAAGTGCCTCCCCAACAAACTCAAGCTCTCCAAATGGTTCCTCCCACATGAAGACAAGAGGTGTAGTATGGAAATCATGGTTTGCCCATTGTTTCTCCTGAAACATGCAACATATGAAGTATGGAGAATCGTACTCCCAATGGGCACCTCCAACTCTTGTGCCACTCTCCAAACAAATATTTCCATAAACACAAGGACATCATCAATATATGGAAGCATATACAAATGAAAGCAAGTTGCCATATGACAACCAGGAGGTGGATCATAGTTCCATACATGGACCCAGTGCAATGCATCCCTTGCCTGCCTAAAAAAAAATTGTAACAAGTGTCTTTTCAGCCACTTGTTTGCTGCCACAATCATCCAACAAGATGGGATCATGAAAGTAAAATTTGATGCCAATGGTGCACACCAAAAATCATGTGGCATCCCCCACAAACCACAAATATAATGGCCAACATCAATGCTGCAAATGGACTTAAGTACATCACAATACAAAATAAAAGAAGGAAATGCCCTCCTTGGTACAATTTTCTACTCATAAAAAATAAAGGAGTACAAGTCATAAAGCATAAATATACATCCTCTATCATGTACTTTGGTCATTGAGTTGAAATGGCTCAATTGAAAGTTCTCCCTTACTTCAAATGAGTAGGGAAGTGGTTGTGCCAACCTCTCCATCATCATTAGGGCTATGCATCTCTCCATATGTTGATATACTTCCTGTTGGATGCCCTCCCAAGTGAACTCCTCCAATAAGGAATGATATGCATCAAGGTGCATGGAAAGAAATCCCACAAGTGTTGCATGTAGATCTCTCTTCTTATGCTTGAATATCCAAGTCAAGAATATCATATCATGGTAATAGATGTCTCCATCCACTACTCCATCACCCTCATCTCCTATATGCCTCCCAAGTGCATCATATGTGAAGTGATCCTGGGAAAACTCCATCAAGCAACCCAAGCTCCCAAGTGACAGTGCTGTTGGCCTTTGTAATAATGCTCCTGTCATCTCATAGCTCCATCCTTTGACATCCCACATGTCAAATTCATCATCAAATGTAATGCTGCTATATGTGGTAGATCCCTCCCAAAGTGGAAGCACCTCCAAGGTTATAGAGTAGCCCCTTTGCACCATGATAGTGCCATCTCCTACTCTTGCAACATCATGCAAAGTATGGGATAAGATCAACCCATACTCTCTCAATAACAACCAAAGAAACAACAACTCTAGTTGCCTCCCCACACCATCATCATATAAGTCATGGAGCAACATCATCATAGTTGATATGAAAGATATCACATCATTCCAATACACCCAAACTCCTTGCTTCCATATGATGTAAGTGCCATGACAAGTTCCATCCATCCACATACCCTTTGAAATAGAATGTGTCATAGGATGAACAAACTCTTTCAAGAGTAACCAACACAGTCTTGCATCCTGCTGTCGAGTGTCATAGATCTGCAAGTGGTTTCTCAACCTCTTTCTCATCAACATCACCCGTCCAACCCATCATGGTGAGTGTCTATCATCATGTCCATACTCCAAAGAAGAATACCATCCTCCCAAATCATATTTTTGTCTTTGCACTTCATGGGATATTGAAATGAAACCTCCTCAATGACCAAGTTGACCCCATAAGGATCCAAATAGGTGGTAGGAAAAAGCCTCACATCATGATGTGTAGGGCTCATCAAGAAGTATCCAACACAAACATGAGAGATGTTATCCATCCTAAGATGTCCTCCATCATCTATCTGCTCCCCCTTTGTTATACATATGGGAAGGTCATTGGAATGCTCCAAAAATGGTTGGGCCCCCAACTCATCACTGCTGCTAAATGAAAACATTGTTGATCTCCATGATGGTGTAGTTTCTGCCTCAAGATCAGATCCAATGCTGACCACATAGTTTTGCAATGTATTGTTCAAGACAATACTCATCCCATCGTCCAAGAATATAAATTCCAACCTCAAGGGTTGTGTGCAGCTCATCAATGATACATTAGGATGACTGTTTGTCTCCTCCTTGAATAAATCAAGGCTACTCAGCACAGTGAAAGTTTGCTACTCCAAATCAGCAATATCATTTTACCCTTGGTCATGAAATGGTACATTCCCATCATCCTCCACATGATGCATTGAAATAACAGGAAATGGAAACATGTTCATACCTTGGTACAACTTGGGAACATCTTGTATTACTACAAGGATTCCTCCCTTTGGTGTGATGGCTTCTCCAACTACTGATGATGATGGCTGCTCTTCTATGGCTTCATCAACACTGGTACAAGTCTCTTCTTCTTCATGCATCTCCACAATGGTGCATGGGACTCTAGATATCAAGAGATCAAGATCATCTTGCAAAGGTGCAAGTGGCCTTCTTCCTGAAACAAGTGCTCCTGCAGTAAATGGTGGTGAAGGCTTCTTCCCCTCTAATTTATTCTTGTCAAACTTCTTGATCAACCTTTGAGTAAAATCTGCATATGCAGTCACTTTTGCATGACTCAAATGGCTGAACCACCAATTGTGTGCTTCACCTTGAAGGTGCAGCACTGTAATCTCAACAACTTCTTTCTCTACTACTGGATGTAGCAGAAAAAATGCATCCAACTTATTTCCCTAAGCCTTTGTTGTGCATGAGGAGGACCCATCAAAGGTAGAAAATATAGATCTATTTCCCTTCATTCTTCTTTTGCTAGAAGCTCTCCTTTCTTCTTTGAGCTGAATAAACTCTTGAAGAGTTAGATTCTTCTTGATAGCTCTAGGTTGAGATTTATATTCTGCAAGATATTCACTTAGAATCTCATGATCTAAGTTTCCTCCATCTCTATGCCTCTTGTCTTTAAATAAAAAGGGCATAGAAAATTTCTTTGGAGCTTTATGCAATACCAGATCTTCTCTTTGTTGATAAGAAGTACATGGACCTTCCTCATCTTGAAACCCTAACTTGGTTTCAATTCTTTCCTTCGTTCTTCTTTACTTGACCTCCTTGGTGAGGTCCTTATTAGATCTGAAAATACATGAGATAAAACTCATTCTTTCCATCATTCTGATCTTTGTCTTCTTCTATAGCATCTTGGCTTGAAACTCACAGGCTGAGCCAAAGATCATGCTCTAATACCACTATAATATCCCCAAATGGGAAAACTCAACAATACATGCTAAAATAACGAAATTTTTCATAAATGTATGCAATGAAAGTTAAATGCAACTCATGGAACCCTTATATCTGATATTATAGCAACTAGATCAGAAAGTAAATCAGAAACAAATCACTATAGCATAGTTAAACATGCCTCCCATGCCATAAATAACTCAAAATCATGCAAAAATAGGGACTGCAACCATGTTTGAAAGCTGGAATACCATGACAGCATTATTTTATTACCTCTGCAATAGAAATAGGTTGTACATCATATCTAGAGCAAGTATGTGGATAAAAATTTAGATCTATAGCAGATCCATGCACTATACAAGCTCTTTTATCAATTCCCCTTGGGGTTTTCAGCAACACACCATGTACAAAGTGTAGATCTAAGTTCTAAGACTGCATATCTATGGAAATATCTAGATCTGGAATGTGGATCTGATTTGATATAAGCAAGAGAATTATCTCCTCCAACAGATCTCCAAAGTGAAGGGCAGATCCCCAACACTCAAAAAATTAGCTCTCCAAATGGTGCACTGAATCACCCTGTAGTAGCTCCTTCAGAAATTACGTAGATCTGGAATTTTTATGTGTTGTATGGGATAAAATAATGTTGGCCTGCAGCCAAGATATGAAAATATAGCTCAAAACCTTCAATACTGTGCTCCCAATGGATTAGAACCCTTCTCCACTGAAAATAAGTATTGATATGGCCTAGATCTGAAGAACTATCCTCCACTTGCTGTAGATTACTAAAACAGTCAAACCCTCAATAGGATCTGCACTGTTAAAGGAAGATGAAGCTTGGGCTCAAGCCAGAACAGGAAGACCTTGTGCTAAACAACACTCTATCTCAACTAAACAACCAGAGAAAGAAATATGTCTAAACAGAAAAATAATCATAAAATCATAATCATAAGCTAACCCCATATGGCTGCCATCCTCCTCCTTATAAACAATGTGAGCCTTCTCACCTTTGATCCCACTCATTAGGGTTTCCATCTTCATGCAATGAATCTCCCTCCAAAACTGCATTGTCCCATCATCAATACCACTCCTCCATAACAACGCTGATGGATTTGGTCAATCTTGACTGGATCTCCATGCAATGTATTCTTCCACACTCAAGGTGGTTTTATTCCAACTATCTAAATAGATTCATATTCCCACTAAGTGATCTTCATTAATGTTCTACATCCTCCATACTAGCTTTGTTGACTTGGTCAAACTTGACTTTGTCCACATGCATTAAGCCTTGTTCACACATGAAGGTGTCTTTATCCAGCTGTGAATATGATCCTTTCCCCATTAAGAGGGTTTTTATTTCTACTAGAAATATTTATGGGTCTCCTTACCAATTTATTCATCTAACTATGTGTTTGGAACAAAATTAATATTCCTATTAGCTGCATGCTAATGTAGGAATATTACATTGTTGCACTCTAGACAGTGATACCTGTGTCATATCTATGGGTATGTTTTCCTCATGTGTATGATGTATATTTCCTTTTATATTTATATCTAGATATATTATTTCATTTTGTAAATGTTCCTCATGATCAAGTTTAAAAAGGGGTTTTTCAGAATTCAATGCATTGCTATGATTAACTAAATTGATCATATATGTATCATTTTCCTCTACGACCCTGAACTCATCCTTGGATTTATGCTCAATATTCATTTTCTCCTTCGTCTTATTCATATATACACTAAAAATAATTCGAACTAGTTTCCCATAGGTATGCCTTTCTTACTTTTGTTTCAAGTGCACCATATCCATTATTCATTTGGATTTATCAAACTACTTTGGTTCCAAGTAATTCTAGCCTCTACACCCACCATAAACAAATCGAACTTTGAACCATCCTCTGATCATTATAACCAGTCTAAAACTCAGATCCTATCAGTCATTTAATTGATTGATAGTTTAACTTAGCGAGAGATACCTCTCTAATGTTAGGGGGACTAGACCTTAGCCTAAAAGAGGTTTGTGGTTACCTCCAAGATTTATCTCCTTAGCCTAGGGAAATTTATGGAGTGATAGCATAGTGGCGTCACTGTCGGGGAACAACTGAAAGTGTTAATATTCTCCGGGTAAGATCATCAAAGCTTAGATCTTCTTATTGATGGTTAAAAAAAAACATACACAAGAAGGCTGAACCATTCACCTGGCGATTCCAAAAAACTTCAAATCATATTTAGTGAAGAACAAGCCTTGTTAGCATAAGGATGGAAAAATAGCGTGTGAAGGTTAGGTATATGAACCTGAATTTTTTACAGGATATAAAGTTCTCTTTTATCAATTGCCTCTTTTTTTTTCCTGATTATATCAAATGGATTTTCTTTTATCTGTTAAACTTGAATGTAGACTGTAAATATGCACATGAGTCTTCATTGAGAGATGTACGTCATTCTCCTGAAGTTGCAAGTGTATCTCCTATTTGTACGAGTTATCCTGAACAAGGTCCAATTGATAATGATAGTCCAATTGATACATTTTCATTTCAGACATCAATCCTATATGTTGCCTGGTATGCGTCATTACATCTTTTAGCCCCTTTGCATGAATTACCACAGGATTATAGACCAAGGCTAGCTAAATTTGATAGTGCTGGAAAAGTCACAACATGACAACATGTAAACATAATTATCAATTTTATGGATCTGGAGGAAGTTGATTATGTTAGTGTCCCATGATTTAGCAGATTGGTAGACCAAATGCACATGGTAAAATCAGACCAGTATTTGGAGTCCTAGGACCTAGCCTTCCTGGACTCAGAGAGGGCTCTCTCTATTAGATGCACAGGATGTGAACGTGTTTGCTTTTAGGGTTTTGATTTTTGGCTAGTTGTTAAGTGTAGGGTTTGTTGTTTGTTTTGGTTGGGTAAGATGAAATAGGTAGAATAGGTGGAGTGAGAGATCACCAAATAATTGGGCTATGGAGTCTATGAAAGTCATGGATATCTCAACATTGAGTCAGAGTGAATCACAAGGCAAATATAGTGTGGTCAATGGATCTTTTAAATTTATGTGTAAAGTGAAATGGACATTAAGTTGGGGAAACAAGGTAGGGAAAAGGGCAGTTAAGAATCCTTTGTTAAATACCCATAAACAAGAAGGTCTAAAACACCATTAACATCAAGAAGCAATCAATAGACAAGGCAAACTAGTAACTCTATGATCTAACTTAAGCAAATAAGCATTCTAGACTAACATTCCAATGAAATATATCATGCGAGAAACTCATTTAACTTCTAGTGATTTCACCTTAAAGATTTAGAAAACATTTAAGACAACAAAATAAATTTAATCAACAAAGAGGGAACTCCTAAACATTATTGATCAAGCTACAAAGAACTTTGAGGCAAACTGAATAGGCATGGACAAAGGGAAAGATCAGAACAAGACCTCCTTGGCTTAACCTAACAAGTAATACTTCAAAGAGAGATCTCAAAACAGATTTTAGATAGCATCAAATAAGCAGGCCTTGCCATGAAACATGTTTGGAAACTAGCATGATCCATTGATGAAACAAACAAGCATAGGGGGTCTAAGGAGCAATCAATAATTCCTTAAAATGTCCCGACAGAGGAAAACATCAAGGCAATAGAAGGCAGGAAGGACTAAGGTGCTTCAATCAACATTTCTTAGCCTATACTTTTCTGTTCTACTACATATAGAAGGATGAAACATAATGATAAACAAGAAAACATGAACAATTTAGAGACACATCACCATTAACCAAGCTCATGGATCCTGCAAGCAAGCTTCTCCATCATCAATCAAAGCAAGGCATTCACAAGTTCCACAACACCAAATTTCTCTTCAACCTCAAAAAACCATGTATTACTCTCAAAACTCTTCCAAAGCCAACGTTTACAATCAAACCCTCATGCTCTATTTAAACTCATCAAAGGAGGGAAAAAACCCTAGATAGGGTTGGAAAATGTCAAAATCACTCATAAATGCCATTTATGCTTATGAGACCATGCAAGGCCCAAGGCACAAAATATCTCATGAAATAAATGCCAAAATAGCTTCTAGCACCTAATTCTAGAGTGATTTGCCTTAAAAAACACATTAAATATGATTTTACAATAAATGAGTGTGTTTTGTTGACTTTTGGCCAAAAACACACTAAATAGTCCATTTGCTCAGCACCACCTCAGGTAGAGAATAGGCATGTTTGCAACCAAGTTTTGGACCCCTTCCCGATGTAGGATTTTGCTCCATGATGGCGCGTTGGAAAGCCTGCTGAGCCTAATTTCCAAAAATTCTTGTATCTTCCTAATCCAGCTCCTGTAGCCTATTAAAAACTCCAAAATCCCAAAAATTCTATTAGCGCAGCGCTAGGCCTGAAATAGGGGTAGAAAGGTGAAAAATGAGGGGTTTTTTGACCTTTTGAGGGGTCAAACCTGCTCCAATTACTCTGAAACGTGGTGAGAAAAGTGTACTAGTGATGAGAAATCTAAAAATGCTGAGTTTTCCATCTAAGGTTGCTCCAGGGATTAGCGTAGTGCTAGTGGCACTACGCTAATAGGCCTTCAAAATCACAAAAAAAACAAGGTTGCCCAAATTCCTTCAAAATTAGTGGAAGCCTCCTTCAAGGGGTTTGGGAGACCTGTTGAGAAGCTGATGCCAGAACTCCAAGGTTTTCATGACCCTTTGCCTCTTTTAGGGTTTGGACTTCTATGAGGGCTTTCTTTAGTTTGGCACAAGCAAGTTTTTTTTCATGGCATAGTACTTGGTCATCTTTTTCTAGAGAGCAAGGCCCCTTTTTATCTTCTTAAAGTACTTATGTTCATTCTTGTAATACTGAATGATACGTTGTGCCATCTCAAAATCCCTCTCCCACTCCCTGATTTGTGCATCTTTTCTTTGGAGCAGTAGTCTAGTGGCCACCTCCTCATCTTCATTATCACTGTCTAGGTCAATGAATTGGGGCTTTTGAGTAGTTTTCTTGCTCCCCTTACCTTTCTCACCCTTGTCCATATTTTCTTTTCCCTTGTCAAGCCTTTTAGCTGATGTAGGTGGCAAGGTCCCTTGCCTTTTGGAGGTAGCAAACACTTGCCTTGGCCCTCTTTGTATGTGCATGCAAGGGGTGGAATGGTGATTTTGTTGGTCTCTTTGCCATCGCTGCGATCATCATTTACTGTCTTTGCCTCCTCAATTTTCTCTTTTCTTTCTGTCTCCGTATCCTCTGTTTTATTGCTGATATCTCCTCCATCAATGCTCATTTCATTTTTACTTTCAAACTCCTCATTTCCTCCAGCATCTTCTTCCATAGTGGCACTATTTTTTCATTATCTTGTTCATTGTTTTCACTATCAAGCACACTGTCCCCTTGACTGTCATGCTTACTGTCTTCATCAACATCCTCTTGGTCAACACTTTGCTCTTCGACATCATTATTTTCCTCACTTTGTGCTGACTCACTTGTACCATTACCCTCATTTCCATTACTTTGTTCATCATTTCCACTATCATCCTCTCCATTTGATGCATCAAGAGGAGGGGAAGAAGGGAGGTTTTCTTGAGGTGAGGGTACTTGTGCAGATGAGGAGGGAAAATTTGGTTGATGAGGAGGTTGTGGGTTTGTGAAGACTTCATGTGCTATGAATACCTCCTAAGGTATACCCTGCTGCTCCAACTGATGTAATACCACCATCTTGATCAAGGAATGGTGAAATAAACTTTTCATTTGTTGGGATTGATTCGTCCTTCGGACAACAAAATAAATCTTCTCAATGCTCCTATAGAGATAGTAGGGCAAGTTGAGCATCTTAACACTTGTGAAATGCATGAGGATTATGACATGGTAGGAGTAGAGCTTGGAGTATCTACCCTCATAGGTGAAGTACTTCATGATAGCCATCATCAAGGGTGCAAATCTTTGCTTGAGGTGTGAGAAAGGGAAAACTGTCTTGTTGCCTCCTCTATACCTAGTTTTGACAAATGGCTCAAAAAATTCCTTGTCCAATTTTCCCTTCTTAAACCACTTCTCACCAACAACAGGGATACATGTGGCATCAGAGATGGTATCTGCTGAGATCTCAAAATCTACTCTTGCAAGGCTTGAGTGTTTGTTGTGCAAGTTGAGAATGAGAAGCCTTGTAAGCTCTGGGTGGCTTTTCACTTGTTTGACCTTCTCACAAAATTGGAAGCACCCTGCATTCTGAAAACATGATAGGATATTGGGAGAGGAAGTGATGGCCACTGTGCTCTAGGGTTCAAATCTATTCACTTTCCCTCCCTTATTATTTGGTCTCAAAGGCCTTTGGCCTCTTTCACTGCTACTGTTTTTTTCTACTCCTGACATGGTGATTGAGGAGATGCTGGTTGAAAAAATAGGGTTTGGTGGAGCAAGATGAAGATGGTGGTGAAGTCAACTTGTAGTGAATGACTGATTTGGAGGCTAGGGTTTTTAGGAATACTTGCTCTGGATTTTTTAAGAGGGTTCACCTTGAATTATGAATTGTGACCTGACTAACTCACCCTCCTTCAAATGAAATTCAACTGGTTTAAGGAGGTTTAAAACATAGGCTCACTTTGCATGTAAGACCTAGGGTTTACCCACCTAGGGCTTAATCACTTCACAGCCACAAAAAGACTAAAATTTATTTGAAAATTTCTTGGGGACAAGGAGGGAATGTCACCTACCAACTCTTAGCTCCTATGCAGACCCTGGAGGCAGCTTGGATGATGAATTTGAGACTTAAGTCAAGAGATTTATTTTGTTGGAGGCCCTCTGCATTAGCGCAGTGCCCTGCCTGAGAAGTCGGGTCGAGCTGTTAGCGCAGCGCCGGAAGCCCTACCTGTGGGTTAGCACAGTGTTGGGCATTCAGCAGAGTTGTTGGTCTTCAAACGAGTCGGGCCCATATTTGGGCAATGCCCAGGATTTGCGTTGCGCCAGGCCAGATTTGCATAGTGCCTTGTAAATTTGAACGGGGGGAGAGTGGATTAGCTTAGCGCCAGCTTGTATTTGCACAACATAGGTAGCCTTCAACCAAAAAAATTTGTTCTTATTCTGCAAGATTTCTCTTCTTTTTGTGATAGAAAAATGAGATGGGGAAAGACTGATAGGGCCTTTTATACCCTTTGGAAAATAAATTAAAACTTAAAAAACCCACTTTACTATGTTTGGCTTTGGTCACTTTATAATTTTCATTGATATCTCTTTGAATCCTTTTTTCAAGTGATGTTGAACTTTGCCAAAGTATTTTTTCTTTGGTGAGGGTGTGGTGAAGGATGAAAAAGGTCCCTTTTTCATCTTTGAACATCTGGTCACTCTACAAGCTGTCATTTCTTTCACTAGTAAACTGAAACTAATTTTCTTACCCTTTTTTGGCATTCTTGAGTGTAAGAGACCTGAAACATGTGTTTTCACCTTCTTGCTGATTGACAGTGATATGTACTTTTTGGTAAAGATGTGTACATCATGCTTACTATGTTTTCCCTTGGCCATTTCTGATTTGCTGCAGGTGCCATAACACAGTGTTTTTGGTCTTCTTAAACTTTCTTTGGAACTTGACCCCTTATTAACTCAACAGTAGAAACTCATGCTCAATTTGATTTCTCATTTGACACTTAACCTCCTTCTTTCCTTCTTTTGACCATTTTGAAGACATTTGACTACACTTGAAGGCTTAGACTCCCTCACACTGATACTTTTTACAATTTCTCCTTTTGATGTAGTGAAAACCCCTTATCTTAACAAACCCTAGAAATGACCTTCAAAAGCCTTTGGAGACCCTTTGCTGTTATGAAGGAGGACTTATCCTCTTCTTTTGACTTGTTTTGTCTATCTTTCCAAACTTTTAGGTTTTAGGGCTGTTAGAGAAGAATAAGTAGTGTTGTCTTCTAAGTTCTCTATAGCCCTTTCAAGTTCATTCATTTATGTTTAGTTCAACTCACCTTTTTTCCCTTTTTCATTTATAATTTCTAAAAATATTCAACGTGTGCTTGGTTGTATTTTTTTTCCTTCTGTCCTTGTGGCCTTTGTACTGGTTCCTTGCTTGGCAACACTGTTTTTTTCCAATCAGTCCCAAAACCCTGATTCTCTTTGAACATAGGCCTGTTGCCTTTCCTTTGTTGTGGCTGTCCTTAGTGATGACTCAACCTCTTACCTTACCTCTTTTCCTGCGGATGGCCATCTCAATCATTCCTGCAGAAATTTCTAAGATGGGCAATTGTCTTTTTCAGAAGTTGTACTTTGACCAAGGAGGTCTTTCTTGAAAGACTTCTAATCCATTTGGACAATCATGTGTTGTCCTTCTTCTTCTTTGATTGCAACCTCTTGGCACAGGAAGAAACAAATATTTAGAACAAAAAAATAATCCTATGACCTATGAAACCTTAGGTGACCTAGTGGGAGGCTCTTTGGACTTGGCCTTTGACCGAAAACTTGATTTTGGGTCTTCAAGTATAAAAATAGAGGTTTTGATACTTTGATGTATTGAAGATTCAAAATCCAATGTACTTGATTTATCTAAAGATCCTACAGAGATAGTTTTGAGACCATCAATGCTTGATGTATCCAGGAAACACAAGAGTGAGTAGGTTGGTTAGTGATCCTAGGTGTTAGGTGGAGGAAAATAGGCAAGCCAAAACAGAGTGCTAAGCTCAAGGGTTACAAAACATAGACAAAATGAGTGGTATGAGCCCATGATGGGTATTCTGGGAGTGGTGAGCTGAGCATGACTTGATGGGATAATGAAATAGTGAAAAATTTATCCTAAGGATAATGAAGGCAGTGAGATTTCTAGAACTCACAATATTCATGAATTTTGTTTCTAAAAATCTAGGATAAGAATTTAGTCATCTACAAAGGTAAAAATTACTAATGACTAAAAGTGGCTCCACTTGGGGAGGGCAGCTCCTTTTCAGGAGGTGTCCATAACTTCAGATCTTTGGTTTTATGGAGACCAGTGCCTCATCCATTGGGCAGATTTTTACTTCTTTCATTTGCCGATGCTTCTTTGAAGTTGTGATCTCAATAATATAAAAACATGATTAGCTTAACTTCATCTTTACCTAGCCAACCTACTTGCCTAACATTTTTCTTCCTTGGGTGCACTTGAAATGGAAAACCCTTGACATTCTTTTCATCTTGAAAGCAAAACAAACTATCTACCTCTATCTTATTTCTTCCAAGATTTCAGATTATGCTAGTGAACTCTTTTATTCTCTATCTAGACTAACTGACTGTCAAGATTAGGCTGTATGACAGACTTCATTCTCTAAGATATAAACATGAAATTGAAAGCATGGTGTAAATCAGGATTAGGCAATCTGACTTACCATGGTTTGTGGCATTAGAACAAGCTACACACAAACATTATTTTTGTACAAACAACACTAGAAAAATAAGGGTTGTGATGTATCATTTTCTACGCATCCCCATATTTCTCCTTGGTTCAGTTTTGGGCATGTGGAACCAACATCTTTCTTTCCTAATCTATCTTTTTTGACAAGTCAAGTTTGAATCGTTCGACAAGATGTCTTTCACTAACTTATCAACACAAAATTAAAAACATGTTTCAGTCATGATTAGGCTAGATGACTAAAACAAGATATTCTTTTTGAAATAGTAGTGGCATTTAAGCTTTCTCACTTTCAGTAATACTATTTTTTGGGTATGGGGCTATAACTCTTTTCAAACCTGCCCTCGTTTTCAAATTTTCTATGTTTTTTGTGTTTTTGTGACTTTTCTCATGTAATGTTTTATGTACAATGAATGAAAATTTTAAACTAAAGGTTTTTACAGCAATGGTAATTGAGCATCCTGTCCTCAAAAGGATCTCCTAACATTCTTTGTCCATTTAGCTCTTGTAAACAAAAATCATAGTTACCTCCATTTGAAAACATGATATAAGGATTTTTACAAAAACTTTCAAACAATCCATGCTCTCCTTGGTATTTCCTTTTTGAGTCTTGCTTTCCAAATTTGTTTCTGTCAAAGATCCTCCTTAGGTAGAAAAGGTATTCTTTATCAGCTTCAAAACAGATGATGATTTCATCAATGTATATCATAGTGAAGAAGTTGAAAATAGGGGCCATGGCTCTCTGGAAGGTGTTTTCAACACTCGTTAGCCCAAGAAGCATTTGGTCAAACATGTAGTTGTTCGAAGGAACTTTGAAAATGTCTTTATGTTGATTGATTTGAAGTGGTATCATCTGATGGTAACCTGAAACACTATCATGAAATGAAATTTTGTTATAAACTCCTACCCTTGGCATAGGATGATCTATCTTGGGAAAAGGGTATTTGTACTTCATGGAGGTTTTTCCTAGGTACCTAAAGTCTATACACAGACTGCATCCTTTGGCCTTATTTGTTAGTGATACAATTTTCCCAAGGGTTTCATGGTCTTTCTTGGAAGGAGGCATCTTTTGAATAATGTCTATGTCACAAGGTTTTAAGCTTTCATTCCTATATACAAAAGCAACCTGAAACTTCTTGCATAGTCTTATGTATTTCAATTTTGTGTGTAATGACAAGGTTTTGGATAACTTAATCATTTTGGGCCTTCCTAGGCTGCCTACATTATACTCCTCTATATCAGTTCCAGTAGATACTCCTTTAGAGTCAATAGCAACATTTGTGAGAGTCAAAAATTCTTCTGAAGGAACAAAACTCTTTGATGATGAGGTATCTATGTAAGGAAAAAACATAAGACTTTTTTGATACAGATTCCTAAATATTTTTTTTCTGTGAGGGTATTTCAGTACTTTTGGATTGGAAAAAGGGAACAGTTGTGTTTTTGAGGTTTTTCCTTCATTTGAGCAACCTGATTCATATACTAAACTGATTTTTGGTTTTGAAATTTCATTTTTAGTTTGTAGAAAATTAAGTTTATTTTCATCATCATGTGGTTTTTCAAGGCTACTATAGTTTTGACTGTTGAGTTCCTGATGCAGAGACTAGTTTGATTGTTGCAGTGTGCCTAGATCTGTTTCAACTTTTCTTATCTTCTCTTTAATGTCCTCTTCATTACACAAGATGAAAGAATCAAGATCTAAATGAATGGAATAAAGAGGAGTGTTTTTTGGCTACTCCTGACTGCTAACCATATATTTCATTTGGGATTCCCGGTATAGTCTCCTTGTCTGGTTAAAAACAGGGATGGTAGCATAGGACATATCTAGTTGAAGGTTTCCCTGAAGTTTGGCTCACTAAGATCTGGATAAAAGAATGCCATACTTAGGGGGAATGTCTGCCACTACTATGTCCATGACAAGGCTTTTAGCAGGCATTTGTGCTAGATTGACACAAAGATCCTTTATTAGGTCCAAACACTTGAATCTACTCGAATCGAATGAGTACAAGTCTTTGTAAGGTTTAGTTATTTATAGGCCTAATCTCTCCATCACAACTTTAGGCATGAGTTTGTGTGAGGCAACGGAGTCTACGATGGTATTGTGTAATATCTTGTCATGTATGTTTAGGCTAATATAGAAAGGAGGGACAACTCCTTCTTGATACTTTCCCACAACCTAAGTTCCAAACAACAACTCAGGCTTGTCATTAGTTAAATTCAGAGTGTCAATATCATTTCCTAAGTTCAATAACTTCAACACTTGGTATCTATACACTCCTTGAGTTACCAGTTCGGTGAGAGGCATGGTTATATTGATTTTTTCAATCGCTCCCTCAAAGCTGAAAGGTATTTGTGTTTTGGACATATTTACATCAGTTTTATCAGCCACAAAATTTTCTACATTTTTAATTTGCTTATTTTGATTTGGGGCTTTAGACAATAGAATTTTTTCAGGGCCACTAGTAGGTGTACTAGGGCAGCTTGGGTCACTATTTTGCTGGCTGATTTTTTCTATATTTGGATCAGTTTTCTTAGCCATAGTGTTGACACTGTCTCTTGTCTTCTTAGGAGTGTTTTCTTGATCTTTATTAATAGCAATGTATATTTGGTTCTTCTTGGAGGCTTCTTGGTTTTGTTGCTCCTAAGGTCATATTGCCTATGGACTTCCATGATGGCATTTTCAAATCCCAATTGATAGTCTTCAGACTCCTCATCGCTTGTTTCAGATTGATCAAAGGAAAAGAGGCCTTGTTCTTCTTCAGTCAGAAAAACATCACCTTCATTGTCAGAACCTATCAAGTTTACATGGCTTTCCTCAGGTTCTTCAGTCTCTCTTCCTTCTTCATCTACATAATTATCTTGGAAGGGTGGCCTAATTTGTTGATCATTGTCTCTTGGCCTATTTTGGGGAGGGTCTCTTCTAAAGTTTGGATTTCTATTTCTGTTTTGGGAATTTGCTTGGTTTTCCCTAGGAGGCATTCCTTCATTCAAGGTTATCCTCTCCATCATTCTCTCCGTAGTTCTAACTAGGTTGTCAATCTTGAAATCATATGAGGAGGTTGAGGGTATGGTTTCATCTTTGTAGTTCACTCTCCTTTCTGATCTCAACCTAGCTCCATTTTCAATCAAGTTGGCCTCTACACTTATAGATCCCTTTTGCATGTCTTCTAAGGTTAGGGGCTCTCTTTCTCTCAGCTAATAGGCCATGTCTAGGTCAAAACCTTTCGGAAATTTAGCGAAGGCTAAGCCTAGTGGGGGTTTCATGTTGGGTGGGAGAGCATTGTAAACACTATTGAATCTAGTGCAGTGGTCTTGGACACTCTCCCCTGCATTTCTCTTAAGGTTTCTATATTCTGAGAGGATTTGGAGAGGATTTTTATTAATCTCCCACTTGTTTATGAAATTTTGGTAAAGGGAAGGGAGATCATGTATGCTATTGGGAGTTAAGTTTTTAAACCATTTTTTAGCTTCCCCTCCTAGGCTTTGGGAAAACATCCTCATTTACATGGTTTCATCTTCCAACTCCATATAGTCAAAGGCATCATTCATTATGTCTACATGTTGTTGGGTAGTGGTAGATTCAGCCCCTATGAAATGAGGGATCTTGGACTAATAGTCATTTGCCAAAGGTACTAGTGGTTGTGGTAAAACGAGGGGGGCATACCAAGCTACCATGATGGGAGCTAACGGTGGATTTACAAGAGGATGGTTTGTGAGAGGAGGTGTGGGATGTAGTGGAGTGGTTTGCACAGTGGTGGTATGAATGGGTGTGGTGGAAGTACTTGGACCAAAAAACTGATTCTGAGCAGACTTTGGATGAAAAGAGCTAAAGTGGTGGAGAAGTTGAAAGTCAGGAGGAGTGGAAGGAGAGGCTTCTCTACTAGAACTCTGCTGCAAATCTACGGGCTCCAAGTCAGTTTGGTCAATCTCACTATGTGACTTGGTTTTGAAAAGGTTCTTTGCATGGTGCAAGTCAAACTGAGGATCTTGCAAAGTTGTAAGATGTTTAGATATAGAGCTTTCTCTATGAATGGTTCTAACAGTGGTTAAGTTTCCAGTTTTAGAAGTTTGCCACAAAATCTTTTCTGGGTCATCAACTATGGTAGGAGGATTTGGGTCCAGATGAGATCTAGTACTGATCCTATGTGAAGCCAGATTTCAAAATCAAAATGTAGAGAGGCTGAAAGTTTTAGGACTATTTTAGGAAGGCTGGCCTCTCTTAGTGCTTGGTAAACTCTCACAGTGTATAACTAGGCTTATAAACTTCTCAGAACTGATTTTATACAATCCCAAAGAGTCTAATGAGAACTAGTGAAGTAATAGGCCTACTGGAGGCTACTGGAGTCACCAAGTGGATATTTTTTGCTGTTTTAAGGATGTATGTTTATGGTCCACCACCAATAAGTGACAAAAAACCAATCTAGGGATGTTTTGGGGTTTTCTGAGTTCCTTTATGTAGCCTTAGGGTTTGTGGGAGTGTCCTATAGCTAAGTCATCATTTTTCTAGGATGGTGAAACAACCAGATTCTACTCTTTGGCTGATAGTTTGAGTTCTCTATGATTTCATAAGGGTTTATGAAGTCCTAAGGGATACTTAGATTGTCACCGATTTATAGGTCCCATCATGATCACCATTGTGTTAGTGATAGTGATGAGGTGGTTACAAATCACAGGATATAGTTTGACAAGGGTTTCTAAAGTTCTAAGGAGTACTGAGGTTGTCATTAACTCAGAAGGTCCCACCATGATCGCCATTATGTTAGTGTCCTGTGATTTAGCAGATTGGTAGACCAAATGCATAGGGTAACATCAAACCAGTATTTGGAGTCCTAGGACCTAGCCTTCCTGGACTCAGAGGGGGCTCTCTCTATTAGATGCAAAGGATGTGATCTTGTTTGCTTTTAGGGTTTTGATTTTAGGCTAGTTGTTAAGTGTAGGGTTTTCTGCTTGTTTTGGTTGGGTAAGATGAAACAGGTAGAATAGGTGGAGTGAGAGATCACCAAATCATTGGGCTATGGATTCTATGAAAGACATGGATATCTCAACAGTGAATCAGAGTGCATCACAGGGAAAATCTAGTGTGGTCAATGGATCTTTTAAGGTTATGTGTGAAGTGAAATGGGCATTAAGTTGGGGAAACAAGGTAGGGCAAAGGGAAGTTAAGAATCCCCTGTCAAATACCCATAAACAAGAAGGTCTAGAACACCATTAACATCAAGAAGTAATCAATAGACAGGGAAAACCAGTAAGTCTATGATCCAACTTAAGCAAATAAGCATTCTAGACTAACATTCCAATGAAATATAGAAGGCGAGAAACTAATTTAACTTCTATTGATTTCACCTTCAAGCTTTAGAAAACATTTAAGATAAAAAAAATAACTTTAATAAACAAAGAGGGAGCTCCTAAACATTATTGAACGAGCTACAAAGAACTTTGAGGCAAACTAAATATGCAGGGACAAAGGGAAAGATCAGAACAAGACCTCCTTGGCTTAACCTAACAAGTAATACTTCGAAGAGAGATTTCAAAACAAAGTTTAGATAGCATCAAATAAGCAGGGCTTGCCATGAAACATATTTGGAAACTAGAATATTAATCCATTGATGAAGCAAAAAAGCATAGAGGGTCTAAGGAGCAATCAAGAATTCCTTAAAATGTCCTAGCAGAGGAAAACATCAAGGCAATAGAAGGCATGAAGGACTAAGGTGCTTAAATCAACATTTCTTAGCCTATACTTTTCTGTTCTACTACATATAGAAGGATGAAACATAATGATAAACAACAAAAGATGAAAAATTTAGAGACACATCACCATTAACCAAGCTCATGGATCCTGCAAGCAAGCTTCTCCATCATCAATCAAAGCAAGGCATTCACAAGATCCACAACACCAAATTTCTCTTCAACCTCAAAAAACCATGTATTTCTCTCAAAACTCATCCAAAGCCAAAATTTAAAATGAAGCCCTCGTGCTCTATTTAAGTCAGCAAAGGAGGGAAAAAACCCTAGATAGGGTTGGAAAATGTCAAAATCACTCATAAATGCCATTTATGCCTATGAGACCATGCAAGGTCCAAGGCACAAAATATCTCATGAAATAAATGCCAAAATAACTTCTAGCACCTAATTCTAGAGTGATTTTCCTTAAAAAACACCAAAATATGATTTTACAATAAATGAGTGTGTTTTGTTGACTTTTGGCCAAAAACACACTAAACAATCCATTTGCGCAGCGCCACCCCAGGCAGAAAATAGGCACTTTTGCAACCAAGTTTTGGACCCCTTCCCGACGTTGGATTTTGCTCCGCGATGGCTCGTTGGAAAGAATGATGAGTCTAATTTCTAGAACTTCTTGTAGCTTCCTGATACAGATCCTATAGCCTATTTAAAATTCCAAAATATGAACACTTATATTAGCGCAGTGCCAGGCCTGAAATAGGGGCAGAAATGTGAAAAATGAGGGGTTTTTTACCTTTTTAGGGGTCAAACCTGATCCAATTTCTCTAAAAATTGGTGAGAAAAGTGTACTAGTGATGAGAAATCTAAAAATTCTAAGTTTTCCCCCTGAGGATGCTCCAGGGATTAGTGTAGCACCTATGGCGCTACGCTAATAGGCCTTCAAAATCACAAAAAATAAAAAGTTGCCCAAATTCCTTCAAAATTGGTGGAAACCTCCTTCAAGGGGTTTGGGAGACCTGTTGAGAAGCTGATGCCAGAAATCCAAGGTTTTCATGACCCTTTTCCTCTTTTATGGTTTGGACTTCAATGATGGATTTCTTCAGTTTGGCACAAGCAAGTTTGTTTTTCATGGAATAGTACTTGGTCATCTTTTTCTAGAGAGCAAGGCCCCATTTTATCTTCATAAAGTACTTATGTTAATTCTTGTAATATTGAATGATACATTGTGCCATCTCAAAATTCCTCTCCCACTCCCTGATTTGTGCATATTTGCTTTGGAGAAGTAGTCTAGTGGCCACCTCCTCATCTTCATTATCAATGTCTAGGTCAATTAATTGGGGCTTTTGAGTAGTTTTCTTGCTCCCCTTACCTTTCTTTCCCTTGTCCATATTTTCTTTGTCCTTGTCAAGCCTTTGAGCTAATGTAGGTGGCAAGGTCCCTTGCCTTTTGGAGATAGCAAACACTTGCCTTGGCCCTCTTTGGTATGTGCATGCAAGAGGTGTGATGGTGATTTTGTTGGTCTCTTTTCCATGGTTGTGATCATAATTTATTGTCTCTGCCTCCTCACTTTCTTCTTTTCTTTCTGCCTTTGTATTTTCTATTTTATTGCTGATATCTCCTCCATCAATGCTCATTTCATTTTTACTTTCAAACTCCTCATTTCCTCCAGCATCTTCTTCCATAGTGGCATTGTTTTGTTCATTATCTTGTTCACTGTTTTCAATATCATGCACATTGTCCCCTTGACTATCATGCTCACTGTCTTCATCAACATCCTCTTGGTCAGCACTTTGCTCATCAGCATCATTCTTTTCCTCACTTTGGGCTGACTCACTTGTACCATTACCATCACTGCCATTACTTTTTTCATCATTGCCACTATCATCCTCTCCATTTGATGTATCAAGAGAAGGGGAAGAAGGGAGGTTTTCTTGAGGTGAGGGTACTTTTGCAGATGAGGAGGGAAAATTTGGTTGATGAGGAGGTTGTGGGTTTGTGAAGACTTCATGTGCTATGAATACCTCCCAAGGTATACCCTGCTGCTCCAATTGATGTAATACCACCATCTTGATCAAGGAATGGTGAAATACACTTTGCATTTTTTGGGTTTGGTTCATCCTCCGGACAACAGAAGACATCTTCTCAATTCTCCTATAGAGATAATAGGGCATTTTGAGCATCTTAACCCTTATGAAATCCATGAGGAGTCTGACATGGTAGGAGTAGAGCTTGGAGTATCTCCCCTCACAGGTGAAGTAATTCATGATAACCATAATTAAGGGTGCAAATCTTTGCTTGAGGTATGAGAAAGGGAAAATTGTCTTGTTGCCTCCTCTATACCTAGTTTTGACAAATGGCTCAAAAAAGTCCTTGTCCAATTTTCCCTTCTTAAACCACTTCTCACCAATAGCAGGGATACCTATGGCATCAGAGATGGTATCTGCTAAGATCTCAAAATCTACTCTTGTAAGGCTTGAGTGTTTTTTGTGCAAGTTGAGAATGAGAAGGCTTGTATGCTCTGGGTGGCTTTTCACTTGTTTTACCTTCTCACAAAATTGGAAGCACCCTGCATTCTGAAAACATGATAGTATCTTGGGAGAGGAGGTGATGACCAATGTGCTCTAGGGTTCAACTCTATTCACTTTCCCTCCCTTGTGATTTGGTCTCAAAGGCCTTTGGCCTCTTTTACTGCTACTACTGTTTTCTGCTCCTGACATGGTGATAGGAGATGCTGGTTGAAAAACTAGGGTTTGGTGGAGCAAGATGAAGATGGTGGTGAAGTCAACTTGTAGTGAATGAGTGATGTGGAGGCTAGCATTTTTAGGACTGCTTTCTTTGGAGTTTTTAATAGGGTTCACCTTGAATTATGAATTGTGACCTCACTAACTCACCCTCCTTCAAATGAAATTCAACTGGTTTAAGGAGGTTTAAAACATAGGCTCACTTTTTCATGTAAGACTTAGGGTTTACCCACCTAGGGTTTCATCACTTCACAGCCATAGAAAGACTAAAATTTATTTGAAAATTTCTTGGGGACAAGGAGGGAATGTCACCTACCAACTCTTAGCTCCTCTGCAAACCATGGAGGCAGCTTGGATGATGAATTTGAGACTTAGGGTAAGATATTTTTCTTGTTGGAGGCCCTCTGCATTAGCGCAGCGCCCTGCCTGAGCAGTCGGGTCGTCCTATTAGCGCAGCGTCGGCAGACCTGCCTGTGGGTTTGCGCAATGCTAGGCGTTCAGCAGAGTTGTCAGTCTTTAGGCGAGTCAAGCCCATATTTGCGTAGCGGCTAGGATTTGTGTTGCGCCAGCCCAGATTTGCGCAACGCCTTGTAAATTTGAACAGGGGGAGAGTAGATTAATGCAATGTCAACTTGTATTGGCACAACACCAGTGATTTGCGCAGCGCTAGTAGCCTTCGACCAAAAAACTATGTTCTTCTTCTGCAATCTTTCTCTTCTTTTTGTGATAGAAAAATGAGATGGGGAAAGACTGATAGGGCCTTTTATACCCTTTTTTGGCATTCTTGAGTGTAAGAGATCTGAAACATGTGTTTTCACCTGCTTGCTGGTTGACAGTGATATGTCCTTTTTGGAAAAGATATGTACATCATGCTTACTATGTTTTCCCTTCGCCACTTCTGATATACTGCAGGTGCCATAACACAGTGTTTTTGGTTTTCTTAAACTTTCTTTGGAACTTGACCCCTTATTTAATCAACAGTAGAAACTCATGCTCAATTTGATTTCTCATTTGGAACTTAACCTCCTGCTTTCCTTCTTTTGACCATTTTGAAGACATTTGACTGCACTTGAAGGCTTAGACTCCCTCACACTGATACTTTTGACAATTTCTCCCTTTGATGTAGTGAAAACCCCTTTATCTTGACAAACCCTAGAAATGACCTTCAAAAGCCTTTGGAGACCCTTTGCTATTATGAAGGAGGAATTATCCTCTTCTTTTGACCTGTTTTGTCTATCTTTCCAAACTTTTAGGTTTTAGGGCTGCTAGATAATAATAAGTAGTGATGTCTTCTATGTTCTCTATATCCCTTTCAATTTCATTCATTTCTATTCATTTCACCTCACCTTTTTTCCCTTTTTAATTTATAATTTCTAAAAATCTTCAATGTGTGCTTGGTTGGGTTTTTGTGCCTTCTGTCCTTGTTGCCTTTATACCGGTTCCTTTCTTGGCAACACTAATTTTTGTCAATCAGTCCCAAAACCTTGATTCTATTTGAACATAGACTTGTTGCCTTTCCTTTGTTGTGGCTGTCCTTAGTGATGACTCAACCTCTTACCTTACCTCTTTTCCTGCTGATGGCCATCTCAATCATTCCTGCAGAAATGTCTAAGATGGGCAGTTGTCTTTTGCAGAAGTTGTACTTTGACCAAGGAGGTCTTTCTTGAAATACTTCTGATCCATTTGGACAATCATGTGTTGTCCTTCTTCGTCTTTGATTGCAGCCTCTTGGCACAAGAAGAAACAAATATTTATAACGCCAAATATTTATATTTATAGGTGACCTAGTGGGAGGCTCTTTGGACTTGGCCTTTGACTGAAAACTTGATTTTGGGTCTTCAAGTATAAAAATAGAGTTTTTGATACTTTGATGTATTGAAGATCCAAAATCCAATGTACTTGATTTATCTAAAGAGTATACAAAGATAATTTTGAGACCATCAATGCTTGATGTATCCAAGAAACAAAAGAGTGAGTAGGTTGGTTAGTGATCCTAGGTGTCAGGTGGAGGAAAATAGGAGAGCCAAAACAGAGTTCTAAGGTCAAGGGTTACAAAACATAGACACAATGAGTGGTATGAGCCCATGATGGGTCTTATGGGAGTGGTGAGCTGAGCATGACATGATGTGATAAGGAAACAGTGAAAAATTTATCCTAAGGATAATGAAGGCAGTGAGATTTCTAGAACTCACAATATTCATGAATTTGTTTCTAGAAATCTAGGATAAGCATTTAGTCATCTACAAAGGTAAAAATTACTGATGACTAACAGATTATGAGGACATGAAATTAAGGTTGTTTTCTCAAATCCTTATGGGATAATAAGATGTGGTATAAAATCCTGGCAGCTGGAATTATTCCTTCTTTCCAACAGTTTGAACATGTTTTCATTGAGAGATTGGAGTTCAAAGTGAACCCTTTTCAGATTATGGATGACTATCGAAGCCTAAAGAGGCAGCCCGATGAGACATTCCAAGGATTCTCAACTATATTTAACATATTTTTAATGCCATACCTTCAGAAATAAAACCTCCTCCCGTATTTTATATGCTTCATTTTCCAGATGGTTTTGAGGCCGAGATTTCTTATCAGCTCAGAGAGAGGAACCTTGCCACTTTGGAAGACATGCAGAAAGTTGTGGTTTATATGGAAGCCAATCTATTGGTAAAAATGGCCAGTATGGAATCTGAATGGAAGGAAGTAGTGAAGCAGGATTTTACTCCATTATTAGACCATAAGCTGGACACAGTGATAAAAACCATGGAAAGGATGAAGGAATCATTCACCTTGCAAAATGAACCTGCTGTCATAAAATAACGAAGAAAGCCTCCTTGCCAAGAAAAATGAGCGGAAAAAGGAGATATTGGTTATTTGTCTCATAAGGAGTTAGGCAATAATTTTTTTATTTTTTCATTTGAAGACAGTCCTGAAGGACAACTGACACTATGTACATAGGAAGAGGACGCCAAAACCCATCGTTTTGAAGAAATAAGTTGGATTGCATGTGTCAACAATAAGGAATATGATGAAAGTACTGAATTATGTAAGCAACCTCATAGCTTTGACATGGAACATAAAGGAAAGGATGAATTTGCTGAAACTAATTCTTTACATTTATGTTATGCTACATTGGAATTGTTAGAAGAAAACTATAAGCTCACCAAGAAAGCAGAGAGGCAATATGAAATTAACATAAATTGGCAGCTATCCTTTCTTATATGTGATGCCCCTATTATCTGTTACATAGAAGACCCGCTCAGTCCAAAATTACAACCATTGAATAATCATGAAGCTGAAGATCATGTGGTATCTTCAGAACCAATACACAATGAATTGCAACAACCTTCTTCAATTTTCAATGATTCAGTAACCAAAATTTTGGATGTTTTTGCGGTTAGAATGTTCCTCCTTTAGTTAGCCGTGAGCCTGAAAATAGGGGTAAGGAATATTTTATCTAGCAACCAACATTTTTGTCTTTTCCAATGTAATATTCCTAAATTAGCATGCAGCCAATTGGAATATTAAAATCTAATTTTTCTTTCTTGTTTGATGAATAAGTGGGTAGGGAGACCCATAAATCTCTTTATTAGGAATAAAACCACTTCTAATTTGAAAGTGGATCATCTTTTCAGCTTAATAAATAACCCTTAGGTGTGAAAAGAGGCTAAAGAATGTGGACTGGGTGAACCTTGACCAAATCAACAGCGTTTTCATGGAGTAGTGGCATTCAATGAGGGACAACGCAGTTTTAGATAGAGACAGATTGCATGGAAGTAGTGTCATTAATGGATGGGGCTTAGGGTTTGGAAGCTTACTTCCTATAAAATGAAGAGGATGGCAGCCATATGATTCAGGTTATGATATGTTATGTTTTGATTATATAGTCTATTTAGACATATAATCCTTCTTCATCTATTTAGCTAAGATTGCAGTGTTGTTTAGCACCGGGTGTTCCTGATCACCTCTTTCCTTAAGAGGCCTCTTGGAGGAGTTTTGCACTACATTTCTACATTCAGGTTTCATACCAAGCTTTAGTCTTGTGGTATAGTGTAGTTTTTGTTGAGATATGTGCTGAGTTTCAGGGTGCAGCAGTGGAAGATCTTGTTGGGTTTTTTCTGAGCTATTTTTGCAGTGGAGGAAGGTTTCCATCCATTGGGAGGCCAGCAAAGGAGCCTCTTGGGCTTATTTGACATATTTGGCATCAGGCCAAGTTGATTTTATCCCCTACAGTGCAGTTCCAATCTAGATCTATGTTATTTTAGTGATCTGTTGCAGGGGCAAGTTCAATGTTCCATTTGGAGTGTTTTCTTTCCATTGAAGGGATTAGGCCTCCATTGAGAGAGTTATTTTGGAAGAGTTATTTCAGATCTACATCAGATTCAGCCACCTCCTTTTATGTGCTTCAGTTGCAGTGCATCTTCAGCCCTAGGGCTTTAGATCCACCATTCATATATTGTGTATTTCCGGAAACCCTTCCTGGGTTGTCTAGGAAAAGTGTATGGGAGCATAGATCTCCATTTTTAGCCTTGTATGAGCATGATCTTTTCAGATCCATTTATTTATATGTCCCAGCTACAATATTAGTCACTAAAATTGTGTTGTGCTTGCTTCAACATTTTTTGTAGCAGTGTATTACATGTTTTGGGTGCATTTTGGCATTGGAGGCTCCTTTTTCCTATCTTGAGGGGCTTGATCCCCAAGATCTTGTAATTACTTATTGATGTTATACATAATACCATGGATCTATCATTTGGATCACATGTAATGTGTTGATACTTACTACTATTTTTATATTCATGCACTATATTCTTGCCTTTCCCATTTGGGAATATTATAGTGGTATCAGAGCATAATATTGGCTCAGCCTGTGAAGACATTGCATCTATGTTATCAGAGGAAGAAGAAGCTTCTCACAGAAAAGAGAAAGCTTACAGAAGAGACAAAGGTAAGTCTCCATTATTTGGAGAAATGGAGGGAAAGAAGTTTTTAGAACTTCTTCTCCAAACTATGCATGAGCTTAAAAGAGAAATCAAGGGAATGAGGAGGGAAAGACACAAAGATCCCTCAAGAAGATTTTCACATGAAGAAAGCTCCAGTTCTTCATATTATGGGTGTGAGCCTTCAACCACACAATCAAATCTACTACACTCTACAATGCCTATGTTCATAGCAATAGAGATGGAGGAAGGAGATGTTCCAAAGGAGGAGACTCTTGGTAATTATCTTCAAGAATATGAATCGCAATCACAGAGGTTCAGAGATCATCTAAAATTCCAAGGTTTTTGCAATATCGAGGAGAATAGAAGACCTAGAAATCATAATAGAAGCAAGAGGTGCAAGAAACATGATTTGGGTAGATTCTTTCTATCTACTTTTGATGGGTCACCTAGACACACAGCTAGGGCTTGGGTGAAGGAGCCAAACACCTATTTGCAGCAGCACCAAGTTTAAGAAGAAGAAGCAATTAGAGTAGCAGCATTGTATCTTGAAGGTAAGGCTTATGCTTGGTGGTTTTATGAAACTTCTTCCTTGAATCATGTAAATCTATCTACTTATGCAAAGTTCACTAGGAGGTTAGTGAAAATATTTTATGCAAAACATTCTGAAACATCCTTGGTTGAGCTAGCCAATTCTAAAAAAAAAAACCTTTGCATGAGTTGGAAGGATCTATAAACCCAACTCCATTTCAGAATACTATTGAGGGGGTTAAAAACTTGTAGAATACCTTGCTAGAGGCAAGATCCCCACTTCAGGAAGAGATCTCTTCTCAAAAGGAATACATGGAGATCTCTTTTTCAAAAGAGGATCAAAACAAAGAGCCTCTTAATGATGATGAGGTAACCTCCATTCATGATGAAGGGGAAGAGCAGGCTAGAGGTAACAACGCTGTCACATTAGGAGCAGATATAGTACCTCATGGAGGTAGATGGAGCAATTGCTCCAATGAGAGGAGTTCTTGTATAATTGGAAGAAGTTCCAAAGGATCTCATATGTGGAGATCAAGGCACAATCCATGAACATCATGTGCCATTATTGATAGATTGTGAGACCTTGTAGATGAAAGGGGAAGGTAGGGAGGATGGGCAACATCATATGATTAGGAGCACACACCCCTATCTATTTCATAAGGTTGATGCACAAAAGAGGCAGACTGATTTGCGCAGTGAGAGAAAGGACAAAGCAATCCACTCATATATGCAGTCTACTCTTGATATTGATGTCTTTTTGAATGGAGGCATTCCACCTGGGAGGCCACTAGATCAGGAGATGATGAGGCATGTCTCACATCATGATGCACCATTCATAGATCCAGGAGGATGTAGAAATTTTAATCCCACCCCAGTTTTCAGTTTCTCCTTATTTCTCCCATAAAGTTAAATGCCCATTCCCATAGCTATACATTCAACAAGCTAGAAAAAATAAATATTTTTTGAAAACACAAATTATGGAAATTTCACAGTGCTGAAATGCAAAAATAAAAACTTAGAAAAATGAATCAGCCACACACAGAAATTTGACACACTGATTTTTGGTCAACATGACCCTGGAAAACCCTCTACAACTCTTGGGGAAAACCAGTTCGAAGGCTCTCTTTTATTTCTGAGATAGAAATTCATAGTAAAAATTACAGCAAAAAACAGAAATTTATAGAAAAATGTGCAGTATTAAATGTTGTACTGACAACATAGAAAAACGTGTTGTACGACCTCCTCGAAAATAGTGTTGTACTGCCTGCTAAAAACGTTTGTACAGCTACCTCGATTTTGGTGCTATACTACTGCCTTGAAACTGATGTATGGCCTTGATTTCTGTGTTGCTTCTCTGCTATACAAAAATCTGAAAACAGTCCCTAAAACTATTGTATGGCCTCCTTGGGAATCATGCCAATATAGCAGCAATAAATGTTGTTCTCCTCTCCTCGATTTTTGTGCCCTCTTTCCTTGAAAATCGTGCTCTATATTTTCTGTATGATTTTGTTGAATCTCCTTGCTATTGTCCTCTTCCTCTCACTGCTCAAAAATATCCTTTACTTTTTCCTCTCCTTCTCTCAATCTGCTCATGAAAGAATGAATGGCCTTTTCCTCTCTTTTCCTCCTTTAACCTAACCCTAAGTGAATTTTGGGGAATCCCTAAATCTAATGGCTGAGATAGCTTTAGATCTAGGGCTGAGATTAAATGCTCATTTAAATCTCACTTTCTATCTTTTAATTCACCCCACTTTAATAAAGACCCACTTAGTCATTTATTTCCAAAGTCACTTTTCACTTTCTAATTTCACATTGACTTTATTAAATTCACTTTAAAATTATAATTTAGTGTAGAAATTAGTATGCACTAAGCATGCATACATCCAGATTCCCCTGATCTCACAATATTTAACTTCTTGCAAAATACAGAATCATTCCACTGTTAATCTTTTGCGGAAAATTAATTGCAAACACATGTGAAGCATAAATAAAAACAATCGCACATAACACAGTTATTTAACGGGAAATCCTAAAGCTGAAAACCCCAAATATCATATATTATGTATCATGGAGATCATGTAACAATCTCATACAAAGCTTAGTACATCAAGCTCTTAGTACAATCAATCGTCACACACTAACATAGAATAAATCTGCAAATCCATGCACCGATCTTTGCCCTCCTGCTAGACTGCCTCCACTGCGCAGTCCCTGCTGAAGAATAACTCTGAATGAATTCGAATTACCCTTGCCTTGACTGCGCAATTCTCATTGGAAACTCCAATGTGTGTCTGGTGCAATCAATGCATCACTAGTCACAACAGATATTCCATCTTGCCCTTTCACCTATCTGTCCACTAGGTCTCCACTGGAACTGACATGCACTGTAGTTATCTGTTGTATTTGTTCAGTTGATTAGTGAGTTATTATTTGTGAATTAATTAACTAATTAATTCACTCCACTCTCACTAATGTATCATTTAGTTAGACTAGATACAACTAGCTCAACTGAGTCTAACTGAGTTAAACTAAATACAACTCCATGAACTACTCTTCTAACTATGTCATAACTTTGCCACTTCAGTTCTAACTGAGTCCTCCATGCATGAACCACCAGTAAACCCTAGGAATTGTGTAATTCCTTCAGCCCAATGATTTTCCAAATCTATACACTGAAATTAAGTGCTCTAAAAGAATAAGTTGATGTTTATTGTCGGATTATTATTAAGAGCTAATAATAATTAACACTTCTATTTTTAGATCGAAGATATATAAATAGACTTCACCCAATATTCTAGAAATAGAATTTTATCTATTTTTCCAACTTGACCAACCATCCACAAATATCATCCTGCAACTTCTGAAATATGATCACCATGTCTAAAAATAGACTGGCACCAAAAATAGCCTGCAGGCCCACTTAGTGAAGGCGACTCTTTTCACTAAGCTCATCATCTTGTTGAATCTCAACACTCCCTCTCAACAAGATAGGGATTATCATTCACCCCGATCCTGCCTCTATGGTATTCGAATTTTCTCCTGGTGAGAACCTTCGTCAGAATATCTGCATCCTGATCCTCCATAGGAGTGTACTGAAGCAACATGATCTTCCGCTGCACATAATCTCTGATATGATGATACTGGATATCAATATGTTTAGACATATCATGAAACACAGGATTAACAGAGAGTTTAATGCAACTTTGAATATCACAATGTATCACTGTAGGATCCAAATGTGAATCGAACAAACCAACCAGGATCTTCCTCATCCAGATATCCTCACATGCATCTTGACTTGCTGCCATGTTTTCTTCTTCCATTGAACTGAGTGCCACGAATCTTTGTTTCCTGCTGTACCAAGAAAATGTTGTAGATATGATATTGAAAACCCCTCCTGATGTTCTCTTTCTGTCTGTTGGGCTGCCTGTCCAATCTGCATCCATGAAGCCATGAAACTTCACCTCATCCGTCTATCTGTACCATAAGCCATACTTAGATGTGCCCCTGAGATACCTCAGGACATGCTTGCCTGCCTTCCAAAAGAGCTTGGTAGGCTTAACCATTGCTTGTGAAAGCTGGTTCACTGCATAGCATATGTCCAGTCTTGTATTAAATAAATACATGAGCGAACCCACCAACTGTTGATAAAAAGTGGCATCCACTACCTCCGCCGATGTAGCATCCTCTTTCCTCCAATTTCTTGGAAGAGGAGTGTCGATAGGCTTGCAGCCTTGCATGTGAAACTTCTCAAGTATCTCCCACCCATACTTGATTTGAGACACAAATAGTTCACCTTCCCACTACCATATTTCCAATCCAAGGAAATAATGGAGGCCCAAATCCTTCATCTCAAACTCCTTTGCAAGATCTTCCTTGCATGAGTGTATCAACTGCTCAGCACCCGTTAGTATTAAATCATCAACATAAAGAACAATTATTAAAAGCTTACCCTCCACCACAATTTGGTACAGGTTTGCATCCACCTCACTCTTGGTGAAGCCAAGTCCAATGAAATAGCTGTCGATCCGTGTGTACCAAGCACGAGGTTCTTGTTTCAACCCATACAACGCTCTTTTGAGCTTGCACACATGCGACTCACTACGAAAGATCTCAAATACTTCGGGCTACTCAATGTACACCTCTTCCTCAATGATCCCATTAAGGAACGCAATCTTCACATCCATCTGATGAATGTGCAAACCCATCTATGTTGAGAGAGAAAGGATGGTCCTTATGGAAGAATACCGTGCGACAGGTGCAAAGGTTTCTTCATAATCAATCCCCTCAATATGTGAGAAGCCCCAGGAAAAAAATCTTGACTTATAATTCTCGACGCTCCCATCAGCAGCTTGCTTTACCTTGTAGATCCATCTTGATCCTACAACTAATTTTCCCACCAGCCTTGGAACAATATCCCAAGCACTGTTTCTGACAATGGAGTCATACTCCTCCACCATGGCATCTACCCATGTGGGCTCTTGCACTGCTTCTTCAAAAGAAGATGTCTTTTTCACGATACCTTTGCTCATAAGAGACATGTATCTAGTAAATCAGTTAGGTGACCGTCTCTATCTGCGCTGTGATGTAGGAACTCCTACATTCTGTGTCGCATTAAGCTTCAGTCTCTCAACTTTTGTGGTACGCTTTCCGCCTTGTCTGATGTTTGGTTCTGCATGAGTGGACTCCTCCACTCCATGAATATCCTCTTGTGGCTGATCCACATCTAGAGGCTCATCTTTGGGAACAAGAAGTTCCTCCTCTGCACACAAGTGTAGGTCCCTCTCAAGCGACAACTTCATGGCTTTCACCTCATTGAATTTTATATCCTGTCGCACCACAGTCATCTGACTATCTGGAAAATACAAACGATAATTATGGGGTGTTTCTGTGTACCCCACAAATATCCCAACTTCTACAGTCGGCTCCAGCTTCTTCCTGGTGTCCTTTGTCACATGAATGTAAACAGATGACCCAAAAATCTTCAAATGAGAAATATCAAGCTTCTTACCAGTAAAAGCTTCTTCAGGTGTACTCATGCCAAGTACTCTATGACGACTATGGTTTTGCACATAAACCGCAGTGTTGCATGCTTCCACCCACAAGTGCATCGGTAGGCCCTAGTCATGTAGCATCGCTCGTGAAACACCCACGATCGTTCTATTCTTCCTCTTTGCGACCCCATTCTGCTATGGGTTATGAGGCACTATGAGTTCTCCTGGAATTCCTTCTTTGTTACAGAAGTATTTGAATTCGCCCGAGATGTATTCACCACCATTATCACTCCGTAGATCTTTCACTTGCTTCCTTGACTCCTTCTCCATCAATGCTTTGAACTCACAGAAATTTGAGAACATTTCTCTCTTCTTCTGCATGAAGAAGATCTAGAATATACGAGAATATTCATCAAAAAATATAACATAATACCTGTGTTTTTTTGTTGAAGCAACCGAGAAAGGTCCACACACGTCTGTGTGAATTCTCTCCAAGATCATCGAAGCACAGTTCTCCTTCTCATGAAAGGTGGTCTTCACAAACTTACCCATAGTACATCCCTTGCACTAATATGACTGCACAAGAGTACCCTTGGGAAGTCCACTAGAAATCTGCTGCAAAATCTTCAAGGCGCCATGGTGAAGATGGCCCAATCTCCTGTGCCATAATTCGCCCTCATCTCGGCTCACCACTTCTTCTGCTTTGCCCACCATTGCAGCGCAGCCATCTACCTCCAACTTGTAGATATTCTTAATTTGAACCCCTATCTTCTTGGTTTTACCCATTGTTTTATGTCGAAGGAAGGCTTTTCCCTCACTGAAAAAAACATCATAAAATTTGTCTTCCAACATTGCAACCGAGACCAAGTTCTTATTCAGACCTGGAACATGCATAATATCCTTCAAAAAGAATGGATTACTAGATTTCCTCTCAAAGGTAATGGTCCCAATTCTAGTCGCACTGTATCGACCATCGTTGACCATCTCTATATGCATCTGGAGGTCCTTCTCCTCCAAGTGACTAAACAACTCCCTATCTCCCGTCATATGGAAAGACGCACCACTATCAAGATACCACATCGATATCATATAGCTTGAAACCAAGCATGTGATCAAAGAGAAATCAAGTTCAAATTGCGAGGCTAAGGCCTCTCCAGCTGCAGCTCCAGTAGCCTTATTTTTCTTCTTCTTCTGTGGGTAGTTAGTGGCGAAATGCCCATCTTCATGACAGTGAAAACACTTTACCTTGGACAAATCCTGCTTCTTGCCTTTAGCTTGGGATTTTGAAGGAAATTTCTTCCCCTTCCCTTTCCTTTCTTTGGCAGCCAAAGCACAATTCTCTTTATCTTCATTTTTCGATAAAGATCCATCCCTGGTACCCTGCCTTATCTCCTCCTGCACAAGATCCGACCAAAGTCGCTCCCATCCCGACAATTTCTCCCGTCCATTGACAGAGTCTTCATAGCTATGACAACTCTTTGGAAGCCCAACGAGAGCTAAGCTCACCAAGTCTTCATCATCAACAGCAACCCCCACACTTCCCAGTTCATCCTTGCAGTGAACAAACTTCGTGAGATATTTTGGAATACTATCGCACTTCTCCATTTTTATTTTTCTGAGCTTGTCTTTAAGCACCAACTTCCTCTGGTCGCTTCTGATTTGGAACAAATCTATCAAAGCCTTCTAGATTAAGAATGGAGTGGCTTTCCCGTAAAGGTTGGACATAATATGGTCCTTCACACCTTCCAATAGAATTCTTCTTGTCTTTGCTATCTTCTTTTGCCATGCATCAAGTAATGCAGCATCACTAGTGTTGGAACTCCCATGTTTGGACAGATTGGCAAGACCAAAGATGAGACAACATTAGAACCACTTTGGGACCCTAGGATCTAGCCCTCCTAGACCTGGAGAGGGATCTCTCCAATAAGACAAAGAATGATATATCTCTGAAGCTCAAAAAGAGATGTTAGGCTAGGTATGAAGCGCAAGGGGGGTTTAAAAATGATTGGGTCGGTTATCGGTTGGGTCATAAGATCATAGACTGAGAAGGTAATGGGAAAGAAGGAGCAGAGTAGAAGGAAGTTTCAGAAAAAGAGGATGGGTCAAGGCTGTGCCAGCCATTGGGCTATGGATGCATGAAAGGAAATTACTTGCAAACAACTAGCCAAGGCTTTCATAGGGCACGTCCTCTATACTAAAGGATCTTTGACATAGATGTTGGAATGAAACAATAAGGAAAGGAAGGTGAAAAACAAAAGGCAGCTTTAAGATCAGACCAGAGGTCATCTAACTCCATATCTGCTTTGGCGTACCCTCGAAGGAGAAACAATAAGTTTAAACACAGAACCGGGCCTGAGATCAGAGATGGAATTTTAACCTGCAATGCTTCGACACCGGCTCATGGGATCTTGGAAGGGTCAATCTGTTGAACAATGACTCCAGCGAACAGGGCTCACACTAAATCCCTGGTATCCCAAATCCTCTATCTTTAACCCAAATAAGAACAACTGATCAGTAGACTCTGAGTTCACACATCAGCTAGCAGGTAATAACATCTACTACATTGGTTAAAACACGAGAGTCCGCCCTCATATTTCACTATCGACAGAAAAGATTAAGGGTAGGGAGAGTAGAAACATAGGGTACCATGCGAGGGTAAATCCTATGCCAGATTTCTGATGCGTACCAGAAGAAATGAACAACATGAAAAATGTAATAAAACAATGTAAAGAGAAAACATCACCCATAGTAATAGAACAGGATCCTGTGAAATTTGCTTGATTAATTGATGAAAAAACAGTCACATACACAAAGCTCAATAGCTTATTACAGACTCAACTTTCTACTCCCAGCCTACTACATTACAGAATACTCTACTACTCTTTCCCAAAATTGTTTCTAATAGTAAAAAATGAATCCCTAAAACTACAACAACAATAACGCAATCCAACCCTTTATAATGTGTTCTCTGGGATTCTTTATAGGAAAAAAAAATAGATAGCAGGAGTAGGTGATATACATTAAATAGATTTATTAAGATAGAGTAGAGGGGGCATCTCATGCCATTCTGCTTAATAGCTCTACGCTGTACTTGGTGGTCTGGTCTGGAGTCTTTGTCAGGTCGGATTTGACCTCTGATGTTTCTTTGAAGTTCTCTTCTGGCTGTAAATCTCTCTGTTCTGTCTTCTAAAGCAAGTAAGGTGACTGAAGGTCTTCTGGGCTCCCATACCTCGATTATTGTTGCCCTGACAGTCTTTGGAAGTTTTCTGTTAGTGAGATGGCCTTTGGGAGCTCGGGGAGGAATGGAGACTTCTATCGGAGGGTGTACTATTCTGAGGCAATGTCTTGCTGATGCTGAGAGCATATATGGCTCGTTTCATGTGCTCTTTTTGATCTTCGGGCTGCACCTTAATCCTTTGATGACGGGATTAGGAGTCGAATATTCAATTAACTAGCTTTAATCCGCCTAATCCATCTCCGCTGTTTCACTGAGCCATTGCTGTAATGGCCTCTCGGTGTTTCCGATTCATAGTGACTGCGATAGAGTGAATTCACCACTCTGCAGACCCTGCACAGTAAAATAAACAAATTATAAAATCCAGGGGTGGCAGAAGAGATGCTGTGGAGGCATGGAAGAATAGTGGCACAACTGTGAAGATGGTGGCTTTAGGGAAAACAGGTGAAAATGCGTTAAAATGGAGGTCTGGTGGAAGAAAGTACGTGGACCATCGATCTAGCTGAGATGGATGGCTGAGATCTAATAGGAGGGGGAGCGATGGGGTGGGACCTAAATCTGATGGGTGATGGAGCAATTGGCTTTGGACCGTCGGATATGTGAGAGATCGACGGCTGCGATTGAATCGGAGGGGCCCGATCGAGGAACACATGGCGAAACAAGGGCGGATCCTGGCTGTTGGTTCTTGTGGATTCAACGGCCAGGATTGTGTCGGAGAATCGCAATCGGGAGGGACGGAGGATGGCGCAGCTTAAGACTTGCGATTGTGATCAAAGCGATGGTGCGAGGGCCATCGGATTAAAGGTGAATCGACGGTGGGCGTGCAATCGGATGGATGACGAAAGGGAGATGCGGGAGTGATGGGACTTGCGATGACCGTCGGATCTATTTCAATCGACAGCGAAAAACAACTCAAAGCCGACAGAATAAAACATCATTGCATCAGAACTTTGGGCTTTATAATGGAAAGCATGTCTCGCTCCGATTCTCCGATGCGGCTGGCGCTTTGGAATGGCACTTGGTCTTAGTGCCCGGGCTTATGGTGGGGAAGTGGTTAAGGGACTAGCCGAAAGGGGCTAAGCCCGTCATAGGGTAAAATATGGGTTTCTAGCCAAAAAGAAGGGGGTTTTAAGGCCAAAAGAGAGAAACAGTAGATAGAATAAGGGGATATCAAACCAAAAAAATGACATTTGAAAGGCTTAAGGGGAAATAGAAAGGAGGAAAGGGTGATGAAGACAGAGGTTTAATCAGGCTGGGATAAAAGGAAATTGGAGGCCTTTGGGCATCTTCTTCGCAACAGAGAGGCTTTTAAACCAGGAACAGCAGTGAGGATTTATCAAAGGGCAAAGGCACAAGAGGCTTCAGGGATGATGTGTTTTCGAAGGAGATGCATTCCTTGAAGGCTCAAAAAACATTTTAGCCCCCTGTTTGCTTGTCAAAAAATTCATAGGGGGCTAACAGTGGCTCCACATGGGGATGGCTTCTTCTTGAAGGAGTCAAGAATTTAGAGAGTGATATTTGGTGTAGGCCAGATGCCTGATGCTTGAACCACCCTTTTCTTTGATTTCCGCTGCCACAAACCGTGAAGACACATATCAGCAGTGACATTACTTGGACAACTACCTACCCAAACTAAATCCTAACGTTTTTCTTCTGGGTGCATTTGGACTTGCAGACCCTTACATCATCAATCTCTTATAAACAGGAAAAAATAAACCTATTATACTTCTACCCTTATTACTCCATGAGACCAGATTAAACTTTTGGTCTCATATTTTCTCTACCTAAACTACATCTGCTAGGATTAAACTGTCTAGCAGATTTCTCCTCTACATTCTAAGACGAAAATTGAAAATCAGTCAAGCCAGGTTTAGACTGTCTGACTTGCTGCGGACCATGGCATGATAGAAAAAACTGCTCATGGACTGTATACTTTGCAGAAATTAAAATAAAAACTAAATGCTCATGGACTAAGCTTTATTGAGATTTTTCCTACCAACCCTACTCTAACTGGAATATTTGCAAGTCTAGCTTACAAACATGGTCTTCCAATGCAACCAGTCCATCAAGTGATCCCATGACTGGTCTTTTCTACTTAGCTCCTTGAGCAGGCTAGATAGGAAGGGCGGCTCCCACTCTTCCTGTTCCTCAACAACAGCTTCAAAAAGTCTTCTTTCTATTTGCAACATGCTGCTCCAAAAGACCTTTGATCATTCTTCAAATGTTTGCAGGAAATGAACATAAGGATCGTGAAAAGATACCTGGTTGTGAATATTGGGCAGGCGGGCTTCAACCAGGGTCTCTTCTTCTTCCACTGGATTGAGAAAAAGACTCTCTTGGAGTAGAGTGTCTCCTTCATCTTCTGAACTGGAGTACTCATCGTACACTATAGCTGAGTCCTCTCGGAGATCTGATATGTTCTGCTCTATTGGGCCGAGCTCCGTGAAAAGATCTGTGTATTCATGAGCAGGGGTATTTTCCATTACTTCCTCTTTTTCAAGAGAAGGCTCTTTACTTTCATCCTGCTCACGAATCTCTTCTTTGCTTTCCTCATTTCTTGAAAGGAAAGACTGCTGACCTCCGATCTCATGACACTCGTCATTGATACTTTCATAACTTTCTCCGTTAGTGTCATAGATAGGCTGACTTGGTTCATTGCTTCTCTGGAGTTGTTGGCCCCGGATTTCCTCCCATGGGTCTACTAATGATGGTTTTGTAAGCTCAGCTTTTCTCTGGAAACAATCATCATCAAATAGATCATAACTAGGATTGTCATAATCATAAGCAATGTCACCAAACAAACCTGTCAGATTTTGAGCAGGTCTTTCTTCATCTTAATCCTCAAAGGAGTTTTCTGGATCGACATCAATTCTGTAGAAGGCTACAGAGGTGGAATGCGTGTTTGATTTTCGGCCCATCTCTTCTTCTGTCAACATAGAAATTTCTTTTTTAACACAGAAAGAAGAGCCGCAGTCCCCTGCTCCTCGTACGAACTGATCCTGAGGCGGGATATCCTCGTGAGCCTCATCTTGAGAATTTTCCCGAGCAAGAGAAAACTCCAGACCAAGATCATCATAAATGTCTTGCTCATCGTCCAGGTGTGGAGTTGTCTCTTGCACAGGAAAATGCATGGGCTGCTCTGAACAATCGTTATTTGCATTCAGGTTAGCCATATGCATTTCCAGCACTTTACCAAACATGATCACCATTCCGTTTAATTGATCTACCAAAGCATCAAGATTTGCATCTCTGTCCATGTCTGGATCCATGTTTACTGTAAAGAAGGTCACTGCAGCTTCTCAACCAGTTCAAATTTCTCCACTAGTGGAGTCATTAGGTCTTTTTGGATTATAAGGAGTGTGGAGTCGCCAGGTGGATGAATTTGGACATTAGAAACAGACTGCTATCCACCATTGTTAGGTCCCTATATCACTAGTATAGTCCCTTATTATTGTTAGTGTAACCCCCTTATTATTATTATTGTACCCTTGTAACCCCCATTTTGTTATTATTGTGCCCTTAAATTATTATTGTTAGGTCGGCTAGGATTACATTGTGGCCCACTAGGATTACATTATGGCCCCATGGACCCCTATATATAGAAAGGAGGTTTTGTAAATTGTATCATCCAAGAATTGTTCATATATGTAATGTATTGGAGGTTTCCCCCTCGAAGTGGCTTATTTTTAAGGCGTTGATATCTCTTTTCTTCTATTTTTAAAGCTGGTTACACAACATTTGGTATCAGAGCTTTGGATTCTAGGGTTTCGCTGCTCCAAACAGGTCATCGTGGAATTTTTGCTATAACTTTTTTTCTACGAAGTTTCAGAAGCTAAAATGTTTAGGGTGAAAAGTTGAAATCCTGAGGAATATTGTCTAAAACTTTTAGAGCTTGGTTCACAATATTTTTTGAGATATGATCTGTGGAAGTTAGGTCTTTTTTCAGGCTCCTAAACAAGTCATCGTGGCATTTGCACTATAAATTTTTTTCTACTAAGGTTCAGAATCTGAAATTTTTAGGGTGCAAATCTGAAATCTTAAGGAAATGCGTCAAAAATTTTCAGATATTTTTTCGCAATATGTTTGGAGATATGATCTTTGGAAGGTAGTGCTTTTTCAAGCTCCCGAATTTCATCTCAAAAAGGTGATCATGGGAAAATATTCATAAATTTCTCTTTGAGCATTAGATTGGAGTGCCGTACAAAGTGGTCACAAGTACACGGACTTTAGTTTCTTGGCTAGCAATTTCAGATCCGAATGATGAAACAGTGACACGTGGCAAGTCGTACAAGTTTGCTCTACTGAACTAGTCCAAAATTGAGTCATTGTGGGAGATTGGGCATAACTTTGTCTTGAAGAATCCAAATTAGATCAGACCTATGGCATTTGAAAGAAGCTTCAGAGGGCTACTACAGGGCTGAATTTCAGATATTGAAGATTTGCAATTTCAGAGATAATTCAATTTCAATATCGAGCTCCTCAAAGCAAGTAAAAGGTGTGTATTTTTTTTCCGAATTGCATAAGTCTTGTTTTAAGAATCAAGTTGAATTGATTCCAAGGGCATATTGTAGAATAGATATCAATATTGGATTCTAAAATGGCCTCTAAAAAGAATTCAACACCCATTAAGCCTTTAGAAGGCTCTACTATTACTCATGAAGACGAAGAATGGCAACATGACATATCAAAATTACAAGAGCAAGTGAACCAAATTTCGCTCTCGCAAAGAACAACAAAATATGAAATGGAAGTTTTGAAGAAAGGCATGGAAACTAAGATGGATGGTTTGAAGAAAGGCGTGGAAGCTAAGATGAATGGTTTGGAAGCTAAGATGGATGGCATGGAAGTGGGCATGGAAGCTAAGATCGATGAAAAAATGAAAGACAACATGGAAAACATGAAGAAGGATCTAAAAGTAGACATCAAAGGTTTGGAAAAGTTGATACAAGAAATGTTTCCTAATGGTGAAAATATAGTAGAGGAAACTCATGATGAGAACAAAATAAATGTTAATCGTGATTTCATAAACTCTACTATTGGAGGGAAGAACCACCATATTCCAAAAATGGATATGAGGAATTTTGATGGAAAGGATCCTGTAACATGGATACTATATATGGAGCAATATTTTTATCTCCATAATGTGCAAAACACACAAAAGGTACGCATTGCAAATTTACATTTAGAACAAAATACATTTGTATGGTATCGATGGCTTTGCTCCCGTAAAAAAATTGTCACTTGGTCAATTTTTACGGAGGAAATGATAGCACATTATGAGGATAAAAAGAGCAACACCTTCTTTAGCCAATTGATAATTCTCAAAAGAAAGGGTTTAGTGGGGCAGCACATTGAGGACTTCCAAAAATTGAATATAAGGGTAACGGATATTCCAGAGGAACACAGGATTGATCTCTTCATAGGCACTTTAAAGGATAACATCCAACATGAAGTTTACGTTTTGGAACCTGAGTCATTGGAGAAGGCATTCAGGTTGGAAAGAAAAGTTGAATGTAAAATTATGGCGACAAGGAAGCCTACCACTCAATTCTATAAAGAAGGAAGTGTTGCTACGCCTAGATTTCCACAACCTACAAGGTTGCCACCACAACAATTGGAAGAAAAAAGAGCAAAAGGGCTTTGCTATAGTTGTGATAGCAAATACACAAAAGGTCATAAGTGTGCTGAGAATAAATTATTTTACATAGATTGTGAAGAAGAAGAAGAAAATGAACAAGAAGAGGATATACATGAGGAACTAGCCCTAGAAGAGGAAGAAATGAATCCGACCATATCGTTTAATGCACTGGCAGGAATTACCACTCCTCAAACTCTCAAGATAGAAGGACATATCAAGAAGAAAAAGGTAATAGTGTTGATTGATTTAGGTAGCACCCATAATTTTATTCATTGTAAGGTAGCCAAGGAATTAAATTGTTTCCTATACCCAACACCAGAATTTCAAGTGATGGTTGCAAATGGAGGAACTATAAATTGCTCTGGAAAATGCCATAATATCAAGCTAACCATGGGGTAATATGTATTGACTAGTCCAATGCTTGCCATTCCTATGGGAGGTGCTGATGTTGTACTAGGAGTACAATGGTTACAATCTTTGGGGACGGTAGCTTTTAATTTTCAAGAACTTTTCTTGAAATTTTTTTCAGAAGGAAAGGAAGTCAAATTACGAGGTATTGCGGGGAAGCCAGGAAGGATAATAAGATCTAATGTCATGACAAAGCTTCTAAAGAAAGAACAGCGAGGCGTAATTGCACAATTATGCTCACTAGAAGTTCCAACATCAAAATCATCTATTTCTGCAGATCTCCAACAAGTCTTGGACAATCATTCCAAGGTGTTTGAAACTCCCAAAGGACTCCACCTATTCGTGATCATGATCATGCTATTCATTTGATTCCAGGAAGTGTTCCTCCAAACATCAGGCCTTATAGATATCCTTACTTCCAAAAGAGCGAAATTGAACGTATGATTGCAGAAATGTTAGAGGCGGGTATAATTCAACCTAGTCAAAGTTCTTTCTCTGCTCCTGTAGTATCGGTACACAAGAAGGATGGATCATGGCGAATGTGTCCGGATTATAGGGAGCTCAATAAGCTCACCATTAAAGATAAATTTCCCATTCCTGTGATTGATGAATTACTGGATGAATTACATGGAGCAATTTATTTTACCAAGTTGGATCTTCGTTCAGGATATCATCAAATTAGAATGAAGACTGAAGATATTCCAAAAACAACATTTCGAACTCATGAGGGTCATTATGAATTTTTGGTCATGCCTTTGGCCTTACCAATGCACCTTCTACATTTCAAGGGTTGATGAATTCCATTTTCAAACCCTTCCTTAGAAAATTTGTGCTAGTATTTCTTGATGATATACTAATCTACAGCAGGTCTTGGAAGGATCATGTTGAACATGTTGACAGGGTGCTCAAACTATTGCAGGAGAAACAATTATGTGAAAAAACATCCAAATGTTTCTTTGGAGTACAAGAGGTGGAATATCTGGGTCATATTGTATCTCACGAGGGTGTTAAAGTAGACCCTAACAAAATTAAAGCCATTAAGAAATGGAAAGTCCCCACAACCATAAAGAAGTTGCGAGGATTTCTCGGGTTAACAGGGTATTATCGCAAGTTTGTTAAGAATTATGGGAGAATAGCAGCACCTCTAATAACATTATTGAAGAAAGATGCATTTTCATGGACTCCTGAAGCAACTAAGGCCTTTGAACATCTTAAAGAGGCAATGTGCCTAGCACCGGTCTTAGCTACGCCAGACTTCACAAAAACCTTTATTGTGGAATGTGATGCCTCGAGAAATGGAATTGGTGTTGTTTTAATGCAAGAAGGAAGACCCATTTCTTTTGAAAGTCGTCCAATCAAAGGAAAGTATTTACAGAAACCTATTTATGAGAAGGAAATGTTAGCAATACTGCATGCACTAAAGAAATGGCGAACTTGCCTAATGGGAAGACACTTCAAGGTAAAAACTGATCATGATAGTCTTAAACACTTTTTGGAACAAAGACTATCTTTAGAAGAGCAACAAAAATGGGTCACAAAGATGCTGGGTTATGACTTTGAAATAATCTACAAAAAAGGAAAGCTTAATGTTGTTGCAGATGCACTCTCAAGAAAGAATGAAGAGGTGGAAGCATTGCTTTGTGCCATTTCTATTATCCAACCAGATTGGATAACCGAAGCAAGAGATGAATGGAAGAAGGACAAAGATGTATGGACACTCATTCAAAAGTTGCAGCAAGATCCTAGTACATCCGATACATTTAGTTGGAAAAATGATTCCTTATGGTACAAAGATCGCTTATATCTTTGTAAGAATTCCCAACTAAAACAAAAGATTCTTCTCGAATTGCACACTTCTCCTTTAGGAGGACACTCAGGATTTTTAAAAACTTACCACAGGGTGAAGAAAGAATTTTTTTGGGATGGCCTTAAATCTGATATTCAAAATTTTGTGGCAGAATGTTTGGTTTGCCAACAGAATAAAGTTGAGACAATTAAGACCTTGAGACTTCTACAACCTTTATCCATTCCAAGTCAACGTTGGGAGGAGATTTCAATGGATTTTATCACAGGTTTACCTAAGTCCGAAGGAAAGAGTGTCATCATGGTGGTAGTTGATAGACTTACCAAGTATGCACACTTTTGTGCATTATCTCATCCATTTAAAGCAAGTACGGTTGCTACTACATTTATGGACAGACTTCAAAAGCTACATGGAAGCCCAAGGGTTATTGTGAGCGACAGAGATCCCATTTTTACTGGAAATTTTTGGACGGAGTTATTTTCTTGTTTGGGTACTCAATTAGCTCATAGCTCATCTTATCATCCTCAATCTGATGGTCAAACTGAGATAGTAAATAAATTTTTGGAAGGATTTCTTCGTTGTTTTGTATCTGATAAACAAACATAATGGGTCAAGTGGTTACCTCTCATTGATGGTGGTATAACACTTCCTTCCATACTGCAGCAAAAATTACCCCATTTATGGCACTTTATTGATATCATCCACCATCCATCACATCGTATTTAAGAGAAAATTCGAAGGTTCAAGCAGCGGAAGATCACATCGAGCATCAGCAAGAAGTTCTCCAACTCTTAAAGGATAACCTGAATTTGGCACAAAATCGAATGAAACAATAGGCAGATCAACATCGCAACGAGAGAATTTTTGATGTAGGAGATTGGGTATTTTTATGGCTACAACCATACAAACAAATGTCCCTCAAGCAAGCTAAGAAGGATAATAAATTATCACCAAAGTACTATGGTCCTTACAAGGTGTTGCAAAAGATTGGTTCTATGGCATACAAATTGGAGCTTTCTGCTTCTTCGCGAGTACATCCAGTTTTCCATGTTTCATGCTTAAAGAAGGTTATAGGTGAAAATCTTCCAGTTCAAACAATATTGCCAGAACTTGATGAGGAAGGAAAAATCATATTGGAACCTGAAGCGGTCATGGAAACAAGAACTCGACAACTACGGAATCGATCAATTTCGGAGTATCTCATCAAGTGGAAGAACTTACCCACTGAAGATTCTACATGGGAGGATGAGAATTTTATACAGAAGCACCCGGAGCTACTCAAGTGTTGAGGACAACACTTTTTTTGAAGGAGAGGGGCATGTTAGGACCCTATATCACTAGTATAGCCCCTTATTATTGTTAGTGTAAACCCCTTATTGTTATTATTGTACCCTTGTAACCCCCATTTTGTTATTATTGTGCCCTTAAATTATTATTGTTAAGTCGGCTAGGATTACATTGTGGCCCACTAGGATTACATTATGGCCCCATGGACTCCTATATATAGAAAGGAGGTTTTGTAAATTGTATCATCCAATAATTGTGCATTTATGTAATGTATTGGAGGTTTCCCCCTCGAAGTGGCTTATTTATAAGGTGTTGATATCTCTTTTATTCTATTTTTGAAGCTGGTTACACAACAACCATCAGCATTGAAACCAATCTAAAGGCATTGGTCTGCGTAGACCGATGTTAGCAGTTAATGACTCTCAGATTTTGATTGCCCAGCGGAGTCGCCATTATGTTGGAGCTCCCATGTTTGGCCAGATTGGCAAGACCAAAGATGAGACAACATCAGAACCACTTTGGGGCCCTAGGATCTAGCCCTCCTGGACCCGAAGATGGATCTCTCCAATAAGACAAAGAATTATATATCTCTGAAGCTCAAAAAGAGATGTTAGGCTAGGTATGAAGTGCAAGGGGGGTTTAAAAATGATTGGGTTGGTTATTGTTTGGGTCATAAGATCATAGACTGAGAAGGTAATGGGAAAGAAGGAGCAGAGTAGTAGGATGTTTCAACAAAAGAGGATGGGTCAAGGCTGTGCCAGCCATTGGGATATGGAGTCATGAAAGGAAATTACTTGCAAACAACTAGCCAAGGATTTCATAGGGCACATCATCTATACTAAAGGATCTTTGAGATAGATGATGGAATGAAACAGTAAGGAAAGAAAGGTGAAAAAAAAAAGGCAGCCTGAAGATCCGACCAGAGGTCATCTAACTCCATATCTTCTTTGGCGTACCCTCGAAGGAGAAACAATAAGTTTAAACACAGAATTGGGCCTAAGATCAAAGAAGGAATTTTAACCTTCAATGCTTCGACACCGGCTCACGGGATCTTGGAAGGGTCAATCTGTTGAACAAGGACTCCAGTGGACAAGGCTCACACTAAATCCCCGGTATCCCAAATCCTCTATCTTGAACCCAAACAAGAACAACTGAGCAGCAGACTCCAAGTTCACACATCAGCTAGTAGGGAATAACATCTGCTACACTGGTTAAACCATGAGAGTCCGCCCTCAGATTTCACTATCGGCAGAAACATTAAGGGTAGGGAGAGCAGAAACATAGGGTACCATGCGAGGGTAAATCCTATGCCAGATTTCTGATGCGTACCAGAAGAAATGAACAACATGAAAAATGTAATAAAACAATGTAAAGAGAAAACATCACCCGTAGTAATAGATCGGGATCCTATGAAATTTTCTTGATTAATTGATGCAAAACCAGTCACATACACAGAGCTCAATAGCTGATTACAGACTCAACTTTCTACTCCCAGCCTAATACATTACAGAATACTCTACTACTCTTTCCCAAAATTGTTTCTAATAGTCAAAAATGAATCCCTACAACTACAACAACGATAACGCAATCCAACCCTTTACAATGTGTTCTCTGGAATTCTTTATAGGAAACAAAATAGATAGCAGGAGTAGGTGATATACATTAAATATATTTATTAAGACAGAGTGGAGGGGGCGTCTCATGCCACTCCGCTTAATAGCTCTGCGCTGTACTTGGTGGTTTGGTCTGGAGTCTTTGTCAGGTCAGATTTTACCTCTGATGTTTCTTTGAAGTTCTCTTCTGGCTGTAAAGCTCTTTGTTTTGTCTTCTGAAGCAAGTACGGTGACTGAAGGTCTTCTGGGCTTCCATACCTCGATTATTGTTGCCCTGAAAGTCTTTGGAATTTTTCTGTCAGTGAGATGGCCTTTGGGAGCTCGAGGAGGCATGGAGACTTTTGTCGGAGGGCGTACTATTCTGAGACAATGTCCTGCTGATGCTGAGAGCAGATATGGCTTGTTTCATGTGCTACTTTTGATCTTCGGGCTGCGCTTTAATCGTTTGATGACAGGATTAGGAGTCGAATATTCAATTAACTGGCTTTAATCCACCTAATCTGTCTCTGCTATTTCACTGAGCCATTGCTGTAATGGCCTCTCTGTGTTTCCAATTCACAGTGACTATGATAGAGTGAATTCACCACTCTGCATACCCTGCACAGTAAAATAAAAAAATTATAAAATCCAGGGGTGGCAAAAGAGATGTTGTGGAGGCCTGGAAGAATAGTGGTGCAACTGTGAAGATGATGGCTGTAGGGAAAATAGGTGAAAATGTGGTGAAATGGAGGTTCGGTAGAAGAAAGTACGTGGACCGTCGATCTGGCTGAGATGGACGGCTAAGATCTAATAGGAGGGGGAGCGATGGGTGGGACCTAAATCTGATGGGCGATGGAGTGATTGGCTTTGGACTGTTGGATCTGTGAGAGATCGACGACTGACATTGAATCAGAGGGGCCCGATCGGGGAACACATGGCAGAACAAGGGTGGATCCTGGCCATTGGTTCTTGTGGATTCAACGGCTAGGATCACGTCAGAGAATCGTAACCGGGAGGGACGGAGGATGGCATAGCTTAAGACTTGCGATTGTGATCAGAGCGATGGTGCGAGGGACGTCGGATTAAAGGTGAATCGATGGTGGGCGTGCAATCGGATGGATGATGAAAGGGATATGCGAGAGTGATGGAACCTGCGATGACCATCAAATCTATTTCAATTGACGGCGAAAAACAACTCAAAGCCGACAGAATAAAACATCATCGCATTGGAACTTCGGGCTTTATAATGGAAAGCATGTCCCGCTCCGATTCTCCGATGCGACTGGCGCTTTGGAATGATTCTTGGTCTTAGCGCCCGCGCTTATGGTGGGGAAGTGGTTAAGGGACTAGCCGAAAGGGGCTATGCCCGTCATAGGGTAAAATATAGGTTTCTAGCCAAAAAAAGGGGGTTTTGAGGCTAAAAGAGAGAAACGGTAGATAGAATAAGGGGATATCAAACCAGAAAAAGGATATTTGAAAGGTTTAAGGGGAAATAGAAAGGGGGAAAGGGTGATGAAGACAGAGGTTTAATCGGGCTGGGATAAAAGGAAAATGGAGGCATTTGGGCATCTTCTTCACAACAGAGAGGATTTTAAACTAGGAACAGCAGTGAGGATTTATCAAAGGGCAAAGGCACAGGAGGCTTCAAGGATGATGTGTTTTCAGAGGAGATGCATTCCTTGAAGGCTCAAAAAACATTTTAGCCCTTTGTTTTCTTGTCAAAAAATTCATAGGGGGCTAACAACTAGATCTCGGCTTAGGAACATAGCTATCGATGAACTCCTTCAGTCCATTATCCTCCAGCACCGCCTCCATCCTATCCTTCCAGGCTATGTAATTCGAGCTCCCATCAAGGGAATACTCCAATCACAACCCATTGAAATACATTTCAATGTATACTCAACTTCTGCACCAGGAATTTTCTGTAGCAAATTCGAATTGTCCATTAGCACAAACTCAGCAATTCTTCAAAATTGCAATCTTCAAGAATTAACACTCCTCTGATACCATGTAGAAATTAGTATACACTAAGCATGCATACATCCAAATTCCCCTGATCTCACAATATTTAACTTCTTGCAAAATACAAAATCATTCCATTGTTAATCTTTTGTAGAAAATTAATTGCAAACACATGTGAAGCATAAATAAAAACAATCACACATAACACAGTTGTTTAACAGGAAAGCCTGAAGCTGAAAACCCCAACTATCATATATTAAGTATCATGAAGATCATGTAATAATCTCATAAAAATCTTAGTACATCAAGCTCTCAGTACAATCAATCGTCACACACTAACATAGAAGAAATATGCAAATCCATGCACCGATCTCTGCCCTCCTGCTAGCTTGCCTCCACTGTGCAATCCCTGCTGAAGAATAGCTCTGAATGAATTTGACTTACCCTTGCCTTAATTGCGCAATCCTCATTGGAAGCTCCAATGTGTGTGTGGTGCAATCAATGCATCACTATAGTCACAACATATAGTCCATCTTGCCCTTTCACCTATCTCTCCACTGGGTCTCCACTAGAACTGACATGCACTGTAGTTAACTATTGTATTTGTTCAGTTGATTAGTGAAAGCATATTCGTGTGGAACTAACTGACTCCACCACTATTGTATCATCCGGGCTTAGACTGACATGAACTTAAGCTAAACCGAGTCTAACCGAGTTAAATTGAACACAACTCCATGAACTACTCTTCCAACTCGGGCCATAACTTCGTCACTCGCCTAACTAAGTCCTCCATGCATGAACCACCAGTAAACCCTAGGAATTGCATAATTCCTTCAGCCCACTGATTTTCCAAATATGTACACTAAAATTAAGTGCTCCAAGAGAATAAGTTGTTGTTTATTGTCGGATTATTATTAAGAGCTAATAATAATCGACACTTATATTTTTAGATCGACGATCTATAAAGAGACTTCGCGCAATATTCTAAAAATAGAATTTCATCTATTTTTCCAACTTGACCAACCATCCAAAAATAACATCCTGCAACTTTTGAAATATGATCACCTTCTCTAAAAATAGACAGAGTCTAAAAATATACTTGCGCCAAAAATAGCCCGCGGGCCCACTTAGTGAAGGCGACTCTTTTCACTAAGCTCATCATCTTGTTGAATCTCAACATTTAGTAACTTTATCACTTAAAGTCACTTTTAAATTAGATTTGAATTTATAACTTTATAAATTCATGTTAGGAGAAAAATTAAATTCTTTTGGACACTTTTCCCTAGTACAAAGATCAAAGCCTTAGGGAACCACCTGTCCTCTGGTAACCAAATTTCAACACTCCTTATTACCGAGGAAGGTTTTCCTCACCACACCCATCTTGTCTCTTAAGTAGACATGCTTGCCCCGTGGTAAGGCTTTGGTAAGAATATCTGCAACCTGCTCATCAGTGGGAATATACTAAAGCTTCACGGCTCCCTTCTGAACATAGTCTTTGATGAAGTGATATTTGATGTTGATATGCTTTGACCTGTCATGAAATACTGGATTCTCCGTGAGTTTAATGCAACTCTAATTATCACAGTATATCACTGAAGGTCTCAACGGCTGACCAAATAAGCCAAAAAACATCTTGCGAAGCCATATGGCCTCACAACTAGCTAGACTGGTTGCCATGTACTCTACTTCTGCTGAACTCAATGCTACTAACTGCTGCTTTTGGCTGAACCAGACACCACTGCCTAACCCAACCCAAAACAACACCCTGAAGTGCTCTTCCTATCAGAAGCAAAACCTGCCCAATTAGAATAAGTATAACCTGCCAATATTACTCCATCTCCCTGCCTATAATCTAGACCATGATCCACTATCCCCTGCAAGTACCGCAAAATGTGTTTTGCAGCAACCCAGTGCACTCTCCTGGGCTCACACATGAATTGGCTCATCGTGTTGACTGAAAAACATATATCAGGTCTAGTGTTGACCAAATACATCAAGGAACTAATCAGCTATCTATACAATTTGGGATCTACCAACTCAGAATCTGAAGTGTGAAGGTTCTTCTAGTTGGTGATCATCAGTGTCAACATGGGTCTACAATCCTCCATGTGGAATCTACCAAGGATGTCCACAATATACTTCCCCTATCCCAGGAAGAAATACCCCTCCTCCTGCCACACCTTCAAACCAAAAAATTAATGCATAAAGCCAATGTAATTCATCTCAAACTTCAACGCAAGATCTCTCTTGTAGCCCTCTATGAGTCTCTCTGCACTCGTAATGACCAAGTCATCCACATAAAACACTAGAATGAAAGGCTCCTCACCTATCACAATAAAGTATAGGTTCGAATCTGCATCACTCTTTGTGAAACCCATCTCCTGCAAGTAAGTATCAATCTTGGAGTACCAAGCTTTAGAAGCTTGCTTTAGGCCATAAAGGGCCTTATTCAATCTGCACACATGGGACTCCTTCCTATGCACCTAAAAGCCCTGTGGCTACTTAATGTACACCTCCTCCTTTATGAAGCCATTGAGAAATGTGGTCTTCTCATCCATCTGGTGGATCTTCCGACCCATCTCTGCTGCTATCGATATAATGGAGCGAATGGAAGTATATCGAGCTATGGGAGTGAAGGTCTCCTCATAATCAACTCCCTTTACCTGGGAGATCCCTCTAGCCAAAAACCTTGCCTTGAATTTCTCAATGCTGCTATCTGCAGAATGCTTTACCTTGTAAATCCATCTGGAAGTAGCCACAGATTTCCCCTCAAGCCTCGGCACCACCTCCCAAACATAATTCTTCATGATAGAATAATAGTCCTCGTACATGGCCTCTCTCCAGACCTACTGGCTAGCTGCCTCCTCATAGTTAGAAGGCTCAGAGTCAATGATGTTGGCAACCATTGCCATATAGCTACAAAACCTCTTAGGTGGTCTTCTCTCTCTGACTGGCCTCTTCGGCCCAACAACAGAAGTGACCTCTCTCAAGGTATCCTGAAGCCACTTGGGCTTCCTCTTCCCTGAGTGCACCTCTCCCATTAGAGAATGAAACTCCTCCTCCTCATCAGAAGCCTAAACTCCTGAATGTATGTCTGTTGTCCTCCTGCCTGAACCTGAGCCTGTAGATGTTGAAGTACTGTGTGAAATGTCCATCAGTGGACTCCCTAGTGAACTGCTCTGTAGATTGCTCTACATGCTGCCTAAAGCACCACCCCTCTAACTCTGTGAGCCACTACTCATTGACAGACCTGACACAGTAATCGATGTATCTCCTGATTCTCCTGATCTCTACCCACTGGATCCCTGTGCCTGACGTAGTTGCTCCTGAGGGTCTGGCTGATCCAGATACTCTAACTCCCGTGATGTCCTGAAAGCCCTGTCCTCCTCGAAATTCACATCTCGCCTGACAACAAATTTCTTTTGTGCAGGAATATAAATCTGAAAGGATTTCGAGGTCTCACTGTAGCCCACAAAGATACCCTTCTCTGCAGTGGGCTCTAACCTATTCCTCTTCTCCTTGGGTACGTAGGAGTATGCAATACACCCAAATATACAAAAATGACCAATATCAAGTTTCTTCCCAGAAAAAGCCTCCTCTGGAGTCACATGCCCCAAGGCACGATGCGAACTCCTATTTTGAAAATAAATAGTAGTTTTGTAGGCCTCTGCCCACAAAAACAATGGTAACCCTTGATCATGTAACATGCCTTTGGCAACCCCAACGATGGATGTGTTCTTCCTCTCTGTAACCCCATTCTGTTGGGGGTTGTAAGGAACTGTGAACTCCCTGCTAATGCCTACCTCTGCACAATACTCAGCAAAATCACCCAAGGTGTACTCACCTCCATTGTCTGACCTCAGCGACTTGATCTTCTGACCTATTTGAGTCTCCACAAGAGCTCTAAACTCCTGAAATCGCTTGAAGACCTCACTCTTGGTCTTCAAGAAATAAATCCAGGTCCTCTTGGAGTGATCATCAATGAATAAAACATAATACTCATATCCACTCAAGGAAACATGAGACATCCAACCGCTCACATCGGTATGAATCAAATCAAGTATCCCAATCGATCTGCTGTCACTGCTGGGAAAAGGGGATTTGGAAAACTTGCCCATAACACATCCTCTACATGTATCAATGTGATCAGAACTAAAATCTGGCACACTTGTAGTGATCTCCCACAATGTCCTCAAGGTCCCATGATACATTTGCCCCATCCTGCAGTGCCAAATCTCACATAGCTTTGAACTGCTAGCTTTGCTTTCTGTACTAGTGCTCAATGCCAAAAGGGGATGAAATGCAAACTTGTACACCTTTGCATGGCGTACACCAATAACTCTAGTTGAATCAACTGGAGCGCCCCTGGGATATATAAGCACCTTTCCTCTCCTGAACAATATCTCATATCCTCTATCCTCCAATGCTGAGAAGGATATGAGGTTCTTCCTCATCCCTGGCACATATAGAACATTTGACACCTTCAAGTGAGGTTTGGGTTCCCTATCAAATGTCTATGTCCCTACACCAACTACTCTAACAACGCTGTCATCTCCGAGTACTACCTCTATATCAGTGCCACTCTCTGAAAGATCTGAGAAGTACTCATGGACTCCTGTCATATGACGTGAAGCCCCATTGTCAAAATACTAGATACCTAAATATGCTCCGCTAGTGGAAGGAAATGCACACTCCCTCTCAAATTCCGTGGCAAGTGATCCTACACTAGTGGACTCACAAGAAATGAACCCAAACGCTCGGTCAAAGCTATCCGAAAAGTCCTATATCTCTACTGATGCTGCCATGGTCTTGTTATTCCCCTTCTTCTTCTTCTCCATACACGCAACTGCATAGTGTCCCATCTTATGACAATTACAACACTTAACCTTGGAATAGTCCTTTTGCATGTTCCCCTGTTTACCTTTACCTTTGCCTTTGCCCCCACCACCACTTGTGGAAGCTTGCTTCTTTCGCTTGCCCTTCTTGCCTCCTGCTAACAGTGCTACATCCTCATCCTGCTCAACTGGATTGAATGCCCCAAGCTGGATTTTTCTGATTTCAGTCTATATGCAATCATCCCAAAACCTCTCCCAAGTGGGAAGGGTCTCACGTTCACAAACCCCATTAGCAAAGTTCAGCCATGAACTAGATAGGCCATTCACTTCAATCCGCACCAACTCAGTGGGTGGAATGACCTCTCCAACTACTACCAACGCATCTCTCACATTAGTGATATTTGTGAGATATCTAGTTGCACTATCAGTCTTAACCATCTTAATGGTCTTCAGCTTCTCCCTTAGGACCATTTTTCTATTCTCATTGGTACTTTGGTAGATATTGGTCAATGCTTTCCACATCTCATGAGAATATCTCTTTCCTCTCACATGAGAAATGCAATGGTATTTGATACCATCCAGAATCAGTCTCTTACCCTTGTTATTCTTCTTATTAAAGTCTACCAGCTGAGTAGCGTCAACATACACATTCACAGGGTGTTGTTGGGTATGCACCATTATACCCCATACTTCTGCCTCCTCAAAGATACTTTGCATTCTCTCCTTCCATACACTATAGTTGCTATAGCCATCCAACCTATCCTCCACCCTCAAGCCCAAAGACATGCTTGTCCTAATAAATTGAAAAAGACACTACTGTAGTAAAGGTATTGTGTGTGAAAATCAACTTGCTGTAATTTTTCTTCTTGTTGTCCCAAACTGCACTTTTCAGCAAACAGGCTCTGATACAATGTAGAAGTTTTAATCCCACCCTGGTTTTCAGTTTCTCCTTATTTCTCCCCTTAAGTTAAATGCCCATTCCCATAGGCATACATTCAACAAGCTGGAAAAAATAAATATTTGCTGGAAACACAAATTCTAGAAATTTCATAGTGTTGAAATGCAGAAATAAAAACTCAGAAAAATAAATCAGCCACACACATAAATTTGACACGTTGATTTTTGGTCAACATGACCCTGGAAAAACCCCCTAAAAATCTTGGGGAAAACCAGTTCGAAAGCTCTCTTTTATTTATGATAAATATCTTTTACAGTGAGACAAAAATTCAAAATAAAAATTACAACAACCTCGCAAATATACTTATCTCGAAAATCGTGCAAAACTCCACCTCGGTTTTCATGCCCACGCAAAAACAGAAATTTACAGAAAAATTTGCAGCATTAAATTTTGTATGGATAGCATAGAAAAACGTGTTTTACAGCTGTACGGCCTCCTCGAAAATAGTGATGTACGGCCTGCTGAAAACTGTTGTACATCTGCCTCGATTTCCATGCTATACGACTACCTTGAAACAAATATACGGCCTCGATTTCTATGTTGTTTCTCTACTGTATGGAAATCTGAAAACAGTCCCTCATACTGATGTACGACCTCCTTGGGAATCGTGCCAATATAGCAGCAATAAATGTTGTTCTCCTCTCCTTGATTTTTGTGCCCTCTTGCCTTGAAAACTGTGCTCTGTCTTTGTTGTATGGATTTGTTGAATCTCCTTACTGTTGTCCTCTTCCTTTCACTGCTCAGAAATATCATTTACTTTCTTCCTCTCCTTCTCTCAATCTGCTCATGAAATAATGAATGACCTTTTCCTCTCTTTTCCTCCTTTAACCTAACCCTAAGTGACTTTTGGGGAATCCCTAAATCCAATGGTTGAGATAGCTTTAGATCTAGGGCTGAGATTAAATGCTCATTTAAATCTCACTTTCTATTTTTTAATTCACTCCACTTTAATAAAGACTCACTTAGTCATTTATTTCCAAAGTCACTTTTCCTTTCTAATTTTACATTGACTTTATTAAAGTCACTTTAAAATTAGACTTTAGTAACTTTATCACTTAAAGTCACTTTTAAATTAGATTTGACTTTATAAAATTATAAAGTCATTTTAGGAGAAAAATTAAATTCTTTTGGACACTTTTCCCTAGGCCAAAGATCAAAGCCTTAGGGAACCACCTGTCCTCCAGTAACCAAATTTCAACAGAGGAATGGGAGCATTGGAAGGTCATTGTACAGCGCTGAGAGTCTTGGGTAGACTCAAGGAGGATTGAGACATTCTCCAAACATCATCATTACCCACTCTCATCTCAGATATTGCACTAAGAAAGGAGCAGCAAAGGGAGGATATCAGCCTTCCAATATGTCACTTTGGCATGGGAGATGTTAAAGAGGAGGACAAATACATGAAATATGTTTTCTATGACAGATCATCAGCGCTGTCACTGTGGAGGACAGATCCATATTGAAAATCCCAGTTGTTGGTGGATTATTCCAAGGATATTTTCACTTGTATGATACTTGATGACCAGCTACAAGAGGAGGGATATTCAGTCAAAGATGAGATCATCTACTATCATGGTAGAATATTCTTGTCTAGATTTTATAAGCTCAAGGAGAAGTTACTACATGCAGCACATCAAGATTTTTTCTTCAGCCATACTTATTCCATGAGAGCATACAACACCATCTTGGAGGGTTATACTTGGGAAGGCTTTGAAGAGGATATATATCATCATTTGAGGAGATGCATGGATCATGTGGAGATGGAGGAAATACATAGCTCTATGGAAGAGTTATCACAGCCACCTCTTTCATATTTTGGAATGAGAGGGGATCTATCTATGGACCACTCCATTTTTTGAGCAGATATTTTGGTAAGGAACATATTATGTGCATGATGTTTTACTTCATGATTATTTGCACTCCTTTACCATGTATATGTAGTCCATTACTCCAAGTAGGAGCATTCTTCCTTACAAACTTCATGGTCAAGTTTGTGCCATAAACATTGTTGAACATGGCCACTCCCTAGGAGGATATAGGGAGATGATTTATCGTTCAGGGTGTGCTCCAAAGGCACCCAACATTACTCACCTTCTCCAAGCTTGTGAGGAGATTGGGGCAACAAACAAGTGGTTGGGAAATGTTGGGGCCCTTGTTTTGAAATGAAACGGTTTTGAGTCGCTGGTAACAGGTGGCAGAGCGCAACCATGGTAGACAGAGAGTTGTCATGGTTGTGAGGAGTTGGAGAATAGGTGGCGCGACAGTTGTAGAAACTAGCACAGATGGTAGAGAGGAGCAACAAGAACAAACATCAGAACTCCCAGTGATCAAAGAGAAGTAGCAAATAACAAAGTGGAAAATAAGGGGAAACTAACAATGGCGTTAGCAAAGGAAAAAATAGGCAGCCGGCCAGTGTAGACAGGAGGTTGGTGCAGTGGAGAGTAGAGGAAGGGAGCCGCAGGAGAGCTCTGTTCTTTCTGTTCACTTTGTTCATTTTGTTCTATTCTATTTGATGATATTGTAATCAGCCCAGCTGGGATCGCTCTGAGGAGCAATGTAACTGTCTACTATTGTTAATGAAATATACTCTTATATGGGTTTGATGTCATGAATCCTGTGATGTGTACATGGTTAAGATGAATGTATTAACCACGTTAAAATTGATTTTTCATCCTAAATATGCTCATGATTAATATCTTGTGCAAAGTAGTTAAACTTGTTCAGAGCACTTAGTTCTGTCTATTTTATTCTATAGTTGTGTTTGGTCGATATCTAATTTTTTCCTAACCTTACTAAGGTCACGAAACCTTGGGTGAGACTCTCTGCTCTTAGGAGTAGAGTGAAAATGACGACATTGTGCTAGACTACATCGGAACCCTTGTTGGCCTTTATCCTGAACCTGGGTCTTGCTTAGAGACCTTATTTCTCGCCAACAAATGGTTCCGTTGCCGGGACCTGAAATTTCATTTAGGAGCTATATCATGGTATCATGAATCTTTGAAAGGGAAATACGAAGCTGGTGGGATAACCACGTAGATTAGTTCATAGCACAACAAGCTGAGTTGAGACAGAAAAGGGAGAAAACTATTAAGGATCGGGTTCTATTTTTTGAATTTGCGAGTGATATCTACAAAACCTTAAGGGGAAAGTTTCCATAGGAACTCTATAATTGGTTGCAGAGACTACAAGTCAAGACAGTCCAAGGCGGCTCGCAGAAAATCTGTCACAAGTGCTTGCACACGGATCTGGTATCCCTCCATTGGTTAGATACTAATTTGACCCGAGCTGTAGATTTCTGGGTGCAATCTACCTTGGAAGGATACATAGTGGAATTTGCAGCTGAGTGTTACCAGTCCTTTTCAAAGGCAGAAGACGTCTTCAGATCTAGATTACAAGGAGAGTTGTTGAAGGATATTTCTTTGTGGATCAAAGCTTTAATGGTAGACGAGGGGTTGATGGAGTTTCAAAAATCTGAGATGGAGACTTAAACCTCCAGTACTGGGGGAAGGATCTGAGGGAGAGATGCTACAAGTAAGTTGGAAGGGGGAATATGGATATGGATCCCGAGACATCTAGTAGGTTGAGAGAGCGACGAGCACATCGGAGGGCACAGATAGTCGGGAAGTGGCAAGAAAGATTGATGAAAGAGTTGAAGAAACAGGAAAGCATTTGATAGGACAAGGAGAAGGCGCCATAGATGACAAGGGAGATGGAAGGTCAGATGGAATCCCAAGGAATAGGAGGGATCGTGAAGGAAGTTAGGCAGGCGTATAGGAGCCCAACCTAAAGAGAAAAGGGAGAAAATTCCAACAAGGAGGATGCATGCCTCGAAGAAATGTCTGATGTGGAGTTGCACGTTGCGATGGAGCAACTATTCCGAGAGGGGCCGACACCCATAACTCAAGGTAACTCTATTCTCTAAAGTTCAAGTAGCTCTTGTCCTGACCTTCCCCCGGTACTATATCAACCACTAGGTGAAATTTTTGTTAAGTTACGAGAGTTGAGTAAGTTGAATAGTGTTAAGTCTACAATAGTAATACACACTAGCAGTAGTGCTAGTAATACCATTTCACAGACAGGAAATAGGGGTTTTATTTTAGTAACACTCACACAAGGATGCATGGCGGGATCATTTACCCAATAACCATAGTTCTCTGGGAGGGGTAATGATGATGTGGAACAAAACTGGTATCTCTGCGAAACCATATGGAGGGCTTGGCAGACACTAGAGGCAGTTAAGTTGATCGAGTTTCAAAATACTCTCAGAGAGAGAGCTCTACGTTGGTTTATTAAATTGTCCGAGGCTCATCTGAATCCAGCGATAGATGACATAAAGAAAGAATCTCTTAAAGAATTCAAGTTACCTCAGACAGATCAACAAGGTTTGTCAAAGATGTGGGAGATTAAATAGCAAGAAGGAGAGACTGCATGGGATCTGATGAGAATATTCAAGGATGCGGTGGGAAAACTGAGTTACCCAATCGATCTAAATCATCAGAGAGATTGGTTCATCAAGGCCCTTCTTCCGTTGACAAGAACTCCATTAACATAATAGAAGATCGATACATTACAAGATGCATTGGAGCAAGCTATGAAGATAGAGGCCATGGCGGGATATCCACAGGAGTGCAAAGGAGGGGCCGCAGCTCAAGACCCTTCTATATTTGGGTTACAATATCAGATATCTAGTCTGACGGAAAATTTGAAGGACATTCAACCAATGCACCCTGCAAGATCCAATGTACGGTGTACGAATTTTCTAATGGAGGGACACATGGTAATCGAATTTCCAAGGTTGTGGGGCCAGAATACGGGGACATCAGCAGCAGGGACACAGGGAGCTCCACCAGTAGGAGGAGTTGCTTGGATAAACACACAAGGAATATATCCGCCGCAACCCCATTACCTAGGGTTCCCTGTGCAGCAAAATCAGACCGCAACTGAATATTGTGAGATATGCAAAAGCATTGGTCATACGCCCTGCCTATGCCCAATCTTGCAAAAATACTCCAACGTTCCAAACAACATATACTGTGATTTATGTGCTTCCATAATGCACAACATAGAGCAGTGTATAGCTCTGGATGCATTAGCGGAAGGATTGGACTGGCCTTCATATAGAGTGAATGAGGCTCCTAGGGGACGAGGAGGAGGCATGAGAGGAGGCCAAGCTAGAGGAAGAGGACTTGTAAGATGTTACAACTGTGACCAAGAGGGCCACGTAGCCAAGGAATGTCCACTTCCTATAAGACCATGGTGCTCTCAGTGCAGAGTTAATACGCATGCAATAGAAGATTGCCCTGAGATCATTAAAAAGTGGGAAGAAAGAGCCAGACAAAGAGGAGAAAATATGGTAAATGCAGAGCCAAGAATAGTAGAGGCTCAGGCTATGCAGAACATAGCCATAGTGACATGAGGAGGAAAGAGAACCATGGAAGATGCACAGACTACAGACCCGATAAAGATGATAAGGCCAGCATCTCCAAAGCCAGTGTTTAGGCCAGAAAGATAGAAGCAATACTTTAAAGGAGCAATGGAAAAATTTTCCCAACTTGGGGGAAGAAAAGGCATTGAGTTATCGCAACCCAGGGTAGACAAAGAGAACCAAGCTAGTACAAGCACTAGGATTGAAGAATGGTTCCGGCTATTTCTAAAAATTGTTACCAATGCACCAATGCTGGAACAATTGAAGCAAAATCTAGAAATGGTGGTGCAAGAGACCACAAAACCAGAGGAATCAAGTGACGCAACACATAAATACATACGAAAGAGTCAAAAGAAATAAGTGAAGAACAGGGAAAGAATTCTGTGTAAACACTCAAGTCGCGGGATTCCAAATTAAGGACACAATGCTTGACCTAGGGTCAAATGTCAACATTTTTCCAAGGAAGACATGGGAAGCATTGGGAAGACTGAAGCTGATATATTCACCAATCCAACTCCGCATGGAAAAATAGTACTGCATTGTGCCCATAGGTAGGCTGGAGGAGGTCGAAGTCGATGTTGCAGGGGTTAAGACATACACAAACTTCGAGGTGATAGACATTATGGGGGATAAGGACCCCTATCCAGCATTATTAGGGATTGACTGGGAATTCGAGAACTATGCAGTAATAGATTTGAAGAAGGAACTAATGATATTTGAAGACGGGGAAGTCAGGGTCACCGAGCCACTTGACCCATATCAAGGTCCCCGATACACAGAGTCTGTCGACAACAGAGAAGATGCCCAGCTTCTTGATCATCTTTATCAAATGACCATAGGGAAAAGAGAAGATTATATCAACCAAACAAAAGGGGGGACTGTGAGTTGGAGAAGTGTTCAAAGCTCAGACTTAGGCTTCGAAATAGCCTGGGATGATTGGCAGCAAGGGGGATATGGGACAAATACAAGAAGATGCGATAATATCGGAAGGATCAATTGGATTAGAACTAAGGTAAGAGAATATCCTACTCTGTCAAGTATGGATACTGTGAATACCTTTATTTCCAGGCTAGAAGATAAAGTACTAGTGGACCATAAGGTCCCACTCATGGATGTGTCTTTACAATCCACATCAGCAAGGTGGTGGAGTAACCACTGCAACTCTCTATCGCGATGGGACAAGGTTGCAGCAGTGCTGAGGGCCAGATTCAAGGAAGAGGATAGACCACAAGTAACTGAAAAGTACCAAGGGGACTCCGACCCCAGAAAACATTTACAATATTGTGAGGGCCAATGGAAGAAAGCAGGGTACCCAGAATATTTGTGGGTACACAAGTTTGTACACTCACTGGATTTGATTCCACAGGTTTGGTACCTAACGAAAGAAAAGAAAAGAGGAACCATTACTTGGCAAACAGTTGCAAATTAGTTTATGCAATGCTTTTCCTTTGAGGGAAAAATAGAACCAGTCACACAGGCATTGTAGGCCATTATAAGGGTACATTTCTTTCCAGAGATTCAGGAGGTTGAAGAACAACCGCTCCCAAAACAAAACATTAGGTGGACGGTAGTGTGAAAAAAGATAAATATTGAGATGGATGATGATGATCTAGAAGATATTAGACATTTATATTTTGAAGAAAAATAAGGGGAGTGGGATATTCAAGAAGAACTAATAACAGAAGGAATTCATCTGCTACCATTGAAAACCAAGAGGCTGAACATCGAGACACAGAAAAAGCCCAAACTTGCGTCAATTGGTGATTCTTGGGATGCTGAAAAGACTAAGGAGATATTTAATCTACTACATAAATATGAAGACTTGTTCCCATCCTCAGTGACAAAATTGAAGGGAATAAAAGGAGACATGGGGGAAATGTGTATAATTTTGAAGCCCGACGCAAGACCAGTAAAGCACAGACTATATCGTCTAAATCCAAGAGTGAAAGAAAAAGTCAATGCAGAGATTGATAAAATGCTAAAGGCAGGGTTAATATTCCTAGTGGAAGAAGTAGAGTGGGTAAGTCCTATAGTCATACAAAGCAAAAAGGAAAAGTCTGAAATTTGATTTTGTGTTGACTATAGGATCCTGAACAATGCATGCATACATGACCCATTCCCCACTCCATTCAGTGAAAAGGTTCTCGACAACGTTGCGGGGAATGAAGCTTATTCATTTACAGATGGATTTTCAGGATACCATCAAGTAAGGATAGTTGAGGAAGATAAGAAGAAGACAAATTTCGCAATCGAATGGGGCTTATTTGCATATCATGTAATGCCATTCGGGTTGAAAAACACACCAACAGTATTTTCAAGGATTGTTATAGCAGCATTTTGGGAATATATCCATAAATTCCTGGAAGTGTATATGGATGAATGGACAGTCTATAGCCTATTAAATAACCATGCAACATTGCTAAGAATAATGTTTGACAGATTTAGGCAACTCCAGATTTCATTAAATCTTAAGAAGTGCATCTTTGTAGTGCCATTTGGGACGCTGCTAGGGCATGTTGTCTGCAAACAAGGGTTTTTCGTGGATCCGACAAAAGTGACAGTTATAATCAACATTGAGGTACCAGAAACTGTGAAGAAGTTAAGGTCGCTGCTAGGTCACATCGGTTATTATAGGAAATTCATCTGCAACTATGCGAAGATAACAGCCCCATCGGAGCGATTCAGTTGGACAGAAGACTGTACTACGGCCCTGAATACCTTGAAGGAAAAATTGGCGAGCGCGCCCATATTCGTTCTTCCTAATTGGGACAAGTAGTTTCATGTCCACATTGATGCTTCCAGTATCGCGCTTGGAGCAGTCCTGGCTCAACCAGGAGATACTTCAGTCGATCACCCAATTTATTTTGCAAGTCAGAAGTCATCAACAACTGAAAGAAACTACACCACAACAGAGCGAGAAGATTTGGAAATGGTGTACTCCCTTCAAAAGTTTTTCCACTACCTATTAGGAGGTATGTTTGAATTTTTTACAAACCATTCAGCTTTAAAGTTCCTAGTTAACAAATCAGTCCTAGAAGGAAGGATTTGTAGATGGCTTCTCTATTTCAGGAGTTCACCTTCGAGGTGATAATGAAGCTCGACATATTGAACGTCGGCCCTGACCACTTGTCAAGGCTAAAAAATGGAGAAAATGGGGGGTCCCTGGACGATCCGCTGCCAAATGCTGATCTTTTTAGATTAGAAGCCATCCCAAATTACTTAGACCAAATAGAAATCTATCTGACAACATGACAGTGCCCAAACGAATATACAACAACCTCGAAAAGACATCTGGTAGTTAGAGCAGCATAGTATCATCTAATAGCATGACACCTCTACAAAAGGGGGTTAAATCAAGTCTTGAGAAGATGCGTCCTAGATCATGAAAGGGAAGACATATTGTGGGAATGCCATTGTGGAGTTGCAGAAGGACATGTCGATGCAAAACCCACCACGAGGAAAATACTGCAAGCAGGCTTATGGTGGCCCACGGTACACATGGACAGTAAAGAATTTGTAAAAAAAATGTGATGTGTGCCAGAGGACTGGACATCCATCACACAGAGACGAGCTACCACTTCACCCTGTAAAAGCATTGCAGCCATTTGAGAAGTGGGTCGTTGATTTTATAGGATCGATAGCACTTGTCACAAGACACTCATAGGCTAGATACATCATTACCGCAACATACTATCTAACCAGGTGGGCATAAGTAGTACCAGTGAAGGATTGCATGGCTGACACAGTAGCTCAGTTCATATTTGAAAATATCATCAGCAAATTTGGTTGCCCCAGAAGTCTGACCAGCGATCAAGGTACACATTTTATCAATGCAACGATAATATCTCTACTAGAAAATTTCATGGTACAACATCATAAAGGCACTCCATACCATCCACAAGCTAACGATACAGTAGAAGCATTCAATAAGATTCTGGAAAAGGGGGTAATGAATATTTGCAACGCAGATCGAGATGACTGGGATGAACGTATACCAGCAACATTGCAGGCATACAGAACAACTGTCAAAAGACTAAAAAACAAGACCTCATTCCAGCTGGTATATGGGAGAGAAGCAGTAGTACCGACCAAAATTTTCATATCGAGGTTGCTATTCGCATCATCACTACATTTTTCAGAGGAAGACTCACTGCAAGAGAAATTATGAGAGCTACAAGAACTTGAAGAGGACAAGTTTCTAGCAGAATTTCATCATACCTTCCAAAAAGATAGACAGAAAGCTTGGCATGACCACCATATAAAGCGCAAAACATTTACGGTCGGAGGTAGAGTTTTACTGTATGACAGCAAATTCCAGAATTTCCCAGGTAAACTAAGAATGCATTGGTTGGGATCGTACCATGTGATTGAAATATGAGATTCAGGAGCAGTTCGGTTAGCACAAATGGACGACCAGATATTACGAGAATGGGTGAATGGCCCATGCTTGAAACCCTATCACGAGTAAGTTTTGTTTTTATTTTTTCAATAACTCTCGCAACTGAGAGGAGTATGTAGGGTAGAATAGAGTAGGTAGCGTCAATAACTCTCTCACACCCGAGAAGAGAATATATAGGACTACCAATAAATAAAAACTGCATAACAGAAGAAACTCATAGTTGCGATGTAGAGACCACATCGCAACCAACTGTGGTCAGGGGGAGGGTAGTGTCCAGCGTGTCATCCATGTCAGACAACCAAACGTGTTGAATATCATTCCATCATCATGACCCATCGTACCCATGTCAGTCCGTAGGATTACCGAGATTTGAGAAGTAATTTCTATAATTAGTATCGTCCATATCGCAATAAATTTTCCATATTAGACCATAATCATTACCCATCATGCCTACCCAATTCCCGAAGTCACAGTTAGCTATGTTAGAACCCACCTCATCGTGGTAACTAATCACACTATTATAGCCAAGGGGGAAGCATAAAAAATTAATTAGTTATCGGGTCTTATCAACCTCATTCGTGTCAGTTACTTTCATAACCTGCATGAAAGAAAGTGCGAGAATGCCAGAAAAGTCTGAGTTAGAACTAGAAATAGAAAAAACAGAGAGAGAAACTTCATCAAAATAAGTCCAGAGAGAGTATCCAGTTGTAGGAATTTACAGAGAAAGAGCAGGGGTAGCATTGCAAGTATACAAGAGAAGAGAAACGATGACCAAAGTAGCACTAGCAGTCGTTGAGCAGGAGCTCGATGAGAGAATCTAGAAAATGGAGTCGCTGGTGGGGAAATATGACAACATGTCATTGATCGACACAAACCTTATGGATTCCTTCTAGTTCCTAGCAATGAAGAAGTAAGTCTATCTGGAAAATTACGCTACTGAAGCAGGAGAAGAAGCGGCAAGAGTGCTCCCAGACTTCAGAGGTATCCAGCAATCAACAATATTGAACCTTAGAAATCTTCCAGTGTTCAGAACCATAGAAGATGTGATGCAGTGTACAAAATTCCTGCTGAGTAGAATCCAGAATGGGTCACTGTGGCTAGGAAAAGAAATACCAATCCACGCGGAAGATATTCACAGGCTAACGTGACTATCAGAAGAAGGAAGAGACGTCTCCACAACATTCCAAACTATCTCCAAGAGAGCAAAGAAGGAAGGAAATGGTGATTATTATAGGAAATATGACACTAAGAGAGGAGGAAAGGGGGCAAAGATAGACCTTATAAACAACCCAACTGTCAAATTCGCCTGTTATCTGATTGCAAGCAAAACCATGAGGCATTATAGAAAGGGTGAGTGTACACTCGATACCATCTCAATCGCAGTGCACTGCCTCCAAGGGACACGATTAAAGCCTATTTGAAGCCTGTGAGGATAACTACAAAAGAGCCATTGGGTTCATTTATGGTTACCTTATCATGGTGTTTTCTATGTGGAAATGGACTTTCCTGGGAATCAGACAGCCCGTGGAACTCACAAAAGTTCATCCGTTGGCAATGAAATTTACACCCTGGAAGTTTTCAAGAGACCCCAGCATCAAGGAGGTGAATGAAGAGGCATTAAAATTCTGGTATAGGTAGATGGTGGACATAGTGGCGAGACAACAAAGAATCCCGAAGAGTTTGCTGGATAATTATTCTGCGCAGATATGGTTTGGAGTCAGCCACAAACAAACCTACTTCCAACCCACATGCATGGCATAAACGACATTCAATATGAGACTGTTGAAGTTTCAAATTGATGAGATAGCATTCCACACCAAAGACTATTCTTGGCCAGGGGTGGGAATGGAAGTCAGAGGCGGGGTCTATCACTATTCATTCTATGGCATGTTTCCGAATCCACTACCAAGGGAAACACCGGATGAAACATTGGCCAGAGTGTCGCGATTGCAGCTAACACCTATAATCGAGGAGCTGAACACGAAGGTACAAGGCTTTAATCAGGTAATGCAAACTCTAACCAGTGATTCTCCTTTGTTTCCTACTTTTTCAGAGTTTCATGCCTCCAATTCTGCATCTCCTTCCATAATTGCACCCATAGTCATGACCCTACCATCCACCTTGTTTAACTCACCACTGGCAACCACCATAGTTCCAATAAAAAATAATAAAGCGCCTAAGCCACCCATAGCTACACCGAAGGCCAAGAAGGAAAAAGTTATAGTGTCTATCTAGGTCGTTGATCTCACTGGGGAGGATCAAACACAAACTATGTATACAGGAGCCCCAATTCAGGAGGAACTAGAGATGGCCCCCCAGGTAACTTCTGAGCTACCGATGTTCAACCCCTACTCATTTTTAAATATTCATACATCTCCACCTCGCACTCACCAGTCATTGCCTCACACATCATTCAATTCCAAAGACCATTCCACCCGAACTCCTTCCACTTCAGCAACCATTTCAGATCCAGTCAGAGAAAAAGGTAAAAAAAATGGAGACCACGAGGTAGAGGTTAACTCTAGTACAGCCTTGGTACTTGAGGTTAACCAATCCCTGGTTGAACAGAGCACTTTTCAAGACCTTTTAAGCCGAGGGGGATCCTTTACTGCAGATACAACACCCTCGCGCAAGGAGCTGAACCCATTTCAGCAAGAAAAATTAATACTACAACAGATTCAGCCTACCCCAAGCATGAGTAATCCAGCCTATCCACCACCGCAATTGACATAGCCAAAATTTCCATGGGAACACTCAGCCAGGTCAATAGCCAGCGGTCAAATTCTCAGGGAGAGACCGCCAAATCAAGATATGCCTGGGGCTGAGAGTATGCAGACCTGGGGAACAACACAACTATGCAGTTTCATTCAGCGTGCAGCACAGTAGGCCGAAGGGCTCTACAACGACCTCCAGCAGAGGTTGGAGCAGCAACAAGTATATTCTCACTAAAGAGCATGATCAGTTGAAAGTAGAAAAAGACAACTTGCAGGAACAACTGGAGAAGGTGACAGAGGTTTTCAGGGATCTCTAGCCAACAATAATGGCTCAAGATGACCAGACACCGGGCGACATATCGGCTAGCACGCTGTTCGAATGGTCCATTCATGTCAAGACAACCTGTTCGAGTCTCAACCGGGAAAATAAAGAACTGAAAGCAGCGTAGCGACCTGGCCAGTGCTGCCAGACCCTACTATCATATACGAAGAGAAGGTCACAGAAAAGCATAAACAAGTAACCGGGATGCAGGAAACTCTGAGCACCACGGTGAAGGAAGCTTATGACCTTCTGAAACATCTACACGAGTGTTCAACCTTGATGACTATGAAGGCACAATCATTCTCGGCACAACTGTAGCAAGTATCACATGAAATTCAGGAGGCCACAGACCTCGATGGCCTTAACCACTTGTACAACCAATTGGAGGAGCTGGAGACTAAGATACAGAAAATTGAAGAACATTCAGTGGCAGCCAAACAGGTCCTCCAAGAATTAAGGCAACTCATAAAGCTTACTGCCCAAACAATACAACAAATGGTTGCTGAGGCCGATATCAAAATTAAGGAAGTATTCAGCAAGCTTCCGGTTGTCTCAGGAGAAAAGGAAGTAGAACAAGTCACCACAGAAACAGACCTACTCATGAAAGGGTGGTGACAGGACATTGCAGATTTCGTCGAACTCAAATCATCAGCGTTGGCGAAGGTCCCCAAGTTGGGGACCTTGTTTGGACAAGGAGAGGAAACGAAGAAGACAGGGCCAGCCACAGAGGCAAGCGGACCAATGGAGACCAAGGCAGCAGAAAAGGATTGACTCAGAACGAGTCAATAGCATGTGCTTGGGGCCTGTTGGGGCCCTTGATTTGAAATGAAATGGATTTGAGTCGCAGGTAACAGGTGGTAGAGCGCAACCACAGTAGACAGAGAGCTGTCATGGTTGCGAGGAGCTGGAGAAAAAGTGGCGCGACAGTTGCGGAAACTAGCACATATGACATAGAGGAGTGACAAGAACAAACAACAGAACTCCCAGTGTTCAGCGAGAAGCAGAAAATAATAGAGCGGAAAATAAGGGAAAAATAACAGTCGTGTTGGAAAAGGAACAAATAGGCAGTCGGCCAGCATAGATAGGAGGTCGGTGCAGGGGAGAGCAAAGGAAGGGAGCTGCAGGAGATCTCTGTTCATTTTTTTCACTCTGTTCATTTTGTTATGTTCTATTTGATGATATTGTAATCAGTCTTGTTGGGATTGCTCTAAGGAGCAAGGTAACTGTCCGCTATTGTTAATGAAATATACTCTTATCTGGGTTTGATGTCTTGAATCCTGTGATGTGTAATTAGTTAAGATGAATGTATTGGCCACGTTAAAATTTGATTTTTCATCCTGAATATGCTCATGATTAATATCTTGTGCAAAGTAGTTAAACCTATTCGGAGCACTTAGTTCTGTCTGTTTTATTCTATAGTCATGTTTGGTTGATATATAATATGTTACTAACCTTACTAAGGTCATGACACGCCTCGGGTGATACTCTCTGCTCTTAGGAGTAGAGTGAAAATACCGGTGTTGTGCTAGACTACAGCAAAACCCTTGTTGGCCTCTATCCTGAACCTGGGTCTTGCTCAGAGACCTTCTTTCTCGCCAACAGGAAACCACTCATCATGCCATAATCTGATGCAGTTAGGAGTAAAACTGCGCTGGTTGCACTTGAGGGACCATTGTCCTTCCCCATTACTACATATGGCAGCTAGCATAACTTTGATTCTGATCCCATATGTTGATGATGTTCTTATTGTTGTTGGGGACATGATTGGAGGAATGACACATTGGTTGGAAGTGGCCATTGGGAATGAAACTTCCCACATTTCTTCATGCTTCAAGGGGAGCATGGGACATTGTATGGCTGCTACAATATGTCACTTGTTTCCTTAAGGAGGGAGCCATATTATTGACTTATGTCTTTGGGAGGAGCCTCTCACAGGGGAGGATTTTTTCTATGAATTACCATTCTAGAGGGTGATTCATTTTATATGGATGATAGCTTGGAGTATGGAGCTTCACATGGGGATGAAGGTTCCCTACAATTTGCAAATCTATCCTTGCAGTTGCTTAAGGACAAGCAACATTTGGGAGGGGAGGATTGTAATATTCCTAAATTAGCATGCAGCTAATTGGAGTATTAAAATATAATTTTTCTTTCTTGTTTGATGAATAAGTGGGTAGGGAGACCCATAAATCTCTTTATTAGGAATAAAAACACTTCTAATGTGAAAGTGTATCATATTTTCATCTTAATAAAGCACCCTTAGGTGTGAAAAGAGGCTAAAGCATGTGGACTGGGTCAACCTTGACCAAATCAACAGCGCTGTCATGGAGTAGTGGCATTAAATGAGGGACAACGTTGTTTTAGATGGAGACACATTGCATGGAAGTAGTGTCATTAATGGATGGGGCTTAAGGTTTGGAAGCTCACTTCTTATAAAAGGAAGAGGATGGCAGCCATATGATTCATGTTATGTTATGTTATGTTTTGATTATATGGTCTATTTATACATATAATCTTTCTTCAGTTGTTTAGCTAATATTGCAGTGTTGTTTAGCACCGAGTGTTCCTGATCAAGAATCCCACCTCTTTCCTTGAGAGGCCTCTTAGAGGAGTTTTGCACTACATTTCCACATTCAGGTTTTAGACCAAGCTTCAATCTTGTGGTACAACATAGTTTCTGTTGAGAGATGTGCTGAGTTCTAGGGTGTAGTAGTGGAAGATCTTGTTGGGTGTTTTCTGAGCTATTTTTGCAGTGGAGGAAGGTTTCCATCCATTGGGAGGCCAAAAAAGGAGCCCCTTGGGCTTATTTGACATATTTTGCATTAGGCCAAGTTTATTTTATCCCCCACAGCACAGTTCCAGTCTAGATCTGCGTTATTTTAGTGAGTTGTTGCAGGGGCAAGTTCAATGCTCCATTTGGAGTGTTTTCTTTCCATTGAAGGGATCAGCCCTTCATTGAGAGAGTTCTTTTGGAGGAGTTATTTTAGATATACATCAAAATAAGCCACCTCCTTTTATGTGCTTCAATTGCAGTGCATCTTCAGCCCTAGGGCTTTATATCCACCATTCATTTATTGTGTATTTCTCAAAACCCTTCCTAGGTTGTCTAGGAAAAGTGTATGGGAGCATAGATCTCCATTTTTGGTCTTGTATGAGCATGATATTTTCAGATCCATTTATTTAGATGCCCTAGCTATAGTATTAGTCACTAAAACTGTGCTATGCTTGCTTCAGCATTTTGTGTAGTATTTTATTACATGTTTTGGGTGCATTTTGGCATTAGAGGCTCCTTTTGCCTATCTTGAGGGGCTTGATCCCCAAGATCTTGTACTTACTTATTGTTGCTATACATAATACCATGGATCTATCATTTTTCTCACATGTAATGTGTAGATACTTGCTTCTATTTTTATATTCATGCACTATATTCCTGCTTTTCCCATTTGAGAATATTACATCCAACTATTACATAGTATTTTGTCACATTCCCCATTCTATACCCAACGTTTCTTCCTTTGTGTCACTCATGCCACAAATTTCGCAAAGTGACAAAAGATATGAAAAAATATTCATCGTGGATTATATGCTAAAAACATCCCTGAAGACCAAAAAGAGAAATTACTTGAAGCCTTCCTGCAAAAATCTTGTGAAAACCCTAATTTGCAAGCCCAGAGTGTTTCTCTTGTTTATAGCCTTGTGTGTAACTTGTAAGAAACATTGGGAGGGTAGGAATTAAAGAGAAAAGTTGCGCTAGTCCTCTTCAGGTAGGTTCTCCAAAAAGGGAGTAGAATATTCTTCCTTTAGAAGCCTCGAGAACGAAATTCTGGTATCGGTTGGTTGAATATTGAGTCGAGTTCTCCCATTTTGAGTCCTTGATCCTACCTTTAATGGAATTACCCTTAAGATATGGACCTTCCTCCATCTTTTTTGGATCCTTAACCTCTCTAACCTACCTATAAATGAATGTCATGCCTTCCCCAATATGGTCTCCATTTTGTTATCCAGGCAATCCCTTCTACGGATAGAAGTGATCCCTCTAGCCCAATGAGTGGGTCTAGTAAAAAACGAGACAAAATAAAGAAAATTATCCTAGCTTAAATCAGAATGACATGAGAGAGTAAGATGGCCTACCTCACTCATATGTAGTTTCTTATTGATGTTAATCTCGATCTCCTCACTTCCAAGCTCGCTCCTCGCTATTCATTTATGCACGAAAACCTACAAGAGAGATCAAACAATGACAAACGAAGAAAGAATAGTATATTGAATTCTAATGTAAACCATATGATAAATCAAGGAGCATCATACTAAGCAAGTAATCATTGAAAATATTATGGAAAGTAAAACATGCTTTTTATTATTAATAAATTAAAGAGGGAAGCATACAACCGATGCCTTGATGTTGGAAGCCTCCTTCAGGACGGGTTTCCAAATCCAATCCAAAGACTTCAAGCACTCCTTATTCTTGTATTTTGACAGTGTTTAGGCGCATTTGAGCACTAGAAAGGAAACCAGTAATGACCAACCATTTGGGGAAGGCATGGAATTCATAGGCAACCTGAAGAGGTTATGGATCCACAAAAGAAGGAGGAAGGTCCATATATTAAGGGAAAATTCCTTAAATGTAGGATCAAGGACTAAAAATGGGAGAACTCGACTTAATATTCATCCAACTGATACCAGAATTATGTTCTCAAGACTTCTAGAGGAATAAGCTTATTCTCCATTTTTGGAGAACCCTCCTGAAGAGGAACAATGTGAATTTTAACTTTAATTCCCATGCTATCAACATTGTTTACAAGTTACACATAGGGTGACAATCGCAAGGCCATACAAGAGAAAACTGCGTTGGGGCTACAAATTAGGGTTTATTACAATCTTTCTCCAGAATTGTTGTAATGCACTGGTTCTTTATTTCTTCAGGTATGTTTTGAGCATGTTATTCATGGTGAATATGTTTTCATAGCTTTTGTAACTTTGCGAAATTTGTGGCATGAGTGACACAAAGGACAACACTTTGGATAGGGAATAGGGAATGCGACAAAAATTTGTGTAACATATTCCCCCTAAAGCATGAAATAAAAACGATAAGCGATGGTTCAAATGCTTTATTAGTCAAGGCAAGGACTTTGTAAAACCACTGTTAGGAGACTTGAAAATCAAACACGATATAATATGTGACATCTATGATATAAATATGTCTGATAAGACACTATTGAGTAGGCATCAAATAGCACATGAATCCATGTTATGGATGCAACCATACGACTAGACAAGATCATATGTATGGATCTACGGCATGGTCACAACCATCTGTATAAAAGGATCATGTGTACAATAATGAATACTCCACTTAGTCTGGATTCGAACAAATGTGATCCAGGCTCTTCGTCCATGTCTTGAGTCATCCAACGTACAAATATAACCATGTGAATAGATGTGTTGATGCTTAACATGGTAGAAACCACTTGATTACCACTCTATGAGGTAAGTCATTAACAAGAATGAGAGAAACCATCGATAACGATGATGGCGCTCAAGGTATGTCAACACAATCTAAAAATGTGAATAAAAGAGTTGAATTCGAACACTTGCAAAATCATTCGATCGCAGTCCAATGATGTGAAAATATCGTTGAACATGAAGAACTTTCCATTGAGGCATGAATGCTCTAAGGTATTGAAAGGGAGTTTCTAGATCAACTTCTTGGATAATGAGCTGATATCGATAAGAAGAGATCTTTCGAAGGAGGGCCAGAATGTTTCCCACACCATGAACACAAAACATAGGAATGATCAAGGTAGATAGGATGTTGAGATTAAACAAGATGATGAGCTTAGTGAAAAATAGTCACCTTCACTAAGTGGGCCCTCAATCTATTTTTAGGTGCAAGTCTATTTTTATACTATGTCTATTTTTAGACATGGTGATCATATTTCAGAAGTTGCAGGATGCTATTTGTGGATGGTTGGTCAAGTTGGAAAAATAGATGAAATTATATTTTTAGAATATTGGGCAAAGTATATTTATATATTTTCGATCTAAAAATAGATGAATGTCGATTATTATTAGCTCTTAATAATAATTCGACAATAAACATCAACTTATTCTCTTGGAGCACTTTATTTCAGTGAACAGATTTGGAAAATCAGTGGGCTAAAGGAATTATGCAATTCCTAGGGTTGAATAGTGGTTCATGCATGGAGGACTCAGTTAGAAATGAAGTGGAAAAGTTATGACAGAGTTGGAAGAGTAGTTATGGGAGTTGTTATTTAGTTTAACTCAATTAAGTGAGTTAAAATCAGTTGAGCTAGTTGTATCTAGTCTAAATGAATGATACACTAGTGAGAGTTGAGTGAATTAATTAGTTAATTAATTCAAAAATAATAACTCATTAACCAACTGAACAAATACATCAGTTAACTACATTACATGTCAGTTCCAGTGGAGACCCAGTGGAGAGATAGGTGAAAGGGCAAGATAGACTATCTGTTGTGACTACTAGTGATGCATTAATTGCATCTACATATACATTGGAGATGCCAATGAGAATAATGCAGTCAAGGAGAGTGGGATTGCATCGAATTGGTCTTTGTAATTAGCTTGGATTGCGCAATGGAGGTAGGCTATCAGGTGGCAAGAAATCAGTGCATGGATTTGCAGATTTCTTCATGTTAGTGTGTGACGATTGTATTGTACTAAGAGCTTGATGTACTAAGATTTGTATGAGATTGTTACATGATCTCCATGATACATAATATATGATAGTTGGGGTTTTCAACTTCAGGCTTTCCCATTAAACAACTTTGTTATGTGCGATTGTTTTTATTGCTTCATGTGTTTGCAATTGAGTTTATAATTTCCGCAAAAGATTAACAGTGGAAGGATTCTGTATTTAGCAAGAAGATAAATATTGTTAGATCAAGAGAATTTGGATATATATGTTATATAATTTCTACATGGTATCAGAGCAGTGTTAAATCTTGAATATTGCAATTGTGAAGAATTGATAATTTTGTGCTAGTGGACAATTCGAATTTGCTACAGAAAATTCTTGGTGTAGAAGTTGAGTATACATTGAAATGTATTTCAATGGGTTGCGATTGAAGTATGCCCTTGATGGTAGCTCAAAATAAATAGCTTGGAAGGATAGGATGGAGGTGGTGCTGGAGGATAATGGACTGAAGGAGTTCATCGATAGCGATGTTCCTAAGCCAGATTCTAGTGATGCTGTAGGACTTGACGCATGGCAAAAGAAGGTAGTAAAGACAAGACGAATTCTGTTGGAAGGTGTGAAGGACCATATTGTGTCTAACCTTCACGGTAAATCCACTCCATTTGCAATGTGGAAGGCTTTGACATATTTTTTTCTAAAGCAGAAGTGACCAGAGGAAGTTGGCGCTTAAAGACAAGCTCAGAAAAATAAAAATGGAGAAGGGCGACAGTATTCCAAAATATCTCACGAAGTTTGTCCACTGTAAGGATGAACTAGGAAGTGTGGGGGTTATTTTTTATGATGAAGACTTGGTGAGCTTGGCTCTCCTTGGGCTTCCGAAGAGTTGGCATAGCTATGAATACTCTGTAAATGGACGGGAGAAACTGCAGGGATGGAGCGACTTTGGTCGGATCTTGTGTAGGAGGAGATAAGGTGAAGTACCAGGGATGGTTCTTCATCGAATAATGAAGATGAAGAGAATTGTGATTTGGCTGCCAAAGCAAGGAAATGGAAGGGGAAGAAATTTCCTTCAAAATCCGAAGCTAAAGGTAAGAAGCAGGATTTGTCCAAAGTGAAGTGTTTTCACTGTCACGAACATGGGAATTTCACCACAAATTGCCCATAGAAGAAGAAGAACAAGAAGGCTGCTGGAGCTACAGCTGGAGAGGCCTTAGCCTCGCAATTTGAACTTGACTTCTCTTTGATCGCATGCTTGGTTTCAAGCACAATGGGATTGGTGTGGTATCTTTATAGTGGTGTGTCTTTCCATATGACGGGAGACAAGTAGTTGTTTAATGATCTGAAGCATAAGGACTTCCAAATGCATATAGAGATGGGCAATGATGGTTGATACAGTGCAACCGGAATTGGGACCATTACCTTTGAGAGGGAGTCTGGTAATCCATTCTTTTTGAAAGAAGTTATGCATGTTCCAGGTCTAAAGAAGAACTTGGTCTTGGTCACAATGTTGGAAGACAAAGGTTATGACATTGTTTTCAGTGAGGGAAAATATTTCCTTCAACATAAAACAACGGGTCAAACCAAGAAGATAGGGATTCAAGTTAAGAATATCTACAAGCTGGAGGTAGATGGCTACGCTGCAATGATGGGCAAAGCAAAAGAAGTGGTGAGCCTGGATGAGGGTGAATTATGGCACAAGAGATTGGGCCATCTTCACCATGGCACTTTGAAGATTTTGCAGCAGATTTCTACTGGACTTGCCAAGGGTACTCTTGCGCAGTCAGATCAGTGCAAGGAATGTACTATGGGTAAGTTTGTGAAGACCACCTTTCATGAGAAGGAGAACTGTGCTTCAGTGATCCTTAAGAGAATTCACACAGACGTGTGTGGACCTTTCTCAGTTGCTTCAATAAAAAAACACAGGTATTATGTTATTTTCTTTTATGACTATTCTCGTAGATGTTGGATCTTCTTCATGCAGAAGAAGAGTGAAACATTCTCAAATTTCTGTGAGTGTAAAGCATTGGTGGAGAAGGAGTCGGGGAAGCAAGTGAAAGCTCTATGGAGTGATAATGGTGGTGAATATATCTCGAGTGAATTCAAAGACTTCTGTAGCAAAGAAGGAATTCGAAGAGAACTCATAGTGCCTCATAACCCATATGAGAATGGGGTTGCGGAAATCAAGAACAGAATGATCGTGGGTGCTGCATGAGCTATGCTACATGACCGGGGCCTACCGATGCACTTGTGGGCAGAAGCATGCAACACTTTGGTTTATGTGCAAAAATTTTGCCCTCATAAAGTAATTGGCATGAGTACACTTGAAGAAGATTTTACTGGTAAGAAGCCTGATATTTCTCATTTGAAGATTTTTGGCTCATTTGTTTACATTCATGTGACAAAGGACGTCAGGAAGAAGTTGGAGCCAACTACAGAAGTTGGGATATTTGTGGGGTACACAGAAACACCCCATAATTATCATGTGTATTTTCCAAATAGTCAAATGACTGTGGTGTGACGGGATATAAAATTCAATGAGGTGAAAGCCATGAAGTTGTTGCTTGAGAGGGAGCTACACTTACATGCAGAGGAGGAACTTCTTGTTCCCAAAGATGAGCCACTATATGTGGATCAGGCATGGGATGAGGTTCATGGAGTGGAGGAGTCCATTCATGCAGAACCAAACATCAGAATTAGCAGAAAGCGTACCGCAGAAGCTGAGAGACTGAAGCTTGATGTGACACAAAATGTAGGAGTCCCTACATCACAGCACAGACAGAGACAGTCACTTGACCAATATACTGGATACATGGATTTTATGAGAAAGTGTATCATGACAGAGCCATCTTCTTTTGAAGAAGCAGTGCAGGAGCCCACATGGGTAGATGCCATGGTGGAGGAGTATGACTCCATTGTCAGAAATAGTGCTTGGGAGATTGTTCCAAGACCGGTGGGTAAATCAGTTGTAGGATCAAGATGGATCTACAAGGTAAAGCAAGATGCTGATGGGAGTGTTGAGAAGTATAAGGCAAGATTTGTTGCCCAGGGCTTCTCACAAATCAAGGGGATTTACTATGAAGAAACCTTTGCACCTGTCGCACGGTATTATTCCATAAGGACCATCCTTGCTCTCTCAGCACAGGTGGGTTGGTACATTCATCAGATGGATGTGGAGACTACATTCCTTAATGGGATCATTGAGGAAGAGTTGTACATTGAGCAGCCTGAAGGATTTGAGATCTTCAGCAGCGAGTTGCATGTGTGCAGGCTCAAAAGAGCATTGTATGGGCTGAAACAAGCACCTCGTGCTTGGTACACACAGATCGACAACTATTTCACCAGACTTGGCTTCACCAAGAGTGAGGCGGATGCAAACCTATACCAAATTATGGTGGAGGGTAAGCTTTTAATCATTGTTCTTTATGTTGATGATTTAATACTAACGGGTGATGAGTAGTTGATACACTCATGCAAGGAAGATCTTGGAAAGGAGTTCAAGATGAAGGATTTGGGCCTCCTTCATTATTTCCTTGGATTAGAAATATGGAAATGGGAAGGTGAACTGTTTGTGTCTCAAGGAAAGTATGCCCGGGAGATACTTGAGAAGTTTCACATGCAAGGCTATAAGCCTATCGACACTCCTCTTCCAAGAAATTGGAGGAAAGAGGATGCTACATCGACAGAGGCAGTGGATGCCACTGTTTATCGACAGTTGGTGGGTTCGCTCATGTATTTAGTTAATACAAGACTAGACATATGCTATGCAGTGAAACAGCTTTCACAAGTGATGGTTAAGCCTACCAAGCTCTTTTGGAAGGCAGGAAAGCATGTCCTGATGTATCTTAGGGGCACATCTGAGTATGGCTTATGGTACAGACAGTCGAATGAGGTGAAGTTGCATGGTTTCACTGATGCATATTGGGAAAGCAGCCCAGCAAACAGAAAGAGCATATCAGGAAGGATTTTCAATATCGGATCTACAACAGTTTCTTGGTACAGCAGGAAACAGAGATCCATGGCACTCATTTCAGTGGAAGCAGAATACATGGCAGCAAGTCAAGTTTCATGTGAGACTATATCGATGAGGAAGATCCTGGTCGGTTTGTTCGGTTCACATTTAGATCCTACAGTGATACATTGTGATAATCAGAGTTGCATTAAACTCTCGATTAACCCTGTGTTTCATGATATATCTAAAAATATTTATATCCGGTATCATCATATTAGAGATTTTGTGCAGCTGAAGATCATGTTGCTTCAGTACATTCCTACGGAAGATCAGGATGTAGATATTCTGACGAAGGCACTCACCAGGAGAAAATTCGAATACCATAGCGGCAGGATCAGGGTGAAGGATAATCCCTCTCTTGTTGAGAGGGAGTGTTGAGATTCAACAAGATGACGAGCTTAGTGAAAAATATTCACTTTCACTAAGAGGGCCCGCAGGCTATTTTTAGGTGCAAGTCTATTTTTAGACTATGTCTATTTTTAGACATGGTGATCATATTTCAGAAGTTGCAGGATGCTATTTGTGGATGGTTGGTCAAGTTGGAAAAATAGATGAAATTATTTTTTTAGAATATTGGGCGAAGTCTATTTATAGATCATCGATCTAAAAATAGATGCATATCGATTATTATTAGATCTTAATAATAATCCGACAATAAACATCAAATTATTCTCTTGGAGCACTTTATTTCAGTCAATAGATTTGGAAAATCAGTGGGCTGAAGGAATTATGCAATTCCTAGGGTTGATTGGTGATTCATGCATGGAGGACTCAGTTAGAACTGAAGTGGAAAAATTATGACAGAGTTGGAAGAGTAGTTATGGGAGTTGTTATTTACTTTAACTCGGTTAAGTGAGTTAAACTCAGTTGAGCTAGTTGTATCTAGTCTAACTGAATGATACACTAGTGAGAGTGGAGTGAATTAATTAGTTAATTAATTCACAAATAATAACTCATTAATTAACTGAACAAATACAGTAGTTAACTATAGTGCATGTCAGTTCCAGTGGAGAGATAGGTGAAAGGGCAAGATAGACTATCTGTTGTGACTACTAGTGATGCATTAATTGCATCTACATATACATTTGAGATGTCAATGAGAATAACACAGTCAAGGAGAGTGGGATTGCATCGAATTGGTCTTTGTAATCAGCTTGGATTGCGCAGTGGAGGTAGGCTATCAGGTGGCAAGAAATCAGTGCATGGATTTTCAGATTTCTTCATGTTAGTGTGTGACGATTGTATTGTACTGAGAGCTTGATGTGCTAAGTTTTTTACGAGATTGTTACATGATCTCCATGATACATAATATATGATAGTTGGGGTTTTCAGCTTCAGGCTTTCCCATTAAACAACTGTGTTATGTGTGATTGTTTTTATTGCTTCATGTGTTTGAAATTGAGTTTATAATTTTCGCAAAAGATTACCAGTGGAAGGATTTTGTATTTGGCAAGAAGATAAATATTGTTAGATCAAGAGAATCTGGATATATAAAGCATATGTTATATAATTTCTACATAGGAATGATTCAAGATTGTTGCACAGAGGGTCAGATAAGTATGAGAGGTTGAATTTTGTATATAGGACTTCTCTTGAACATATCAGTGACATGACTCAAGATGATGGCAGCATCTGACTCAAAATGGGATCTGTTATCACCCAAAAATTCTCAAAACGTCATTGTGTCAACTCTGCTTTTGGTCATGATTTCAAGGAGGTCTTAGATAGGTTTTAAGTCATTTCATGATTGAAAGGGTAAGTGATAGGCTTAGAGTCTCAAAAATGTCATCTTTAATTTCCAAATAAAGTTTATAAGTCTTATTCCATGGTTTAAAGATCCCATCATCCATTTAGAAGTTTTAAAAGGTTAGTTTTCATTTTCAAATAAAGTCCTTTAGGTTCAATTCATGGTCAAATAGGTCATATTTTTCATTTAGGGGTCATGCCATGGATTTTTGGGTTAAATTTTTGCAATCATACAGGGATCCACGTTTTCGTAGCGCATCTAGTTCAAAAAAGGTGATTTGTGCTACGAAAACAAGCTATTTTCGTAGCGCACTATGAGGCAAAAAACCCTGTTTTCTATTTTTAGTAGTCAACTTCCAAGGGGGTTCCTGAGCAACTGAAAAATCATTTTTTAAAACTAACATAGGTTTTTCTTCCTAACATACTTAACTCAAAAAAATCTCTCAATTTCTTTAAATTCATTACGAGGTGGGATAAATTTATGACTTAACGTGCGCTACGAAACTGCTGAAAGTAATTAAGAGAAAAACTTTGCTTTCTGGTTTTAGTAGTTCACTTCAAGATCAGTTTCTGGCCACAAGAAAAGATATTTTGAAATTACGAAGGAGGTTTCGCTTCATAAAATCTATAGCTACAATAACCTATCTCACTTTTCTCACAAGTCTTACCCGTTGGGAGATACAAGGCTTTCTTTGAAGTCATATTTTCAGAAATCAGAATTTTCCAGTTTTACACATGTGTTCAAAGATAGTTTCTGGGTAGTAGGTGAGGTATTTCAAAAAACCAAGAGAGGTTTTTGTTCAAAATAGATTTTTCTCCAAAAAAGTCCTTCAGTTTGAAAAATAAATTATTGGTGAGAGGATAAAAGCTCTATCTCAACATCTATTTTTCAGATGAAAAAGTGCGGTAAAAGATAAATCTTAAATCAGTTGTGATATTAAGAAGAAGATCATTTTTGAAGAAGAACATCTTAAAAAGTTAAGTTGTTTTGATTTTTTGTGATCATACCAGTCCTTATGAAATTTTGAGAATCCCCAAACTTTAAATTTTTGAAGACTGTGTTAAAAAAGAGCAAACACAACAGTTTCGTAGCACGCTACGAAACTGCTGAAAGTGAACTTTTAGCAATTTATATATGTATTTTGGTGGTAAGGTCTGTTGAGTTTCAAGTTTTAATGTTGCTCGTAGATAGATGAGGATCATAGATTCAGATTCAGATTGTAGAACAGAAGAAAGAATGGTCTAAAGAAATATTTTACAACGCTATAAAATCTGCGCTACGAAAACATACTATTTTTGTAGCGCAGTCAGATTTCATCTCCTTTTTCATCTCTATTTTTTCGAGGATTTATTTTTTCACCGGTGGAAGATTGAAGCTTTAATGAAAATTTAACACATGACACATATATGAAACAGTCATCAAGGCCAGCAAATCTGCTCGAAGATAAGCATGAAGGTTAAAGGGCTAAAAAGTAGGAACTCTGTCTCCTAGTTTTTAGGATAGTTGGGTCATGAATCAGCAGGGTTTATAACAAGACTAAAGGCATCATCCAAATTCGACCTCATGAGGTTGTAGCTGTCAAAGGAAGCATTAAAGGTTTAGATAAGTTTTTTTTCAAACATGTTTAGGAGTTTCACTCCTATTTGTATTAGGATTCCTAAAAGACAGTTAGCTGTCAGCTTGTAATTAATAGTTTGTTTGATGAATAGAATAGGTGTCAAGGATAGAATTCGAATTCTCCTAATGATGGATCATGGAATCCAAGATTGTAAATGCTCTATATAAAGCATTAGTTCGAATTCATATGGGTTGGAGACTTTTTGGCCCAGCTGCTGCTTTATGTTATGGACTATAATCAGTAATACAAAGAGGTTTTTTTTCTTCTTGACAGATCTGAGTTTCTCATGGGGTTTAATGTTTTCTTGATCTATATGTTACTTTAAATTACTTGCAATAGATCTTATTACTATTACTCATAATTCACAACCATGTGCTCTTACTTCCTTTAGTAATGGGATGACTATGTTTTTCCTGTATCTTGTGAGTAAACTACCCTTGAAACACTAGCAATAGTTTTCCATACTATTACTCAGAATTCATAACCCTATGCTCTGAATTCCTTTAGTAATGGAATGACTATTTTGACATATGTTATTGAGTGAACTGTCTTTCTTAAAAACCTATTTGTCTCAGCTTCCATGTCAAGAGATCTTGCCTCTGAATCTACTGACTTGTTGACTCCATAGTCGAATGGTAGTAAGCCTTCATCTTTCAACCTATAAACATACAAAATCACAAACCACAGAGTTAGCCATCTATCTATATCTTATATCATTAACCCTTGAGAGAGCCCTCTCTGGTTGAGGAGGCTAAGCCTCAGCTAAAATATTGGTTTGAAAGAGTTACTCAGAGTCTATTTGATGAGCAGCATATCAAGGTCAGATTTTGTGATAACAGGATCAATGGACACGATGACAATACGATATGATCGAATGAGAGACAAATGGATTTCCTTTAACCTAGGAAAGCAAGAGACGAAGAGAGGATAATCCAAACCTGAAACAAGATGAAGATACGTGCCATGTTCAAGAGCGACATGTTGTCATTAACACCAATTACAGGACATGTTTACTTCCATTTTTCCCTGCTATTTATAGAAAGTACCTATTTATTTTTTATAGCAAGCTTGAAGAGGATACCATATTATTAGTGTATAAGATCACCCATTGGATGAATCCATCCTAGTAAGTTTAACAAGCCCTAAGAAGGAGTAGCTCGATTTTGTCATGGTGACAAGTACGAGGGCTTCACTGCGAGAGTAATACCATAGCATGCAGGTTCATATTGGGGGATATATAATGAGGAAAAAATGACATAATATATTGGGGGATATATAGGGGGTAAAGGGCTTTTATATTGGCAGGTATAAAAAATGGAGCTCAAAGTTAATGAAAAAATATAAAGGGTTATAAAAAATGTTAATGAAAAAATGGATACCTACACTATATAGTGAAAGTAGGAGATTTTTAAATTGGGAAGGTGTATTGGGTTTATATTGGTAAGGGGCTAAATAATGTGAATTTTAGAAGTATTTTCCAATATGTACTCAAATTAAGGGTATTGTTTAATATTATATGATTGCACGTGATATGTTAGAGGTTCATTTGAGTGAAGCCCCCATGGTGACAAGTCCTTCCTCATTTAAGTTTTATGAGTCCGAAAAAGGGGTAACTTAAAATATTTTTTATGTTTAGGGGGTTTGAAAAAGAGGCAAAAAAGAAAACTCCAAAAGGTCCCTTTTCATAGATATTCCCTCAAATCCGAAAAGGTAGAATATGATATTCAAGAGAACCTCTTAGTCATGTTTGACTAAGGTATTCATTTTTCGTAATTATTCAACCTCAACCTAAAAAAGGGGTAAACTTATACTGAGACAACATCAATTAATTTATTTTAACGAGCTCGAAAGGAAAAGTGCTCAACAATCTTTTCATATTTTGGGAGTCTAAAAAGCGCTGAAAGAGGACTCCTCCTGGAGGACTGAGTGGTATAAAGGGTAGCAAGTGGTTCCGATGATGATGGAACTACTCAATATATGCAAAGGTCAAGAGGATGGCTTATAATACCACTCATCAAAGTGGTTCCCTAGGCAAGTGTAAAACAACCAAATGAGAGTGTATGATTGTCCAATCACAAGACGTAGAATGAGAATGGTTTCATTTTTATGCAATCTTGAAACAAAGACAAACTATGCTTGAAATTGGTTTCATTTGTTTTACAAGCTTGAAACATGAGAAAAAATTATGCTGGGAATAAGTTTGCATGGCCCCAGAATAATGAATCAATTTGAGGTACATGCCCCCGAAGCTTCAGTTCATTCACCTAAGTAGACTAATGGTTACCAACATATGGATGGAATGAAGGTTCATTTAGGAGGTCAACTGAAAGACTCGACTGGGAATTTACAAGATCTATTCAAAGACTCGAATTTAAAGGGGATTTGTTTCACTTTTTTATGAGATTGACATAGTAAAATAACTATGTTCATAGGGACCTATTTCATTTTTTAACGAGGTTGACTTAGTAAGATAACTATCCTCATGAAACCTCATTTCGTTTTTTAACGAACTTGACACAAGAGAAGGAACTTTGATTTGCATACCTTGTTTCATTTTTTAAGGAGCTTGACACAATGTAATGTTCCAAATGGGGAAGAATAAGCTCAGTAGGGAATATCTTAATATATTCCACTATTGATTCACAGTAGTATGGAAACGCATCAGCAATTCTAAACCAGAGATAGACTGGTTGGGCATTTACTAGTTATGTCACCTCTAAAGAGAGGGTGAAAACTAGAGGCTTCCTGGCCCATTCCAGACTCTGTCTATAGAAAATTGATGAAACACAGAAAGTGTGGGAAAAACACACTCCTTTTGGATTTTTTGGCCCTTGGGATCCTTAGATCTATAGATCTAAAGGATGGGTCCAAAAGAGGAGCCAAAAACCAAACAAGCAAGGAGAGGAAAATTCCACTTCCGGGAAAAACTGCAAGAGGCTCAAGGGTAACGCTGTATAAGAAAAATGGTGCAAGAATAATGCTAACCAGGGCTGGGTTCCATAGTATTGGCTATGTGGGACCTCCATGCTAAATTTCAGGAAAAAAAATGGGTTTAAGGGCCTTAAACAGATCTCCCACGAAGTTGACTAGTTAAAAATCAGCTAAAGAGAAGAGCTGATGGAATGAAGAAAAACCCACTTCAGAATTGCGCAGTTTCAGCAGAGAGTCACTGGAAATCAGCCATCAGAAATGTATTACTATATAGCAGCAGAAAATCAGACTCTTAATGGAGCCTCTCAAGAAATACAATGAATTATATGAAAAAAAAAGAAAGAAATCTTCAGAAATAGGAGCTGCAATGTATGTAAAAAGTGCAGAAATGAATGGAAAGTGTCCCTCTAAGTGTGCTTCAGAAGTATAATGTTAAATTATATATCTACAGAAAATTCATGGCTGAAACATCAGATCCATATCAGATCTAGAAACTACTCAGCCTTCTAATCAAGATCCCCTTAGGCTTTTTACAAAATAATGCACTAGAAAGTGTAGATCTAACTTTTTGTACATAGAACTGCAGAAAGCTTCAGTGATTTCTGAAGATGAATTTATTCATAATATACAATAGATCTGAATATGAGATATCAGCAAGCTACTTCATAAATCTTCAAGGTGAGAGGCAAGCCTCAGTCACCAGGAACAAGTACAATGAAAGATCTAAACAATAGTGAAGCAATACATAGGAAATAACACAGTTATCCAAGGAGACTGCACAGTAGCTTGAGAAGAATATTACAGCAGATGAAATATACAGATCTGAAATCAAAATACAATAGAGACCCTCCTTTGGGTGGTCACAAGACACCCTCCCTGAGAGGAGACTCCAAAAAAAACTAGATCTTTGCAGAGCTAGAACCCTACTTACTATACTTACAGCAGCAACAAAACCCTCAGTGAGCTAGCGATGTCTATGCAAGCATAGCTTGGCCTCCATCCAGATAGTGGTTCAATCTAGCACACTTCCCTCCAAGAGATACTAAAAGAAGGATGGAGGATTCCTAAACAGGAGATCCTCTCTTTCTCTTGCTAAACAACAAAGAGAAATGGAGTTGCCTTAGCAAGCTCAGAAAATGAAATATGATCAAAAACCTCCTCATGAGCCTTCATCCTCCTTTTATAAGATTTGAGTCTCTTGTAAAACCCTAAACCACTTTCATCTTTTGGTTCCTTTCACACTTGGAAAACCCTTCTAGAACAACGCAGTCCATCAAGGAGGTTCAATGAACCTAGACAGCACTGTTGACTTGGTCAAATAGGATCTCCTTTGGTGGTCTTGGCCCTTTCACACCTGCAAGATTTTATTCCAATGGCCTAAATATGTCTCTTTTCACATAGGCATTGTTTTATTCTTGATTTGCAAGAGGATTAGACATCCTCCCTTACAATTTATTCATTAATCATGAAATACAAAATAAATAAGGCAAAATTAATGCTCCAAATTAGCTGAAGCTAATTTAGGAACATTAAAGTCTCCCCCTCCCAAATGTTGCTTGTCCTCAAGAAACTGTAAGGGTGCTACAAAACTTCTCCTTCTTCTCTTGTGGCCTCCTCATCAAATAGTCTCCTCCATTGCTCTGAATTTTCTGCAATATCTTTGTCTTCCTAATGGTCCCTCCTTAATATGCAAGTTTGCCCTTGATGAATAAACTCAAAGGCTCTCATCATGAAGAAATGGAAGGTTTATTGTGGAAACCTTATTGCTGATCCATGGCCTCCTCAAGATAGAAGTGATGTCTGTCATGGGGTTTTCATGATCCATGAAAAACTCCCATCCCCATGCTATCATCAAAATGAATTGGATCACCTCCCAGCTTGGCAATCCATAGAAGATCTCCTCCCCAATACATGTGAAGGGCATGTCACCAACCAACATATGGCTCACTTTACCAAGAGACAAGTGATCTATCATAGTGGCCATACAAAATCCCATGCTCCCATGGAAGCATGCAATGCAAAAAGAATGGGGAACTCCTTCCCCTAAGGGCACATTCAACAAGTGTGCCTTTCCTCCAACTATGCCCCAAACAAGGATAAGTACATATTCATCTTGTGGGATCATGATTAGAATCATGCTAGCTACCATGTGTGATAGATGAGAAGGACGATTTTCCCTCATGTGCAACTAGCACAGTTTTATCCTTAGCTGCCATAGAATAAGATATGACAAGTGCCTCCCCCAACACTTGTTAGATGCCTCATGTCTTTGGAATCCTTAGAGAATGTACATCATGGTTGGCATAAAATAATCACACCATGAGGAATATAATAGCTTTCCAAGGTTCTCCAAGGGATGGCCTACATCAACATAGTTCATGGCCTTGGATGGCCCATGAAGCCCATCATACTCAGTGCCCCATGTTGGCACCATGTCCTGCAAATGAGTGTCAGAAAAATATAAGCATATAGGAGATAGATAATAATGCTCAAGAGGATGAGCCTCTCTATATACTTGTTTTACATCAGTGGGGTAACTCATGGATGAGTTCCCTCTCACACTCAAAGAATAAGGAGGTGTGAATGGTGGCTCCTCCCAAGAGCTATGTTCCTCCTCCTCTACCAAGTAGTCCATGCACTTCTTCATATGAGAGTACACATATTCTTTGTATCCTTCCCATATGAATCCATCCAAGAGAGTATGATATGATTTGACAAAACTAGTGGGTTTGGAAAGCAGGATTTCATAGATGGCATCAAATAGTCCCTCCTTGAGTTTGGAGTCACTAGCCAAAAGAATAAGATTATAGAAATAGATAACTCCATCTACCACCTTGAACCTTTCATCCTTTAATTCTGCTTCAAGAACCCCCCATGTGAAAATTTCCTTGGAGTATTCCATCATGAGTTGGGAATCCCAAAAAGGATCCAAGTTGTCCAAGAATGATAGCATTGTAGAGGTCTGAAATGCAGCCCCTGTCTTCTCATGGCTCCCATATTTGACATCCTTGATATCAAAATCACATGTTGGAGCATCATTATCTTCCCTTTGCTACCCCATTTGCAGTTGTTCTTGCACAAGACAAGATTGGAGCATATGGAAATCAACTTCTACTTGGAAAGTCCTTGTTTTCCAAAACCTCCTCCTTTTGGTCCATGTATACAAGAGGGTTAGGATCCCCTTGCCATATTGAAAAATCTCCTTTGTGAATGAAGAGATCATAGACTACCCCAAAAATATGGAGTTACCATGTGCCCTCATGCTCATGCCATCATAGATCTCTGATTTCTCCTTTCTCAGCGCAGATATCTGAGTGGGAGTTTGCAATGTCCCTTTCAGGAAACTGCTCATCTCTATCCTGAATGCTTGAGAGATTTTCTGCACTGTGATAGCTTCTCCCAAGGCTCCCTCCTTAGCCAAGTATGCATATGTAGCCCATAGTTGAGAGAACACTTTAGATTTCCTCCTATCAAGAGGTATTCCTAGTAGAGGACCTCCTTTCAAAGAGGTGTCAAGGCATAGAGTAGAATGTGGATGTAGGCAGACAGATTTGTCCCTACCTTCAATGCACAAGTCCTCTTGCCTTCTTTGTGCTTCCAAGCTCTAAAGTAGAGAAGGGTTCATGCTCTCCACCTTGTGATTCCCTTCCTCCTCTTCTACCTCCACTATCTCCAAGACCTCATCATTAATCAATGATAGTACATGCTCCTCATGCATGAGATCCTGCGGGACTCTTTGCAAGAGTACAAGAGTCTCTTCTCTTGGAGCAAGTGCTCCAACCTCTTCCTCACGAAGTGCTTGAGGTGCCTTTGTTTTGACTACGTTATCATCTCCTGCCTTCTCCTACTCTTCAATAACTGAAATGGTCCCATCATCAATGAGAGACAATAGATCTTGATCAACTATTGAAGGAGAAACTTCCATGCTTTCCTCTTGAGAAGAGGCTTCTTCATCAGATGGAGATCTTTCCCTTGGCAATGCATCAATCAAGTTCAAACCTTCTTGTCCACCCTTCATGAAGGAATCACTAGAAAAATGTTGAAGCTCTGGTGATATGGCTAAGTGCCCATATCCATGAGATGAGGATTGAGGATGTTCCTCATGCACAGATCTTGTAGATCTGATTGAAAGATCTTCTTTTTGAAACTCCTTGGGAGCTTCACTGCTACTTCTCTTTTCTTCTTGCACATCCTCCTTAGGGAGGCTCTTCTTATATTTGAAAATATATGAGATTAAACTCATCTTCTTCATGTTTCCCTTGCTCTTTATTTCACCGATATCTTGATCTCACAGGCTGTGCCAAAGATCATGCTCTGATACCACTGTAATGTTCCAAATGGGGAAGAATAAGCTCAATAGGGAATATATTAAGATATTTCACTATGGATTCATAGCAATATGGAAACACATCATAAATTCTAAACTAGAGATATATTGGTTGGGCATTTACTGGTTATGTGACCTCTAAAGAGAGGGTGAAAACCAGAGGCTTCCTGGGCCGTTCCAGATTCTGTCTATAGAAAATTGATGAAACACAGAAATTGTGGGAAAAACACACTCCTTTTGGATTTTTATGCCCTTGGGATCCTTATATCTACATATTTAAAGGATGGATCCAAAAGAGGAGCCAAAAACCAAACAAGCAAGGAGAGGAAAACTCCACTTCCGGGAAAAACTGCAAGAGGCTCAAGGGTAACACTGTATAAGAAAAATGGTGCAAGAATAATGGTTACCAGGGCTGGGTTCCCTTATTATTGGCTGTGTGGGACCTCCATACTGAATTTCAGGAAAAAAAATGGGTTTAAGGGCCTTAAAAAGATCTCCCACGAAGCTAACTAGTTAAAAATCAGCTAAAGAGAAGAGCTAATGGAATGAAGAAAATCCCACTTCAAAATTGTGCAGTTTCAGCAGAGAGTCGCTGGAAATAAGCCATAAGACATTTATTACAGTATAGAAGTAGAAAATCAGACTCTTAATGAGCTTCTCAAGAAATACAGTGAATTCTATGAAAAAATAAGCAAGAAATCTTCAGAAATAGGAGTTGCAATGTATGTAAAAAGTTCATAAATGAATGGAAAGCGTCCCTCTAAGTGTGCTTCAGCAGTATAATTTTAAATTATAGATCTACAAAAAATTCATGGCTGAAACATCAGATCCATATCAGATCTGGAAACTACTCAGCCTTCCAATCAAGATCCCCTTAAGGTTTTTACAAAATAATGCACTAGAAAGTGTAGATCTAACTTTTTGTACACAGAAATGCAGAAATATTCAGTAATTTCTGAAGATGAATTTATTCATAAAATACAACAGATCTGAATATGAGATATCAGCAAGCTACTTCATAAATCTTCAAGGTGAGAGGCAATCCTCAATCACCAGGAACAAGTACAATGAAAGATCTAAACAAAAGTGAAGCAGTACATAGGAAATAACACAGTTATCCAAGGAGACTACGCAGTAGCTTGAGTAGAATAGTACAGCAGATGAAATATACAGATCTGAAATCAAAATACAATAGAGACCCTCCTCCGAGTGGTCAAAAGACACCCTCCCTGAGAGGAGACTCCAAAAACAACTAGATCTTTGTAGATCTAGAACCCCACTTACTATACTTACAGCAGCAGCAAAACCCTCAGTGAGCCAGCGCTTTTTATGCAAGAATAGCTTGGCCTCAAACCAGATAGTGGTTCAATCTAGCACACTTCCCTCCAAGAGCTACTCAAAGAAGGATGGAGGATTCCTAAACAGGAGATCCTCTCTTTCTCTTGCTAAACAACAAAGAGAAATGGAGTTGCCTTAGCAAGCTCAGAAAATGAAATATGATCAACAACCTCCTCATGAGCCTTCATCCTCCTTTTATAAGATTTGAGTCTCTTGGAAAACCCTAAACCACTTTCATCTTTTGGTTCCTTTCACACTTGGAAACCCCTTCTAGAACAACGCAGTCCATCAAGGAGGTTCAATGAACCTAGATAGCGCTGTTGACTTGGTCAAATAGGATCTCCTTTAGTGGTCTTGGCCCTTTCACACCTGCAAGATTTTATTCCAATGGCCTAAATATGTCTCTTTTCACATAAGCATTGTTTTATTCTTGATTTGCAAGAGGATTAGACATCCTCCCTTACAATTTATTCATTAATCATGAAATACAAAATAAATAAGGCAAAATTAATGTTCCAAATTAGCTGAAGCTAATTTAGGAACATTACACACAAGAAAAGGAACTTTTCTCCAAAGACCTTGATCATGGACCATAAGACATCATCACTTCCAAGAAGTTCTCATCATATGGGAGAACAACACTCTGGAAATTAGGGTCCAATGCCCCCAGTACTTGATGCACTACATCACTAATTAGATCATCAGTGGATGTGGGCATGGAACAATTTGTCACATAATTAAACTATGGTGGGAAATATACCACTTACATGTAAGAACCATTTAGGGATGATGGTTGATTGGGAGCCAAATTAGGACCAACAAAAAAAAGTTTATCAATGATCAAAATTATTCCTTCATGCGGAAAACACATCACATGAAAGAAAGAAGAGGAAAGAGCTCCCATGACATAAATATAGTCATGGCCAAGGAGTAAATTAAATTCCAAAGGGCCTTGGAAAATCATCACATCTGTATAGACGATCTTTTCTCCCAAAGTAATAGGCAACTTAGGAAAGATCCCTAACGGCTGAATAGTTCCTCTGTTAAACTCCAACAAATTATGGGTAATAGGCACAAGCTGCAGAGAACCAAAATCTTGCCAAGTAGTTGAAGACAGAATACCAAAAAATGTTCCTTCATCTATTATTGTGCTAGGTACGACCACATTATAGGCATGTATTGTGATCTCAAAGGGCATGTAAGAAGGAAGACGATATCCTGTCAGTTGACTCCAATCAAAGGAAACGACCATACTACTTGGAGGGGGTGTCATGGGAACGGGATAATTTACCCCTTGTGTTATGTGAAAGGGAGGATCACCACCCTGTTCCGTGGGAATGAGAGGATTTACCTCCAATTCATGGGAATCTAAGGAAACAAAAAGAATGTGAGTGGTATGAAGTTCACTCTCTACAGGAAAGGCCCGATCAACCAAAAGTGGAATCAAGTCAACCATTTCCTCAACCAATGTTTGGTCAGGAACGGACACGTGGGGTTAAATTTCAGAGAGAGTGAGATTGACCAGAGATGAGTTATGATAAATTCTTGATCAACTAGTAGAGCATCAAAGGATGGCTTTCGATAACTAGTAGGAAGACAAGGCTGAGAAGCTGTAAGGTTTTAAAAAAATTTGGAGGTTTCATCCATATAAGGAAAAAGGTGAATGGGATGATTCCCTTCACATAAATTATAGGGAAATTTGACTTTAACCTTTTTCCCATGGGCTTTACTATCACTAGTTGAGGCTTTATCACCATCATGATATCCAGAGGACGATGACAAAGGCTGATGTGAGCCGATGGACCACACTTCTAATATCTTGAGAATACCAGGACAATATCTAATAAGGTGGTCACCCTTACATAAATTGCAAGGGAATTTTACTTTTAGGACTGATTGGAAGGTTTTCCAACATTAGTTACATTGGAAGAAATGGTTTCCTAGTTTTCCCCTTGCTCATTTTGCTTCTTCTTCTTTTTCCTCTTCTTCTTCTTCTTAGCTACTTGGTTACTAGAATTTAGACTTTCACTCGACGAAGAGGAAGAACGGGGTGAAGAAATAGGTGAATAAGGTGAGGGTCAACTCTAGTATCAACATGAGGTTGACATTGTTTAGGTGGAGGCAAAATTGGTTTAGAAGCATCTTGGACATTTGGAACCATGTGGGTCGAAAATAACCAAACTGGAAAACCAATGGTAAATCCTGGAAGGGAAAATGTTGCTATATAAGGAGCACCAATATTTCCAAAAGAAGGAAAAGGACCAGGATTCCCATTAGAGGTGTTTCCTCTATTGGTAAAATTAGGGATTGTTGCCATGAGTCTCAACCTAAGATCCACCAAGGAGTTGTGCGTGGGTAAAATTTTATTTTTTGGGCAGTAAATTTTAGAAATAAAAAAAAGGGGGGGGGGGGGGGGGGGGGGGTAAGCTAGGAAAAAAGGATTACCAAGTATCTATGAACCGCAGAATACCTCCTAGCGAACCAATAAGTATGACAACTAATCTCCCTTAATGTTGTGTTTAGTGTATCATTTTTACAAGGCATTTGACTGGGTTACCTATGGATGAAGGATAGCAACCTAGTGGGGACTCCCAAAATATATGCGACGGTACATGGGAGTGAAAATCCGTATTAATGTTTTTTGATGCGTAACCATTCAATGAGAGTGTTCCTATATAATTTCATACATGGAGCGCCTATGATATATTCGAGAGTACTGGAGAACAGTCCTATATACTTTCATTCGTGAAATGATCACCCCCGGGATGCAACGTAGGAATTTAGTGACAACTCTTACGTTTTACGATGCCAGAACATGTCTCTAGCCTAGACCTCTAAATGTTTTCATTAATTTCAAATGATACTTAGGTTAATCAGGGTAAATTTTAATTTGATCTTGATTAAATTTTCAATTTCAAGGCTCAAAATAATGTCACATGAATACATAAAATGCAACTAGCATGAGAAAAGAATTCCTTCAATTCAATGAATGTTATCTAGTTTATGGAATAGTTTCAAATAGTGATGCAGAAAAAATAATTCAGCAAATGAATTTTTCCTAAGTAGACCAATTTCACTATCCCAATTCAATTTAAAACATCAAAATATGAAAACTATGTAATGTAATCTATGCAAAATTTATTTTTCTTTTTTATGAATGAGAATGCATTCAATGCACTTTTCGACGAAATGAGAATCTACTTAATGCACTTCTCGGTCTTCATTCACTAAACCATGTAATCTATGTTCAATGATTAATCTCAAAACGAGTTATCAATTCAATGTGATCTAATGCACTTTACGAAAAGTAAACTTTGATATGAAAACTAAATGAATGAAAAATTGATTTCTTTTATGATCTCAAAAGAACTAATATTCTCAATCAATCAACAAATTAGTATCCCTTCAAAACATAAAATCAATGAACAACAATTTCAATCGACTCAAAGAATAAGAGACTCAACCAAAATTCACATTTACAACTTCAAGTATGGGATGGACTTTTTCACACTACAAAGAAAATAACACCAAACAGACAAAATTTGATGCACACAAAGCAAGAGGACGACTTCAAAGATCAGGACACACTAGGCCTTTTATCAGAAACCCTTAAAATTCTCAAATTTAAGGACCAGCACTACTTTACATAGAAAAACCTATGTTGATAGGGCCTTCAACACTACTTTAGACCTTAAAACCTGTGCTGGCAGTGCTACTTTACACAGCAAAACCTGTGTTGGTCAATGAAACTGGACCAACGCGGGAAGACAGTGGAAGACAGGGTTTCCAGCGTGACTTACTTAGAAATATCCATGCTAGTAGCGTAGCTGTCTTTGGAAAAACACACGTTGAGCGATAAAATCTAAGGAAACAGAAGAAAATCTTAACTAGAAACCTAGACCTGATACCCCAAACCATAAACTACTCAAAGTATAGATTCAAAAGCAATAACAATCAAATATTACTAACTAGTTGACCAAACTAAGCAAGAATACCAAATGCACAAGGAGGGATAAAAAGGCTATAGGCTCCCCAATGGAGTCACCATCCTTTCTACGCAGATAGAAGTGATCCCTCCAGCCCAATGAGTGGGTCTAGTAACAAAAGATACCAAAGTAAGCAACCTCTCCTAGCTTAAATCAGAATGACATGAGAGAGGAAGATGGCCTACCTCACTCCTATGCAATTATTTGTCGATGTTAATCCTGATCTCCTTACTTCCAAGCTCGCTCATCACTATTCATTTACGTACAAATAACTGCAAGGGAGATCAAATAATGACAAATAAATAAATCATAGTATATTGAATTATAATATAAACCATATGATAGATCAAGGAGCATCATACTAAGCAAGTAATCATTGCCAAGCTTATGGAAAGTAAATCATGATTTGTATTATTGATAAATTAAAGAGGGAAGCATACAATCAGTGCCTTGATGTTTGAGGCATCATTTGGGACGAGTTTCGAAATCCAAGCCAAATAATTCAAGAACTCCTTCTCCTTAAAATTTTGGTAGCGTTTAGGCACATTCGATCACTAGAAAGGAAACTAGAAATGACCAACCATTTGGAGAAAGCATGGAATTCATTTATAGGGAAGATGAAGAGGTTATGGATCCATAAAAGAGAGAGGAAGGTCCATATCTTAAGGGGAAGATCCCTAAAGGTATAATCAAGGGCTCAAAAAGGGATAACTCGACCCAATCCTATACCAGCTAATACCAGAATATCAAACATCCACTAGAATTAGCCCTAATTAAATTTCCAAATGGTTTTGACACTGATATGTCCTATCAGTTAAGAGAAAAAACCCTGAAACTTTAGAACAGATGCAGAGTAATGCAGTTAGTGTAGAAGCTAACTTACTAGCTAAAAGAGCTAGGATAAGGAATGAGAGGAGAGTTACCATTAAGGAAGAACCTTCCACTTCGTATGTTAAGATAGATAGTTTATCTAAAAGTGTAGAAACACTAATGGATAGGCTAGAGAACATGGAAAGAAAACCTCAGTGGGAAAACCAACAAGGTCCCCAAATTAGAAACCCCAACTTTAGGAAAAATCCTAATACTGGTAAATCAAGAGAATTTGTACCCGATCAACAGATTATACCACCTTTCCAAGAAAATTATGTTGAAAGTTCACAACAGCATGAAGAAGACCAGGACACTAAGATAAAATTGATGGGAATAAACAATGAAGATGACGTTTTTCTTACCCAGGAAGAACAATAGTTGTACATGATACAACAATTACAATTAGAGTTTGGAGAGTCCTTTGACTACAAACAAGGCTATGAATCTACTATCTATGAATTTCATAAACAATATAGCCTTAGAAGCAAAAAGAACACAGATTTTCCTATTAAGAAATCAGTCCACACCCAAACTAATAAAAAAATAGAAGCTCCTATGACCAATATTCTACAAATTATCCCTAGAGAAACTCAGAAATCTTCCACCCCAAATATTGTGGACATCACATCAACTGCTACTCAAACTATTTCAGACAAGGAAGTTGAAAACAAAACAGTTGACATACAAACTAAATTACCAAGTGTTAATAAAAAATACAAAACAACACAAACCACAATTGGTAAAAATGAAATAATTAAATTAGACAAAACTCAAATGCCATTCAATATCAAAATTGAGATAGCCAAATTAAAAAAACCAGTTCCTTGAACAGAGCTGGTGAAAAATGACTCATACAAGGCAAAAATTACTGAAACATTAAGCATTGCTGAAGGTGAAGATGTTGTCAACCTTAATGATGATCAACGTGAGTTATTATTTGGTCCTGAAGTAGATGGAAAACATCAACAAGGGGGTGTCCCTCCATTCTCTATTAGCTTAAACATTCATGATAAAATCTTACGTAATGCTATGTTGGATTCAGGAGCATCTCATAACTTAATGCCTAAAGCACTCATGGAAAAATTAAACTTAGACATCACTAGACCCTACAAGGACCTTTTCTCCTTTGATTCTAGTCAAGTCAAATACCTTGGCCTGATCAAAGACCTGTGTGTAACTCTAGTCCAGTGCCCAGCAAAGAGTATTGTTATGGACATAGTAGTTTTTGATATCCCTCCCAAATATGGGATGTTATTATCTCACTCATGGGGAGAAAAATTACAGGGATCACTACAATTAGACATGTTATATGCTACCATTTCTATGTTTGGTCAGCAAAGGAAGCTATATAGAGAAAATTTGATGAAATACATGGTAAGTAGTTCAGAAAGACCACAAATTTTCCCTATTTATTCCATGAATTCTGATTTGGACTCATTTATCTTATGTAATTTAGAAAATGACAAAGATAAAATCACAGTTGTAGAAGAAGAACACAAAGAAGTCAATACTGAAAAATCAATTACTAATTTTCAACCTTCAATAGATGAAAATATAACACATGAATCTTTGTGGAATTTAGATTTTGATGGCTCTGTGAATAGATTAGGAGCAGGATTTGGAGTATGGATCTATAATTTAGAAAATTATCATTCATAATGACATGCTTACAGATTAAATTTAAAATGCACTAACAACATGGAAGAATACGAGGCATTAGTGCTAGGCCTTCAAATTGTAAGAAAAATTGGAGCTAAAAGAGTTTCCATCATGGGAGACTCAGAACTCATTGTAAAACAAGTTAAGGGAGAGTACCTTGTTAATAACCCTAGACTTAGTCGTTACAGAGAAACCATCCTTGATTTAATAAGATGTTTCCTTCAGACTGAATTTGTTGTCATTCCAAGAAAGAAGAATATGCAAGCACATAGCTTGGCCACTTTTTCTAGCACATACAGGTTACCCTTTCAGCCAAATCATCAGTATACGGCTAAGGTAAGACATAAGCAAACCATGCCTAATAATTTGAAGTATTGGAAAATCTTTTCACAAGACTCACACATTTTTTATTTCATGAATTCTGAAGGAGAATTTCAGAATTGTAATATAGACACTGACTGTACACTAGATTATACCATAAATAATGAAATAGATGTAAATGATGTAAATAAGATATAACCAACTAAATTCACTAAATTAAAAATATAACAATTAGAAACAATATAAATTGAGGAATTAATCAATGATGAATCAGAAGTTTTAAACCTCAAATACAAAAAAATTCCTAAGGGATTAGCCCCACTAGAAGACCTCTTTGTTTCCAATGATGTAGCTAGAAAACCTAAAATGGAGCCACTAAGGTCAGATATAGAGGAATGCAACATAAGAACAAAGGAAAATCCCAAGCTTATCAAGATATCTAAGGCATTACCTCCAGCTGAAAAGTTGGAGTATATTAGCTTGTTTAAATAATTCCAAGACATCTTTTCCTGGAATTATGAAGACCTCAAGTCTTATGATACCAAAATTATCCAACATAAGATACCAATTAAATAAAATCAGAAGCCCTTTAAACAAAATCTAAGGATAATTAACCTTGTTCTTATGCCATTAATATAGAAAGAAGTTAAAAGGATGTAAGAGGCTCAAATCATAGCACCCATCAGATATTCTAATTGGGTCTCTAATTTAGTCCCCACAAGAAAGAAAATAGGAGAACTCAGACTCTATGTTGATTTCATAAACTTGAACAAAGTATCACTGAAGGATAACTATCCCCTCCCTAAAATTGACCTCATTCTCCAGAGGGTAGTAGGGTCATCTAGAATTTCATTACTTGATGAATTTTCTGGATACAACCAAATCCTAGTCCAACATGAATATCAAGTTAAGATTGCATTCACTACTCCCTCGGAAACTTTCATGTACTTGAAAATGCCCTTTAGATTGATGAATGTTGGAGAAACATTCCAAAGAGCCATGGACATAGCATTTGCAAAGGAAATCCATGACTTTTTAGTCATTTACCTAGATGATATCACAGTGCTTTCCAAGTCAGATAATGAACATCTAGATCATCTAAGAAGAGTATTCATAAAATGCAGAAATTTTGGTATATCCTTAAATCCTAAGTCACTTTTTGGATTAGAAGAAGGAAAAATTCCGGGACACATCATTTCAAAATAGAGCATTAGAATTTATCCAGCTAAAATAGAGGCAATCTTAAATATCAATCATCCTAGGAACATTAGAGAATCACAAGCATTTATAGGAAAAATATTTTTTCTTAGAAGATTCATCCCTAACTTAGAAGAATTAATTAGAGATTTAAATAACATGTTAAAAAAGGATTAAATACTTAAATCGACAGTAAAGGCTAATCAGTCTTTTGAAGCAGTCAAAGAAGCCCTTACTAAAACACATGTCCTCATAATTCCTAATTTTAACATAGATTTCATAATGTTTTCATTCGCTTCAGAGCACACCATTGCAGCAGTCTTGTTGCAAAAGAATGATGAGGGTCATGGACAACCCATTGCTTCTTCAGAAAAACCTTAAGAGATGCAACACTAAAGTGTAATATCATGGAAAAACAAGCTCTTGTTTTAGTGAAAGAAATAAAATATTTCAAAGTATACATTCTATACTCTCACATAATATCATATGTTCCAAACTGAGTTGTAAACGACATTCTAACTCAGAATGGGACTGATGGAAAAAGAGGCAAATGGATTGCCACAATACTAGAATATGACATTGAAATCAAGACTACAAAATTAATCAAAGGCCAACATTTGGCGAGACTCATGGTTGAATCGAATTGTCAAGCCTTACACATAAATTTCATTGTTGTCATAAATGACCAGGAAGAGATGGCGACTCCAAAAATCAGTGAAGCTTTTATAGATTCACCCTGATATGCAGACCTTACATTTGTTTTACTTAATTTACAAGCTCCTCCTGGTTTATCTAGAACCAAAAATAGATTCTTAAAAATGAAAGCAATGAAATAATTAATATTAGATAATGTTTTATTTTGGAAAGATCACGGTGGCATCTTGTTAAATGTTTTATTAAAAGATGAAGCTGATAAAGTCATGCATGAATTTCATGCAGGAGATTGTGGAGGACACCTATAATGGAAAACAATTGCTAACAAAATTTTGAGGGCAGATTTTTACTGGCCCACCCTTTTTGTAGATGTCCGAAAGTAAACCCTTCCCCTTGTTAAAATCCCTTTCCCCTTTGAAAAGCATTTTTCTAACCCCTTCCCCTTTTCTTAAAAAACCTTTTTCCCTTTAAAAAAAACCCTTCCCCTTGACTAAACTTTATGTTTCCATAAAAAAAGGAAAAAAACTCACTTTTCAATAGTTTAAAGCGAAAAAATATAATTGGGCCCACTTCTGATTTAAACCCCCCTGCTTAATATATTTCATGACCCCTCTTTTGATTTAAACCTTCCACATAACCATTTTCCCAACCCCACCTCTTTTGAAAACACAAACCCCCACAACCATTCGATTACAGCCAGCTAGATCTAACGTCCAATAATCCATTTAGCACTCCCCGACATACGATATTTAAAACCAAGGGGGGGTGCAAAATGGGTGGTTTTATCCGCCCACTCTCCTGCCACGTGACGCCTCCATATTTTATCACACCCCCTCATCCCAAACCACCAAACCACTCCTGCGTCATGTGATAAACCACCAAACCACTCCCGCGTCATGCGATAAACTACCAAACCACTTCCAAACCATGCGATAAACCACCCAAATTTCAAAAAATAATAAAGCCCTGCTATTTTGTTATTTTCCTATCTCTGTTGATTTGTGAAAGATAACAAAAGCATAATTTCCAACCAAGATTGAAGCCCCCACTGCAACCTGGACCCCTTCTACAACCAAATTCTCGATATTCCAGATAATACTAATACCCGCCACCATCAATTAAGCTAATTAATTAATAAATTGAATCAAATTGATGGCTTCCTAAAGCATCCAAATTGTAAACCCTCTGCAACCACCCCTATAAAATAATTGGCATTGCGACTGGTAGCAATATTTTGGAGCTCCATTGCTGGAGCCATGACAAATTTTCTCATCACGTAGATGATATTCATCTATGGAACTCTAACCTACCAAAATACACATTTCCACAGACCTACTAGTTCCCTGAAGTTATCAGACTTTTCCAACTCAGTTATTTTCCAAATGAAAGAGCTATATTCGCCCCTGACCAGGAAATCCTAATTAATATCACTGCTCAATCCATTAATCAAACCTGCAGATTCAATCACAACCATAGGGAGTGCCTTTCTCCATTGAGACTCTCACTGAGGTTTACCTAAAGTTAGATTTCCCTAAAAGGTCTCAAGTCTTTCATTCTTTCCTCCCTAAATCAGCTCAAATTCCTAAAAACAACCCACCATACTCTGCAACCATGTTCCTAGAAAGAACAGAACAAATTGTGACCATGTTATCTTGTATTCAAGGATATTTTACTGATGAGCATGTAAATTAATCCATCCTTGGTTTCCTCTCTATATTTTTCCCAGGCCAACCTCCAGCTATACTTTTCAACTTTGCCCAATTCCTAACAGATGTCATGCATGATCAACTGATCAAACTACCAGAAGAAGGAGTGTTCAAATACTCCTTAGTACTATTCCATTTGTTCATATATTTTCAATCAGAAAGGTTTGCAGTCAACCTACAAAAACTTGACACGGAGAGTAATCCCCATTCTGTAATCTTTTGAACATCCTTGATCAGAAATGATTCTGGTGAATTTAGTTTCAAATATTTTATTGATTCTTTTGTATATCCAGAGGTTAATATTCTCAAAAACCACACTCAACCCAAAATAAGTGACGAAATCAAAAAATTTCTACAGTTTTCTGATCAGAGCAAGACAAGAGACTGGTATTTATACCAGAATCACACAGAGATTAGAGTGCATGGAAGCCAATTAGTCCCTTACAAGCTTCCCAAATACCTCCCAATGATGATATTTTCTTTAGAGTACATCAGGAAGATCTTGAATTTTTATGAGATAAATTTCAATTCAGCCAAAAAGAAAACTCGGTTCAAGATAAAAAACCAACTAGGGCCCTTTGTATGCAACAGTAGGAATGATGGAAAGGAAGCAGACAGGTGCCTACAGGAATTTAAGTTCAGCAACAGTTTCAAATGGTAATATGATCCCTTGGGTGTCATAAGAAAATTAAGAATTAAGTCTAAACTCACCCCTTTCATCCATGAATCTAAGCCTGAGATTGAGAAATTGTAATGTTCCTAAATCGAAACAGCTAGCAATCCATGGCTGGAAAATGGATTTTCCAGAAATGGAGGCAACAGGATTTGATGCTAAGACTTGGATCCCTTAGAAAAATGTGTCTAAGACCAAAATACAAGAGTTGGGATCAAGAAAATCCTTCTAGAGTGGTTAAACAAATCTCCCACTACTAGATGTCCTCAGAAAGTGCCTGGTGAGGGACTGCAGCAAATGTATGAACATACAAATATATCAAAAACGTTATTTTATGAGCTATGAGATAAGAATATGTAGATAGACAACAAATCATGTTATAGCAGCAAAAAAAGTACAAGTTCTTGAGGAAACATCCACTCAAGAAAGGCAATGCAAGCCTCAACAAGACATGTACATAAAAATAGAAGAACACTGTTATTTCTGCATAAACCCAGGCTAAGAGGACGCAATTTATATAAGGTACTGCTCCATATTACATGATAAATGAAATATATGACAAGATATGGCTCAAATACAATAGGGGAGGAAAGATCTAACCCTTAGAAGCAATAATGCATCAATCCTCCAAAGGACTGGCTATAATATACAAAATGGAAAGAATGTCGGAGTTGCTGGGTAGCTGCAGAAACTCAAATATGGAACTCAATAGAGAAGGTTGAAGATGATGAGAAATCTGAAGTAGACCTTCTCCAATGGATCTCCAAAGTGGAAGGTTGATCCTTACACTTGAGATCTCACCCTCCAATCAATCTACAAACCCTCACTGTAGATACTCCATGAAAATAACGCAGTCACTAAGAGGGACTGTGCAGTGAGTGGAATAGAGAACTATGGCCAAGTGCCAAGATCTACAAATCAGCTCCCAAGCTTCCAATCTGATCTCCCAAATAAAGGAAAGACTCTCTTTCTGGAAAACAAGAGATGGAAGAGGTGTTGTGGAGTCTCCACTGCAACACCCTACAACACAGAGTTATGTTGCTGCAACAATAACACTATCCTGGAGGAGGATGCTTTGGCCTTGAGCCAAGAGATGTGGAAAATGAAGAACCAACCTTCAAGAGGCCTCTCAATAAGGTGAGGAAATCCTAAATAAGAATTCCCAGGCAATTCTTGCTAACCAGCAAAGAATGCACAATGTCTGAATAGACATGAAATGAATAATACAAGCATGAATACCAATGGCTCTCCTCCTATCCATTTATAGCAAGTGAAGGCTCTCTCTCCATGGGCCCCATCCATTAGGGTTTCCTCCATAAAGGAATATTCCCTCCTCTATCTCTGCGTTGTCCCATGTAGTGTTTTCCACCTCATACACAATGCTATTTGGCTTGGTCAAACTTAACCAAGCCTCTTTGCAAAATGTCCCCTTTCACACATGAGGGTGTGAAATATAGTTCCAAGGTTGATCCCTTTTCATACTAGAGGGATTTTATCCATGTTTGTATTGTCATTGGGCCTCCTTATCCATTTATTCAACTTATAAATGAAATTAGAAAAATCTAATGTTCCAAATTATTGAAAGAAAAATTTGGAACATTATAGAAATATTCCAACGAGTCAGAGTGGTTGGAAAACACTTTACAAGAGGTATAGGAGCAGCTTTATACTAATTCCATCCTGCTTACTCCAAACCCACAAGATAGGAATTCAAAAATTTCTATAGAAGAAGGCTCTTACTCAGCAGAAGCTACATCTGATAATAAATTCAAGCTTATGTAAAAAAAAGAAAACGAAGCTAAACCCAGTAATAGAGAAGCAAGAGACAATTGAAGCAGAAACAAAGATTGTTATCAGGGATGATGCACCTACAACACATACAGAAGAAACACCTTTGCCTTCATTTTCCAGCACATAAACCATTCAAAATCAAAATAGTGCAGAGATTTAAACATTCAATAAGCCAGTTGAGAAGGAAAAGGATATCATTGAGAAATATAAAGAGATTAAAATTAGAAATGAAGCATTGAAGGCTGTTACATATGCATAATACTGGAAGCAAACTCCCAGTCATCGGAGTAGGTTGATTTCAGGTTTTTACCTCAAGACAAAGAAAATGTAGATGACATTCCTACAACCAAAGGTACAGGCCCCCAAAAATTTAGAAGACTATAATAAAATAATATTTGAAGTTCCTGCCAAGGACATGCATCCAATTGACCAAATTGAATTCCACAAGCAGGCAGAAGAGATGATATATTCAACCATGACACATAAAGCTCCAATTGTCCAGAAGTTGCAAAACTCCCTTGAAAATATAAATTCATAGTTAAAGCTAGAGAAAGCCTCATCACAAGCCAAATACAACAAGATTAAGTAACTGGAAGAGTTGGTAATTGAAATTGGCTATAATCCAACTAATATGAGTGCAGCAGAAGAAATTGTAAAGAAGAAAAATGCAGACATAGTTGCACTGAAGAAACAGTTAAAACTACCAACTAATGAGCATCCACAAACCACGGAGGTTTTGGAGACAGAAAATAAAAAGGATAACATGATGAATTTAATCATCTAGTTGATAGATCAACTAAAGGAAATGGAGATAGAGATGGATAATATTGTACAGGAAAAACAAGCTAGCATGGAAGCAATTCCCATTACTGTTATTCCCATAGTATCTACATCAGCACCAGCACCAGCAATACCAATAGCCCATCCCACTAATGAGGCCAAAAAATTAATCAAAGTGATGGAAGATATGTCTATTTAGACTACATATATTAATAAACTCAAAGAACAGGTAAAGAGCTTAGAGAATGAAAATAAATTGGCAGAAGTAGCACGTCAAGTTGAAGCACACAAAGTTAATAGACTCACTGACAGAATCCACCAGCTAGAGAAATATTTATCATTAACAAAAACTTTAGCCCAAGCAAAACATAAATTGTGGGCCAATACTTACTCAGTTAATGATATTTGGCCTTCTATACAAATTATATTTGAGCAGAATGACTTGGTCAAGGAAGTTGGTGAGGCAATTCAAAAATTCAAATCCAACCTTAGAAAGAAACCAGAGGAAACCTATGAAATAATCAAATTCCTGAATTCTAAAAATAAGTAGGAATTGGGAGAGATCGGGATAGATGACAGAACATAGACTATCCTAGAAGTGAAGAAATTGATTTCTAAAAGAAATCTAAGCTACATCTTGAAGAGAAATGTAAAACCATGGAACTTGCAGTGAATAGATTTTTTACCAAATTTGATGTATTGAGATAGAAGGGTCTGCCTAGTCCTCTAGTAATAAATGAAAAAATGATGAGACATGAGGATTATGTCAAGAATTTAAGGGAAGTAGCCAAATAAACATCACACATTTCCTCAATGAAGGGCATTCCCACAGGCAAGGTGCTCCTTCAAACTCTAGAAAACTTCTTTTACCTCCAACATGAGATGAATCATATTTTTGTAAATAAGCCTATGTTTGCCAAATATTCAGAGGTAGACGAGATTTACTGCAGGATGATGAAAATCAAAATCCCAAACGAAGAAATGTGGGAGAAGTAGTGTGATTTACTATAAAGGGTGAAATAAAAAACAAATGAAATAACAGACAGGTAACAGTAAGCAAAGAATTAGGGCCATATTTCAGTCAGTTGAAAGGTGTCACTATATTTTTTCATAAAGATATTTTATTTTCCTATAATAAATCCTAGTCAGTTGACAGGATATTTTGTAATATGTTGTATAAATACTTCATCATTTGAAGTATCAAGGGTCGGTCAAGTGTGGATTTCTGAATATTTCAGTAGGTGACTGATCTTTTTCCAAATGGTTATTGTACCAATTTTCAGTCGATAGACTGAACAAGTTATAAAGAGAATTCATTACAGGATTCATGTGTTGAGCTATCTAAGTGAAGTATAAATTTCAATTGTTCATGTTTTCTTTCTAAGTATTCCATAAACTTGTATTTGTTCTAAATCTAACTGTTATAACAAGAATATTACTATAGATTTTGCTTAAAAATTACACTCTATTTTTAACTGTTATACATTTCTGTGTTTTCTTCTGATACCCAGTTCAAAGAATTCTTAATTTCCCTCTGATCCTGATTGACCTCTTCACCCTCCTTCATTATTTGTTTTAAGGAATTATTAATTTCTCCTTTATCCCCATTGAAAAATCACTTCATCATTCATCCTTGAGATCTGATATTCCTCACCTATCTTTCCCTGTAACACTTTCCTTATAATTTGATTCAGTTCTGTTTCAAATCATATTGAATACATAGCCCAATGGAAAATGGGAAAGCACCTATTCATCTAAATAATTAATTCCACTGACCAACCAAAACTAATCAAAAACCAACCCAACCAAGCATACATAAATAACCTAATATCCATTGACTAAAACAAAGTTAAATCATATACAGAGAGCCCTCTTTGAGTTTAGGAAGGCTATATCTGAAGCTCCAAAGTAGGTTTTTGGTTACCTCTTATCTTTCTTTTTAAATGCTAAAACAACCTTTGTAAATTTTAGAGTGATAACATATTGGCGACCATGCTGGGGACAAATCACTCTCTAGTTTAAACAAATCTTAAAAGAAAAAAATTTCCTCATTTTTTCTGCATTAAGGTTTTAAAAGGTTGTTAGAAATTATCATTAGTAAGTTAAAAGTATGGCTTCTAAAAGAACTTATTATATGAGGGCTCATCCTGATCCACAACCTACTACTAGTCTTGATGATCCTGACATAATTTTAAGAAAACCTAAAAAAGTAGAGAGTCTAGGAAACAGTAGTGATTTAATCAAAGAAAATTCACTTCCTAAGGAGATATCAAGTATATAGGATATTCAATTTGATTTATCATTTGAGCATTATGTACTTCGTACAAAATCTGAAAACTTAGTCCATGAGACTCTAATAGACCCCAATTATATTCAATTTATTGAATCAAAGAAGGATATTATACAACTTGATTTAGATCAAAAGGTTCTAGATACTTTTGACAAACTTGATGCTTTAACCTCAACTTTGATAAAAGACATTGACAAAACCTATTTTCAACAATTAGTTGAAATAGCCGCCCTAATTTCTGCTACCCCTAAGCTCACTATAGTATCTTTAGAAACTGTAAATACATCTCCATTCAGTACCACCTCACCTATAATATCCACCATAGTTCATTCCAAAAAACCATTCATACCTAAACTTCCTCTCCAACCTAAAGTTTTGATTCCATCTTCAAAGACCACTACTTTACCTCCTAGTCGAGCTAAAATCTTAGCCATGGCAGCCAGATTTTCCCCTTTGGCCTTACAGGCCCCTTTACATGCCATGTCGCAAGATTACCAAAGTAAAAAATTTTAGTTTGATGGTACTGGTTAGTATACTGCTCAACAACATGTAGATAGAATGATAGACTTTTTTGAGTTACATGAAATTGATGAGGTTGATGTACAAATGAGATTATTTTCACAAAAACTATCAGGAGATGTTAAAAAATGGTTTAAATCTTTACCTGCTGGCCATATCGTTGATTTAGCTGCTTTCCACCGATTCTTTATAAGTAGATGGGAAAGAAAGAAAAACCCTCTCCAGATACTATCTGAATATGAGAATATTAGAAGAGATCCTAATGAATCTGTTCAGGATTACTGTATTAGGTTTAATAACAATTACAATGCAATTCTAGTGAATATCAAACCTCCACCAGACTTAGCCCTAATGAAATTTCCATATGGTTTTTACACTGATATGTCCTATCATTTAAGATACAGAAACCCTGAAAATTTAGAACAGATGCACAGTAATGCAGTTAGTGTAGAAGCTAACTTACTAGCTAAAAGAGCTAGGATAAGAAATGAGAGGAGAGTGACCATTAAGGTAGAACCTTCCACTTCAGATGTTAAGATAGATAGTTTAGCTAAAAGTGTAGAAATACTAATGGATAGACTAGAGAACATGGAAAGAAAACCTCATTGGAGAAATCAACAAGGTCCCCAAATTAGAAACCCCAACTTTAGGAAAAATATTAAAACTAATAAATCAAGAGAATTTATACCCGATCAACAGATTAAACCACCTTTCCAAGAAAATTATGCTGAAATTTCACAACAGCATGAAGAAGACCAGGACACCCAGATAAACTTGACTGGAATAAACAATGAAGATGCCATTTTTCTTACCCAGGAAGAACAGTAGTTGTACATGTTACAGCAATTACAATTAGAGTCTCGAGAGTCCTTTGACTACAAACAAGGCTATGAATCCGTTATCTACGAAGTCCATAAACAATATAGCCTTAGAAGCAAAAAGAACATAGAGGTTCCTATTAATAAATCAGTCCACATCCAAACTAAGAAAACAATAGAAGCTCCTGTGACCAATATTCTACAAATTCTCCCTAGAGCAACTCAGAAAGCTTCCACCCCAAAGATTGCAGACTTCACATCAACTGCTACTCAAACCATTTCAGACAAGGAAGTTGAAAACAAAACAATTGACATACAAACTGAATTACCAAGTGTTAAGAAAGAAGATAAAACCACACAAACCACAATTGGTAAAAATGAAATAATTAAATTAGAAAAAACTCAAATGCCATTCAATATCAAAATTGAGATAGCCAAATTAAAAATACGAGTTCCTTTAACAGATCTGGTGAAAAATGACTCATACAAGGCACAAATTATTGAAGCATTAATCATATTTGAAGGTGAAGATGTTGTCGACCTCAATGATGATCAACTTGAGTTATTATTTGGTCCTGAAGTAGATGGAGAACATCAACAAGGGGGTGTCCCTCCATTATATATTAGCTTAAACATTCATGATAAAATCTTACATAATTCTATGTTGGGTTCAGGAGCATCTCATAACTTAATGCCTAAAGCAGTCATGGAAAAATTAAACTTAGACATCACCAGACCCTACAAGGACCTTTTCTCCTTTGATTCTAGTCAAGTCAAATGCCTTGGCCTGATCAAAGACCTGTGTGTAACTCTAGTCCAGTGCCCAGAAAAGAGTATCGTTACGGACGTAGTAGTTGCTGATATCTCTCCCAAATATGGTATGTTATTATCTCGCTTAGGGGGAGAAAAATTATAGGGATCACTACAATTAGACATGTCATTTGCTACAATTTCTAGGTTTGGTTATCAAAGGAAGCTATATAGAGAAACTTTGATGAAATACATGGTAAGTAGTTCAGAAATACCACAAAATTTCCCTACCTATTCCATGCATTATCATTTGGACTCATTTACCTTATGTAATTCAAACAATGACAAAGATAAAATCACAACTGTAGAAGAAGAACACAAAGAAGTCAATACAAAAAAATCAATTACTAATTCTGAACCTGCAATAGATGAAAATATAACACATGAATCTTTGTGGCATTTAGATTTTGAAGGCTATGTGAATATATTAGGAGTAGGAGCTGGAGTATGGATCTACAATTTAGAAAATGATCATTCGGAAGGACATGCTTACAGATTAAATTTCAAATGCACTAACAACGTGGCAGAATACGAAGGATTAGTGTTAGGCCTTAAAATTGTAATAAAACATGGAGCTAAAAGAGTTTCCATCATGGGAGACTCAGAACTCATTATAAAACAAGTCAAGGGATAGTACCTTGTTAATAACCCTAGACTTAGTCGTTACATAGAAACCAAACTGGAGTTACTAAGATATTTCCTTAAGACTGACTTTGTTGTCATTCCAAGAAATCAGAATATGAAAACACATAGCTTGGCCACTTTTTACAACACATGCAGGTTACCCTTTCAACCAAATCATCAGTATACAATTGAGGTAAGACATAGGCCATCCATACTCGATAATTTGAAGTATTAGCAAATATTTTCACAAGACTCACAAATTTTTGATTTCATGAATTCTGAAGGAGAATTTCAAAATTGTAATATAGACACTAACTATACATTAGATTATACCATAAATAATTAAATAGATGTAAATGATGTAAATCAGATAGAACCAACTAAATTCACTAAATTAGAAATAGAACAATTAGAAACAGTAGAGGTTGAGGAATTAATCAATGATGAATCAAAATTATTAAACCTCAAAGACAACATTTTGCCTAAGGGATTAGCTGCACTAGAAGACCTCCTTGATTCCAATGATGTAGCTATAAAACCTAAAATGGAGCCTCTAAGGTCATATATAGAAATATGAAACATAGGAACAACTGAAAATCCCAAGCTTATCAAGACATCTAAGGCATTACCTACAACAGAAAAGGTGAAGTATATTAACTTGTTTAAAGAATTCCAAGATATCTTTGCCTGGAATTATGAAGACCTCAAGTCTTATGATACCAGCATAAGATACCAATTAAATAAAATAAGAAGCCCTTTAAACAAAATCTAAGGAGAATTAACCTTGTTCTTATGCCATTAATAGAGAAAGAAGTTAAAAGGATGTACGATTCTCAAATCATAGTATCCATCAGATATTTTGATTGGGTCTCTAATTTAGTCCCCACTAGAAAGAAAATAGGAGAAATCAGACTCTGTGTTGATTTCAGAAACTTTAACAAAGTATCACTGAAGTATAACTATCACCTCCCTAAAATGGACCACATTCTCCAGAGGGTAGTAAGGTCATCCAAAATTTCATTACTTGATGGATTTTCTAGATACAACGAAATCCTAGTCCAACCTGAAGATCAAGCTAAGACTGCATTCACTACTCCTTGGAGAACTTTCATGTACTTGAAAATTCTCTTTGGACTGATGAATGTTGGAGCAACATTCCAAAGAGCCATGGACATAGCCTTTGCAAAGGAAATCCATGACTTTTTAGTCATTTACCTAGATGATATCACAGTGTTTTCCAAGTCAGATAATGAACATCTAGATCATCTGATAAGAGTATTCATAAAATGGAGAAATTTTGGTATATCCTTAAATCCTAAAAAGTCACCTTTTGGATTAAAAGAAGGAAAAATTCTGGGACACATCATTTCAAAAGAGGGCATTAGAATTGATCCAGCTAGAATAGAATCAGTCCTAAATATCAATCATCCTAGGAACATTAGAGAATTACAAGAATTTATAGGAAAAATAAATTTTCTTAGAATATTCATCCCTAACTTAGCAGAATTAATTAGAGATTTAAATAACATGTTAAAAAAGGGTTCAATACTTAAATGGACAGTAAAGGCTAAGTAGTCTTTTGAAGGAATCAAATAAGCCCTTAATAAAACACCTGTCCTCATAAGTCCTAATTTTAACAGAGATTTCATAATGTTTTCATTCACTTGAGAGCACACCATTGCAGCAGCCTTGTTGCAAAAGAATGATGAGGGCCATGAACAACCCATTGCTTTCTTCAGTAAAACCTTGAGAGATGCAACACTAAAGTATAATATCATGAAAAAACATGCTCTTTCTTTAGTGAAAGCCATAAAATATTTTAGAGTATACATTCTATACTCTCACATAATAGCATATGTGCCAAACTCAGTTGTAAAGGAAATTCTAACTTAGAATGGGCCTGATGGAAAAATAGGCAAATGGATTGCCACAATACTAGAATATGACATTAAAATCAAGCCTACAAAATTAATCAAAGGCCAAGGTTTGGACAAAATCATGGCTGAATCGGACTGTCAAGACTTAGACATAAATTTCATTGTTGCCATAGATGATCAGGAAGAGATGGCGACTCCACAAATCAGTGAAGATTTTATAGATTCACCCTGGTATGCAGACCTTACATTTTTTTTAGTCAACTTACAAGCTCCTCCTGGTTTATATAGAACCAAAAGTAGATTCTTAAAAATGAAAGAAATGAAATATTGTATCTTATATAATGTTTTATTTTGGAAAGATCATGGTGGCATCCTGTTAAATTGTTTATTAAAGTATGAAGTTGACAAAGTCATGCAAGAATTTCGTGTAGGATATTGTGGAGGACACCTATACTAGAAAACAACTACTAACAAAATTTTGAGGGAAGGTTTTTACTGGCCCACCCTTTTTGAAGTTTTTCGAAAGTATGTGACCTCTTGTCACAAATGTCAAATATTTGAAGGGAATAAGAAACTCTTACCATTACCCCTTAAACCTATCTCAGTAGAAATTCCATTTCAAAAATGGGGTTTAAACTTCATTGGTGAAATTCACCCACCCTCCTTTACCCAACATAAATGGATATTGACAGCCACTCACTACTTTACCAAGTGGATAGAAGGCATCCCTTCAAGATAAGCCACAGACTCTGTCATTATTTCATTTCTTGAGAACAACATCCTTTTTAGATTTGGATGCCCACAAAAGCTCATCACTGATAATGATGTTTCCTTTAAATCTAATAAAATGATATATTTTTGTAACCATTACCATATCACCCTAGGCCATTCCACTGCCTATTACCCTCAAGGTAATGCAATAGCAGAATATTCAAACAAAATCCTAGTCAACATCATCAAGAAGCTATTAGAAGATAACAAGAAAACTTGGAATAAAAGGTTGGTGAATGTCCTATGGGCAGACAGACTAACTACTAAGAAATATATTGGTACATCTCCCTATCAATTGGTATATGGGATGGATGTTGTTTTTCCATCTTCATTAGGAGTGCCAGTAATGAAAATGATTCAAGAGTTGCAAGTAGAACCAAATGACATCCAAAGGAGGATAAACCAAAAAATTCATTTACAACAAACTAGGGAAGAAGTTTATATCAATTCCCAAGTAATTCAAGACAAAATCAAGAATATCTTTGATAAGAAAATTAAATCAGATGATTTCTTTATAGGTGATCAAGTACTCAAATGGGATTCCAGAAGGGAAGAAAAAGGAAAACATGGGAAATTCGACTTTCTATGGAAGGGCCCATACATTATTTATGGTTACAGAGGCAACAATGCCTTTTTCTTGAAAGAGTTAAATGAGACAGACCTACCAGGTGGAAAATTCAATGGTCAAATGCTTAAGCACTATTTTTCACCAGATTAACCAGTAGTTCATTTTTTCTATTTTACCCACTCTAAAGACCATAGCAAAGTTTAAATTGGAGTGGATTATTATCTTCTAAAATTGAAGCCTGAAGAGGAAACCTTGAAGCTTTAAAAGATATAACATCATATGTTTCAATAAGGAGATCAGAGAAAGCAGTCCCAAGAAAAGAAAAGCCAAAGTTTCAAGGCCACTGATCAGAAAGTTCTTGACATCTCACAAGGAGATGTCATCCCCAAGTGGAGCCACTGTTAGGGTCCTATAATAATAGGGATCATAATTTTGAATTGGCTATGTTAAGTCTTTTAATATTGTACATACCTTTGCATTTCTGCAAATTTTTTCCATATTAAAAAATGAAAAGAGGGTATGTCCTAAAACAATAATCAAAGGACCAAAAGGAAGAAAGATAAAAAAAGATATAAAATATGAACCCCATAAAAAGAAACAAAAATAAATTCTCAAAGTGTTGCACATTCAAATGCCACTACTCTTAGTTTACTTTACTTTTGCAAATAAATTATTTGCAGCTTGTTCAAAATGCCACAATTCATGATGATCATGCAATCTAATCTTGATCATCCATGCCTTTGAATTTGATGTTCTCATAGTTAGTGAATAAATATCTAACCAAACCATTTAATCTTGGCAGATCAATAGTTAGGTAGAGAATAAAAATGAGCTCATAAGTTTAATCTAAGCCATTGGAAGATATAATGTTAGAAATTAGTTAGTTTTCTTATCAAAAGAAAATAAAAGGGTGAGCAAGCTCAAATTCACCCAATAAAGGAAAGAGAAAATGTTAGGATAAATAAAAGGGTAGGTAGAATACTTTTCAAAAGTTATATAAGCATCATTTTGTTTATCCCTTATCAAAAATATCTTTCTAAACCTTTCCCCTTTGAAAGTCCCCTTTCCCTTACTAAATTTCCTTCCCTCTTCATTTTCCCCTTATCCTAAACCCTTCCCCTTGCTAAAATCCCTTTCCCCTTTGAAAAACACTTCTCTAACCCCTTCCCCTTTTCCTAAAAACCCTTTTTCCCTTGAAAAAACCCCTTCCCCTTTTCCTAAAAAGCCTTTTTCCCTTTAAAAAACCCCTTCCCCTTGACTAAACTTTATGTTTCCATAAAAAAAAGCAAAAAACTCACTTTTCAAAAGTTTAAAGCACAAAATTTTAATCGGGCTCACTTCTGATTTAAACCCCCCCCCCCCCGCTTAATATATTTCATGACCCCTGTTTTGATTTAAACCTTCTGCATAACCATTTTCTTGACTCCACCTCTTTTGAAAACACAAACCCTGTCAACCGTTTGATTATCGCCAGCTAGATCTAATGTCCAATAATCCATTTTGCACTCCTCAACGTCCGATATTTAAAACCAAGGGAGGGGGGTGCGAAATGGGTGGTTTTATCTGCCCACTCACCTTCCACACGCCGCCTCCATATTTTATCACACCCCCTCATCCCAAACCACAAAACCACCCCCACGTCGTGCGATAATCCACCCAACTTTCAAAAAATAATAAAGCCCCGCTATTCAGTTATTTTCCTATCTCTTTTGATTTGTGAAAGAGACCAAAATAATCATTTCCAACCAAGATTGAAGCCCCCGCTACAAACTGGACCCCTTCTACAACCAAATTCTCGATATTCCAGGTAATTCTAATACCCGTCATCATCAATTAAGATAATTAATTAATAAATTGAATCAAATTGATGGCTTCCCAAAGTGTCCAAATTGTAAACCCTCTGCAACCACCCCTATTAGATGTCGACCACACTCCTTTGGCTGATAAGGACTTTAAAATAATTGACATTGTGACTGATAGCAATATTTTGGAGCTCTATTGCTGGAGCCATGACAAATTTGTTGATCAGGCAGATGATATTCATTTGTGCAACTCTAACCTTCCAAAATATACATTTCCATAAACCTACTAGTTCCTTGAAGTTGTCAGAGTTTTCCAAGTCAACTATTTTCCAAATGAAAGAGCTATAGTCACCCCTGACTAAGAAATCCTAATTAATATAACTGCTCAATCCATTAATCAAATGCTCCAGATTCCATCACAACCAGAGGGAGTGCCTTTCTCCATTGAGACCCTCACTGAGCTTTACCTAAAGCTATATTTCCCTAAAAGGTCTCAAATATTTCATATTTTCCTCCCTGAATCAGCTCAAATTCCTAAAAACAACCCACCATACTCTGCTACCATGTTCCTAGAAAGAACAAAAACAATTGTGACCATTATGTCTTGTATTCTAGGATATTTTACTTATGAGCATGTAGATGAATCCATCCTTGGTTTCCTCTCTATATTTTGTCGAGGCCAACTTCCAGCTATACTTTTCAAATTTTCCCAATTCCTGGCCGATGTCATGCATGATCAACTGATCAAACTGCTAGAAGAAGGATTGTTCAAATACTCCATAGTATTATTCCATTTGTTCATATATTTTCAGTCAGAAAGGTTTGCAGTCAACCTACAAAAACTGGACACAGAGGGTAATCCCCAATCTGTAATCTTTTGGAGATCCTTGATCAGAAAGGATTCCAGTGAATTTAGTTTCAAATATTTTATTGATTATTTTGTATATACAGTGGTTAATATGCTCAGCAACAGCATTCAGCCAAGAATAAGTGATGAAATCAGAAAAGTTCTACATTTTTCTGATCATAGCAAGACAGGAGATTGGTATTTATATCATAATCACACAAAGAGTAGAGTGTATGGAAGTCAATTGGTCCCTTACAAGCTTCCCAAATACCTCCCAGTGAGGATATTTTCTTTAGAGTACATCAGGCAGATCTTGAATTTTGATGAGATAAATTTCCTTTCAGCCTGTTGTACTGTACAACAACCCTCCCCATTTCTAAATTTTTAGAATAAATTTCATTTAGAAATAGGTCCCCTTTTTATCTTTCTTTCTAGATAGAAATAAGAGATTTAGAAATAATCCAATCATTTTTATTAGGAATAAGAGGTTCATTGATAAAAGGACATATTGAATATTTTTATTTACAAGTGTTTATAAACAAATACAACCTTAAAAAACTTCCCAATCCGATGAGATACAAAGCTTTTATCATATCAAAATATTATATAAGGTTTTTATATTTAACAATATTTGATGTGTACAATAATCGCAAATTGGAAATCGGAGAGGTCTTTAAGATTTATATTCACTTTGTAAAACTCCGATGTGATGGAACTCAATCGCAATCGCAAATCGGATAAGCTTTAAAGTGTTATATTTGTTTTGCATACTTCCGATGCAATGCGATTCATCGCAATCGCATTTTGGAGAATTAAACGTTATATTCATTTGATTGAAAGACTCTGACACGGTGGACCCCACCTCATCGCAATCAGATTATCGGAGAAACTCTTTAACCATTCATTCCATTTGAAAATCCCCGATGCGATCTTCACAATTGGAATTAGGCATAAATCATATTATGTTATTTCATTTACCTTTGAAGATTTGCGATGCGAATACATCTTAATATTCATATATTATTTATTCATCGCATCCCAAGGATTTAAAAGGTAATATTTTTACACTTATTTCAAAATATGCCGATCTTTGATTGTACATTTACCATTAATTGAAAATCAAACAAATAATAATGATTTATTTTGTTTTGAATGCGTGAGTGTGACTCCCTAGAGGGCATTTAAAGTTTTAACCACGGAGATGATAAATGCAAATCAATGAATAAATCCTTTTGTATAGTTCTTTTCATTATTGCGTTTTCACCTCGGATGAAAGCTTTTATTTGTTGCAGAACAATAGAACGTCCAATTATTTCATTCGTAGAACGAGGGAAACATTTCCTGATACTGAAATGTCGAAAAGATCTAGAAAATCAAAAGCTGCCATCGCTGCAAAAACTCCTATGTTTACCATGCCGCCTAAAGAGAAACCAGAAAAGCTTAAGCTGGTTACAGATACCTCATGCCAGGGACTTGGTAAGATGACATGGGAAAATGTATATAACTTGCTTGAAAAGGAAAACCCTAAAGTTGTTGAAGCCAAAGCTACAGTTCCTGATGAAGACGACTCAGACTTTGATTCTGAGACTCCTCTTAGTGCATTAGCAAACTCATTTCTGCACCAAATTGCAGCTCGAACAAACATTTTTCCATATTATGATGTTATTTGGTGCGTAATTGATAATGTGGCTATCCAAAATAGAACCTTTACTTCAGCTTCTGGAGCAATATTCGAGTCATTCAAACCAGAGGACATTAAAGCAATGTACCATCTTCCAGACCCACATAAAATCTATAACAAAGACTTCATCAAGGAATTTGCTGCAAATCATGAAAATCAGTCAAAACCAATTAAATAATGGAGAAAGGTTCTTGAAAAGAATAGACACGAGGCATTAGGTATGTACTCTGTGGAGTCTTTTTTGCCTCCGTACTGTTATGCCGCAGCAATGATGTGTAGATTGTTTGGGAATGATAACTCAGCTAGGTTTTCTATACAAATGGTGTCATTAATACATTCTGCTATTAGTTCCAAGATAATGGACTGGGCTGTCATTCTTTCTGATAAGATAGCAAACAGAATTCTTGAGTATAGGAAAGACAGAAATTCAGGAAATACCACTCCTTTTTATTTTTGTGCTTATATCCTAGATGCCCTTTGTTTCAATTCTGAATTCCCCATATTAGGATGGAAATGGACCCCTAAAGATCCTGTTCCTATTCATATATATCACAAGTTCTTATGGAAGGGGCATTTCGAAAGCCATGTTTACAGAGTTTGTCACAGTTTTCTTATCCCGATTTATCAAACTATTTTTGGTCGATTCCCTCCTAGGCTTTCCGAGAAAGCTAAAGTTGATTTGTCCTCAATTGGAGATTGGTTCGAAGAGGAAAAGTTCACATATATCAGAGTTTTTGGAAGTATTGTAGAACCACATATTCTTCCTTTGTATGTTCCAGAAAAACTGTTAGCACGGGAAATTTCGTATCAGCTGACAGTAGAAGGCATTTCTAGGTCTTTGAAAAACAACAAGAAGCTTATGTGGCCTACTTTTCCTTTTAAATGTGGAGACTATACTCTCAATAATTTTTTTCATGCTGAAAAAGAAGTTGGTGAGCTAACCAATCTAAAGCTTTCAACAATCCCAGGGAGGCAATATGATCCAAGGAAAGTGGCATTTGATTTTACTACTTTTGTTTCAATTGTTCAGTTCGAACATGAACTAGATATGTTTGATGATTTATTTGTTTCTGTAGATAAATTGTCCCAAGTTTTTGATTTGTCCAAGTCCAAATTTTAGGCCGAAGAAATGAATAAGTTTTTGTTATTTAGAAGCCAGAGGTTACTCAAAGTTCCTCTAGATTAGTTGAGAGTTCCTATACAGGAGAATGAATCACAACAAAAGGAAAGAGAGAATACATCTAGCAAAACAGTAACAGAAACATCTGCCAGCAAAATCATCATACAGACTTAGAAAGAAGTAACAAAAACTAATCCTGTTTTACAAAAGGAAGATATTAGCAGCAAGGTTGATACTAAAAAGAAAGAAACAATTGCTAAACTTGATATACATATTGTACAGTAGTCTTCAGCCCAGACAAGAAAAGAAAGCACAGGTACTAATGCCAATCTGCATACTGAAAAGGGAGGCACAAATAGTAAGGCTACTGAATAGGCACCAAAAGGAGATATAAACAATAATCCAGATTCTCAACTTGGAAGAGAGGAAGTTGCTAAAAAGGTAGTTGAATCTACTAAACTTATAGTTTCTCCTCATTTGCTGAGCCAATATGAACAATTTTCCCAACAAATAGGACAACAGAATAATTCCCAAGTTAATGTTCTGGAAGACAAGGGTATAGAAGTTATTCCTGAAAACCCCACAGGTGAAATTATGTTGAAGATAGAAGAAATCCCTCCTCTGGATGTATTTTATAGTCCTAAGCATAGGGCTATAGTAAGAAAACAAAGAAAAAGGAGGAGAACTGATCAGGATGTACTTTTGACATCACAGGTGGACTTTATGAATATTGTTTATTAAAATTTTGAGGTGAATCCATCTGAGGATCTCACCAAATTATCCCAATACACAGGTGCCTCTAGTGCTGCTACTATAGACAAGGCCTCTGAAGTTACAAAATTAATGAAACAAAAAGATGTGTAAATAGCCATGTTGGAAGAACAGGTTACAGAGAACCAGCAGAAAATTATTCAGTTAGAACAACGATTGCAAGATGGAGAGCTCAAATCCAAACAGTTAGAAGAGTAACATGTTGCTGAAAATAAAAATATCGATCAATAGACTTTAGAAAAGCAACAACAGCTAAATCAAGAGATAGAAAAATTACAAGCTCTTCTACAAAATGAGAAAACTTCAAAGATTGAGCAAGAGAAGATGTTTCAATCCAAATTAGACAAGTTTAAGAATTATCCTAATTTGGATCAATTCAAAAATGAAGCCCTGGAGACAAACAATTTATTGTCTCAGCAATTAAATGAATTTTGTCTAAAGGTTGCAGAAGCAGAATCCTTATGTGAAATTACATCTTCCTTAGTAGATGAAGGAGTCAGTCTTAAAATTGAATTTGATGAAGCTGATGAAAATATTTCTGAATTTCTTTTATGGCAAGACTCGGAATCGGGAAGAAAAGCAAACCTTCCCAGGATTATGGAGAGACATAAGGAAATTATTTTTGCAGAATGGGAACAGCGTTTAATCAAAGCGGAAGGAGCTACATCCAGAGCTAAAAGTATGATGAAAAATGTAACACAACTGGTGAATAATAGCCTGTATGCAATCAATTTGATTTCAGATTGTACCCCTGGCCAGTTACCTAGGGTAAAAGAAACTGATTACAGATGGAAACAAGAAATAATCAATAAAAATCAGCAAATTGGCAAACTGCAAGTAATATCGTGGGATACGATGTGAACTTAGCTTATCAAGCCTCGTAGTCAGCAAACAACAATAAAATTTCTTTCAAATGCCATCAATTGCATCATTCCTGAATTCTCTGATGCCACATATACAGGGCAGTTGCACTCAAATCTTAGTCATTCAGAAGAAGTGAAGGAAATGCTCAAAATCTACCATCTGGGCACATCAAACACAACAAAAAATCAATGAATCGGTTCACCTCAAGATCACATTTCTGTTTCTAGATTTTTTGATTTAGATAGATTGTAGGAATAGTTTTAGTTATTTTGTTTTAGTAAGTACCTATTTAAACCCCTTTCATGCATTTAGAAAAAGGTCCTGAATTTGTAATATTTTGACTTGGAGATTACATTTCTGTACTCCATTGACTCTTATATTTTTATAAAGGATCACATCTAGTGATTTTGTGCAAAATTGCCTTTAAGAATTGCATTTCTGTATCTTGGAGTCTATTTTACATTGAAGTTGTTGGATTTGGATATCGGATTGCATTGGAAAGTATCAAGATGGATATGGTATTTCTATCTATTCACTGTTAGTTTTCTTATGTTATGTGATATTCTCTTTTAAATTGCTATCGTTTATGTATACTTGCTTTACAATATTTCTTTATACATATCATTTCTGAGTGTGTAGAAATATTTATCTTTTACAGTATATGCAAATGATATATAATGATGAATGAAATATGTTAATATAACTCTGTTTAATTTCTTAAACAGAGTTATCTTTATTTGTTACTGCATATTTCAATTAAGCTATAATACATTTTCATGGTTATTGATTAATTGAAACAATTTAAAGTTGTATTCACATTTGATGCCCGGGTTAGTTTTAGAATTGTTTTATTAGTTTTAAATTAGATTAGATAGTTTTATTTCAGTCATTTAGTCCCATTTTCCCTTCATCCAATCATTCCATTACCAACCCATTTAAATTACTAGGAAATTGGTCCTATCAATCCAGTCAGAGCCACCACACCAAACGGAAAAGGAGTTGTCCTAAGGTCCCGACCGAGTGGTTATCCCCCAATGTTTGAAGCAACAATTTTCGAGGCTTCAACACAGCCAAAAAGAAAACTCAGTTCAAGATAAAAAACCAACTAGGGCCATTTGTATGGAACAATAGTAATGCTAGAAAGGAAGCAGGCAGATGCCTATAGGAGTTAAAGTTCAACAACAGTTTCAAATGGTCATATGATTGCTTGGGTGTCATAAGAAAATTAAGAATTAAGTCTAAACTCGCCCCTTTCATCCATGAATCTAAGCTTGAGATTGAGAAATATTCCAACCTGTCAAAGTGGGTGGAAAACACTTTACAAGAGGTAAAGGAGCAACTTGATACTAGTTCCATCCTTCTTACTCCAAACCCATAGGATAGGAATTGAAAAAGGTCTAGAGAAGAAGGATTTTACTCAGAAGAAGCTACATCTGATAATAAATTCAAGCTTATGTACAGAAAGAAAACAAAGCTAAACCCAATAATAGCCTACAACAAGAGACAATTGAAACAGAAGATTTTTATCAGGGATGATGCACCTACAACACATACATAAGAAACACCTCTGCCATCATTTTCCAGCATAGAAATCATTCAAACAAAAAATAGTGCAGAGATTTCAAAATTCAGTAAGCTAGTTGAGAAGGAAAAGGATATCATTGAGAAATATAAAGAGATTAAAATTAGAAATGAAGCACTGAAGGTTGTTACATATGCACAATACTGGAAGCAAACTCTCATTGATTAGAGTTTGCTTTCAGTTTTTTACCTTAGGACAAAGAAAATGCAGATGACATTCCTATAGTTGAAGGTACAGGCCCCAAATCTTCACAAGACTATAATAAAACAAGCTTTGAATTTCCTACCAAGGACGTGCATCCAATTGACCAAATTGAATTCCACAAGAAGGCGGGAGAGATAGTATATTCAACCATGACACATAAAGCTCTAAGTGTCAAGAAGTTGTAGAACTACCTAGAAAATATAAAGTCATAGTTAAAGCTAGAGAAAGCCTCTTCACAAGCAAAATACAATAGGATTAAGTCACTAGAAGAGTTGGTAATTGAAATTGGCTATAATCCAACTAACATCAAGGCAGCAGAAGAACTTGTAAAGAAGAAAAATGCAGACAAATCTGCACTGAAGAAATAGTTAAAACTACCAACTACTGAGCATCCACAAACCAAGGAGGTTTTGGAGACAGAAAATCAAAAGGATGAGATGATGAATTTAATAATCCAGTTGACAGCTCAACTAAAGGAAATGGAGACAGGGATGGATAAGCTTATACAGGAAAAACAAGCTAGCATGGAAGCAGTTTGCATTACTGTTATTCCCATAGTATCTACATCAGCACCAGCATCAGCAATACCAACATCCCATCCCACTAATGAGGCCAGAAAATTAATCAAATAAATGGAATATATGTCTATTCAGACTACCAAGATTAATAAACTCAAAGAATAGGTCAAGAGCTTAGAGCATGAAAATAAATTGGCAAAAGTAGCATGTCAAGCTGAAGCACACAAAGTCAATAGACTCACTGATAGAATCCACCAGCTAGAGAAAGATTTATCATTAACAAAACCTTTAGCCCAAGAAAAACAACAATTGTGGGCCAATATCATTAACTCAGTTAATGATATTTGGCCTTCTATATAGATTATATTTGAGCTGAATGACTTGGTCAAGGAAGATGGTAAGGCAATTCATAAAGTCAAAACCAACCTTAGAAAGAAACTAGAGGAAGCCTTTGAAATAATCAACTTCCTGAACTCTAAAAATAAGTATAAATTAGAAGATCTTGGGATAGCTGACAGAACATAGACTATCCTAGAAGTGAAAAAGGTGATTTCCAAAAGCAATATAATGCTACATCTTAAAGAGAGATGTAAAACCATGGAACTCGCAGTGAACATATTTTTTAGCAAATTTGATGTATTGAGATAGAAGGGTCTGCCTAGTCCTCTAGTAATAAATGACAAGCTCAAAAGATATGAGGATTATGTCAAGAAGTTGAGGGAAGTAGTCAAGGAAACATCACACATTTCCTCAATGAAGGGTATTACCACAGGCAAGGTGCTCCTTCAAACTCTAAAAAACTTATTTGACCTCCAGCATGAGCTAAATCATATTTTTGTAAATAAGCCTATGTTTGCCAAATATTCAAAGGCAGACGAGATTTACCACAAGATGATGAAAATCAAAATCCCAGATGAAGAAACGTGGGAGAAGTGGTGTGATTTACTATAAAGGGTGAAATAACAAACAGATGAAAGAACAAACAGATAACAACAAGCAAAGAATCAGGGCCATATTTTAGTCAGTTGAAAGGTGTCACTATTTTGTTGCATAAAGATATTTTATTTTCCTAGAATAAATCCTAGTCAATAGATAGGATATTTTGTAATATGTTGTATAAATACTTCATCATTTTAAGTATAAAGGGTCGATCAAGTGTGGATTTCTGAATATTTCAGTAGTTGACTGATCTTTTTCCAAAGGTTAATTGTACCAATTTCCAGTCAACAGACTGAACAAGTTATAAAGAAACTTCATTAGAGGATTCATGTAATGAGCTATATCAGTGAAGTATAAATTTCAATTGTTCATGATGTCTTTCTAAGTATTCCATAAACTTAGATTTATTCTAAATCTGACTGTTATAATAGGAATATTACTGCAGAATTTGCTTAAAAATTACACTTTGTTTTTAACCATTATACATTTCTGTTTTTTATTCTGATATCCAGTTTAGAGAATTCTTAATTTCCCTCTGATCCCGATTTACCTCTTCACCCTTCTTCATTATCTGGTTTAAGGAATTCTTAATTGATCCTTGATCCCAATTGAAAAATCACTTCACCATTCAGCCTTGAGATCTGATATTCCTCACCTATCTTGCCCTGTAACACTCTCCTTATAATTTGATTCAGTTTTGTTTCAAATCATATTGACTCGATAGCCCAATGGAAAATGGAAAATCACATATTCATCTAAATCATTAATTCCACCAACCAATCAAAAACAAACCCAACCAAGCATATATAACTAGCCTAATATCCATTGATTAAATCAAAGTTAAATCATATAGAGAGAGCCCTCTTTGAGTTTAGGAAGGATAGATACTAAGCTCCAAAGTAGGTTTGTGGTTACCTATGATCTTTCTTTTTAAACGCTAAAACAACCTTTGGAAATTTCAGAGTGATAAAATATTGGGGACCATGCTGGGGACAAATCACTCCCTAGTTTAAACAAATCTTAAAAGAAAAAATCTCCTCATTTTTTGTGCATTAAGGTTTTAAAATTTTGTTCGAAATTATCATAGTAAGTTAAAATTATGGCTTCTAAAAGAACATATTGTACGAGGGCTCATCCTGATCCACAGCCTGCTACTATTCTTCATGATCCTGACATAATTTTAAGAAAACCTAAAAAAGTAGAGAGTCTCGGAAACAGTAGTGAGTTAATATATTATCTGAAAATCAGACATTGATAGGCTGCTGATCAAGAAGACTCTGAGTAACTATTTCAAACCAGACTTTTAGTTGAGGCTTAGCCTCCTCAACCTGAGAGGGCTCTCTCAATAGGTTTATGATTTTCAAATAAGGATTAGATGGCTAACTCTATAAGTAAAATGGATAAAAATGGATAATTGGTTGTACTGCTAATCAACAAACATCTATTGGGCTTATAGAGTCAAGTGTGTTTTCACAAAACATGAGTATCAGCTTCATATGGAAGCCAGGGAATTTCAGGGTTTAGATGCTTCAACATAATAGTAGGACAGAAAATAAACACAGTTCATTAACATATGAAGGAAGTTAGAGCACCTTCAGTGAATTCTAAGTAACATAAATTCATGCCACTGCAAGTAATTGAAAAATGAAAACCATGAGAATATCAAACATCAATAACCCTTTTTGAATCCTGAGGGATGAAAGCAATATCTCTATATTAATATAAAAAACACATTTTCTGCTACAACAAAACAGTATACTTGTTAATGAAAATTTCCAACCCTATGCAATTCGACTTCTTGTCTCTTATAGAGTCATCATTACATTCTTGGATTCTCTCCAAACACTTAAGAAAAATTCGAATTTTCTAGCTTGACACCTATCAACTGCTAAAACAAACTTTTAATTACATCTGACAGTTAAACTGTCTGTTCTAGAGTCCTAATACAACTAGGATTAAAATTATTTATTATAACTTAAAAACCTTATCTAAACATTAAATCTTATATCTGACAGCTTCTCCTCCTAAACTTAGACCTTGATGATGTCCATCTCCTTGCTGTTAGACTGTATTGATTTGCCTCTTATCTGCCCTGAAAGATAGGAACATACTCCCTGCAAGATAGTTATAGTGCTTCATTTATGTTTCTTCAAACCATCTGCTGACCAAACTGTGCTAAAAAAAATGTGGCAATGTCTTATTAAACTCATGTGAATTCACCCTTCTAGCTATGCCCAAAACAAACTTTTGAAGGAGTGCCAAAACTGTTAACATTGTTGCGCTACGAAACTGTCTGTTGTTTTCGTAGCGCAGAACTTTACCTTTGAAAACTTCACTTGGAACCTTCATTTTTCTGTGTTTTGCCACTGGATCTTCACTTGTGATCTTTATACATTCTTCAACAACATCAAGGTTTAAAAAACAAGCCTTTTCACCCTTTGAAACCTTGCAAAAATTTTGAAACTGCATCCTATAGCAGTTTCGTAGCACGCTACGAAACTGCTGTGCATGACACCTACAGCAGTTTCGTAGCGTGCTACGAAACTGTTGTATCTATCTTTTCACAGTTTTTTCCAAAAATTTAAGTTTCAAACCTTTACTTCCATCCTTCCAGTTATATATAAGCTCTCATAATCAACAAAAATCAACTCTGAACTGCTAAAAATGAAATCTTTCCACACAACCCCAAAAATGTGTTAGGAGATGTCACTTACTGTTTACACTCATTTTTGTTGTGGTTGATCTTCAGGCTTTGCTAGTTGTATTTCAAGATCTTCAACTTTCCCTTTAAGCCTTCTATTAGTAGCTCTTAGTTTGGTATTAACCATCCTTGTGAACTTTTCTTCCTTGATTGCAGGGACGGTCCATATGTAGAATTAATCATGACTGTTGATTGACTCAATGTTTGAAAACTTTTCTAGCTCCCACAGACCTTTCAACCTCTCAAATTTTTACCTTTCTACAACATGCATTCTCACTTTCTTCTTCAATTTATCAATTTAAATGTTTGCAATTCTGAGTTTGTCTTTAACCTCCTCATAACTACTCTTTTTTCTCTGAGTATTAAAATATTTGTTTTTGTCTTCTTCAAGCATTGGAGATGATATATTTATGGGTTCTTCAAAAAAATTTGCATCCTCACCTCCTGTTTGGTCTATCTCCATGTCTGGATGCTACAATTTCTTAGACTGCCTAGTCAAAGGTTTTATAGGCTTAAATACAAACTCTGACACTTCATCCTCAAAATCTAAATTTTTGGATGTTTTCAATTTCTTTGATTTGCCATAGCCTGTCTCCAGTTTGATGAAATATGCTTGAACCAGGGGAGACCCTTCAATGTCAATAGCTTGTAATATATCATTCAATTCACCTCTTAATTCCAAGTTTTCATATGTGATCACAGCCTTACCCTTCTCCTTTGACCTTTGACTCCTAGTCAACTTCTTCTGAGCTATTTTACTAGTTGACTGTTCCTGAATTGTCTCTTTGACATGAGTTCTCTTCTTTTGTGCAGATTGAGGAGTCCTTTGGATTTTCATTGATGTGTTTATCATTGGTTCCTTAACCTGTTTTCTGGGCTTAATCTTGGCAAACCTCCTTGATTTTGTTTTTGTAGGTTCAATAGTCTTTGATGGAGATGTTTCTTTGACTTGAGGGCTAGCACCTATTCCTTCAACCCCTATTCCACTCAAAAAGAGAAATGCAGACCATTCTCTATTCACTTTCTGAAGCTCATGCAAAACTATTAACTTGACTAGACCATGATGAAATAATGAGGTTTCACATGCCTGAGTTTTCATTTGTACTTTGTCTGCCATCATGGCCAGACTTCGAAATAGAAAGAAAGGTAAGTCTAGAGAGATTATTCCTATGAAATGCAATAAGAGTTTAAAGTGTTAAGTGTACACCTTGTGCTATCTCCCTTCGCAGGTGAAGTACCTTTGGATGTTGTAGAGTAGATTGGAAAATGCATCCTTGACATAACTTCTTGGCACAGCTTTGTTCAAATCAGTATCCATAAACTCTGATTTCAAAAAGATTTTGCTGGGTTGCATTTCAAACTTAAAATTCTTGAACCATCTATCTTCTCCCCCTTGGAATTTATGTGACTGCTGATATAAATTCAGGAGAAATTGATAAATTGAGAAAACCAACCTTTGTGTTTGACCCTGTGAAGTTAATAGCAAACTCTTTGGTAACTTGATTATGCCCTTCTTGAAGCTTTTTCGCAGAACCTCCAGCACCCTACCTTCTTGAAGGCTTCTTCAACAGATTTATCTCTTGTGAGAGCTTCTAAACCTTCAGGTTCTATTCTCAGACAGCGACCAGACCTGTGATTTCTCTTTTCTTTTGTCATCTTCCTCCTGAAACCCTGTGTCTTCAGCAAACCTGTAATAGACCTCCTTGTTTGATGAACTGGCTCACTTGAAAATTTGGTTCAACCTCACTTGATTAGAAACCCTGCTTCAGCCAGAAATTATTTTCAAACTCACTTGATTAGCAAGTATTGAAACTGCTGACATAACATTAAGTGGGTTCAACCTCGCTTGATTGAGATTCTGCCTCGCTTGAAAACTTAAGGAAAGCTCTGGTTTCTTATCATGAGCTTCTCTTTCAAACAATAGATATGCATGCAATGTTTTCTTTGCATGAGACAAAATCGATGATAACCAACCCTTTTTCAAATTTGAAAAGGACCAATAACAAATGACCCCTAACGAATCTCATAATGATTTCATAATTTCTTTGGATGGTTTCATGCGTGAGGGAGGATTCGTGGATTGACACGTAATCATGAAAATTTAACCAAAATTGATGGATGTGATAGCTAAACCGAAAAATTTCGAATCCCTGATTTCGTAGCGCTGGTAATGTGATTTTGGGATTTTGCGCTACGAAAAGACCAGCGTTTTCGTAGCACAAAAGCAATTTTTTACACTGAGCGTGCTACGAAAACGTGGTTTCGTGCCTTATTCAAAAAAAAAATTAAAAAGACTTAAAATATGGTTTTCAAAACGTGGTATGTGACTTCTAAAGAGTAAAGCAAGGTTTATGAACTTTATTTGGTGATCAAATGACACTTGTAACCTATGGATTAGACCCTATAAAACATAAAAATGACTCAAACCCTATCTAATACCATGAGTTAGGAACAAGTATAAATTGACCAATTTTAGAAAATTGTTTCGTGGCTTATTCAAAAAAAAAAAAAAACTTAAAATCTGGTTTTCAAAACGTGGTATGAGACTTCTAAAGAGTAAATCAAGGTTTATGAACTTTATTTGGTGATGAAATGAGACTTGTAACCTATGGCTTAGACCCTATAAAACATAAAAATGACTCAAACCCTATCTAATACCATGACTTAGGAACAAGTATAAACTGACCAAGTTTAGAAAATTTTAATAGTGATAACATAATCAAAGCAAATTCACTTCCTAAGGAGTTATCAAGTATACACGATATCAATTTGATATATCATTTGAGAATTCTTTATTTCGTGCCAAATATGAAAAATCAGTCCATGAGACTGTAATAGACCCCAATTTTATTCAATTTATTGAATCAAAGAAGGATACTATACAGCTTGATTTAGATCAAAAGGTTCTAGATACTTTTGACAAACTTGATGCTTTAACCTAAACTTTGATAAAAGACATAGACAAAGCTTATTTTCAACAATCAGTTGAACTAGCCATCGTAACTGCTGCTACCCCTAAGTTCACTATAGTATCTTTAGAAAATGTGAATACAACTCCATTCAGTACCACCTCACCTATAATATCCACCACAGTTCATTCCACAAAACCATTCATACCTAAACTTCCTCTCCAACCTAAAGTTTCGAGTCCATCTTCAAGCACCACCGCTTTACCTCCCAGTCGAGCTAAAATCTTAGCCATGGCAGCTAGATTTCCCCTTTGGCCTTATAGGCCCCTTTACATGCCATGTCGCAATATTTCCAAAGTAAAAAAATTCAATTCGATGGTACTGGTCAGTATACTACTCAACAACATGTAGATAGAATGACATAATTTTTTGAGTTACATGAAATTGATGAGGCTGATGTAAAAATGAGATTATTTGCACAAACACTAGGAGGAGATGTTAAAAAATGGTTTAAATCTTTACCTGCTAGCCAGATCGTTGATTTAGCTACTTTCCCCCGATTCTTTATACGTAGATTGGAAAGAAATAAAAAACCTCTCCAAATATTATCTGAATATGAGAATATTATAAGAGATCCTAATGAATCTGCTCAGGATTACTGTATTAGGTTTAATAACATTTACAATGCAATTCTAGTGGATATCAAACCTCCATCAGACTTATCCCTAATTAAATTTCCAGATGGTTTTGACACTGATATGTCCTATCATTTAAGAGAAAGAAACCCTGAAACTTTAGAACAGATGCAGAGTAATGCAGTTAGTGTAGAAGTTAACTTACTAGCTAAAATATCTAGGATAAGGAATGAGAAGAGAGTCACGATTAAGGAAGAACCTTCCACTTCAGATGTTAAGATATATAGTTTAGCTAAAAGTATAGAAATACTAATGGATAGACTAGAGAACATGGAAAGAAAACCTCAATGGGAAAATCAACAAGGTCCCCGAATTAGAAACCCCAACTTTAGGAAAAATCTTAATACTGGTGAAACAAGAGAATTCATAACCGATCAATAGATTAGATCACCTTTCCAAGAAAATTATGTTGAAATTTCACAACAGCATGAAGAAGACCAGGACACCCAGATAAACTTGATGGGAATAAACAATGAAGATGCCATTTTTCTTACCCATGAAGAAAAATAGTTGTACATGTTATAGCAATTACAATTAGAGTCTTGAGAGTCCTTTGACTACAAACAAGGCTATGAATCTGCAATCTACGAAGTTCATAAACAGTATAGCCTTAGAAGCAAAAAGAACACAAAGGTTCCTATTAAGAAATGAGTTCACACCCAAACTAAGAAAACAATAGAAGCTTCTGTGACCAATATTCTACAAATTCTCCCTATAGAAACTCAAAAATCTTCCACCCCAAAAATTGTAGACATCACATCAACTGTTACTCAAACCATTTTAGACAAGGAAGTTGAAAACAAAACATTTGACATACAAACTGAATTACCAAGTGTTAAGAAAGAAGAAAAAACCACACAAACCACAATTGGTAAAAATGAAATAATTAAATTAGACAAAACTCAAATGCCATTCAATATCAAAATTGAGATAGCCAAATTAAAAATACCAGTTCCTTTAATAGAGTTGGTGAAAAATGATTCATACAAGGCACAAATTACTGAAACATTAAGCATAGCTGAAGGAGAAGATGTTGTCAACCTCAATGATGATCAACCTGAGTTATTATTTGGTCCTGAAGTAGATGGAAAACATCAACAAGGGGGTGTCCCTCCATTATATATTAGCTTAAACATTCATGATAAAATCTTACATAATGCCATGTTGGATTCAGGAGCATCTCATAACTTAATGCCTAAAACAGTCATGGAAAAATTAAACTTAGACATCACCAGACCTTATAAAGACATTTTCTCCTTTGATTCTAGTCAATTTAAATTCCTTGGCCTAATCAAAGACCTGTGTAACGCTAGTATAGTGCCTAGCAAAGAGTATCGTTATGGACATAGTAGTTGCTGATATCCCTCCCAAATATGGTATGTTATTATCTCGCTCATGGGGAGAAAAACTATAGGGATCACTACAATTATACATATCATAAGCTACCATTTATGTGTTTGGTCAGTAAAAGAAGCTATATAGAGAAACTTTGATGAAATACATGGTAAGTAGTTCATAAAGACCACAAAATTTCCCTATCTATTCCATGCATTCTGATTTGGACTCATTTATCTTATGTAATTCAAACAATGAAAAAGATAAATCACATTTGTAGAAGAAGAACACAAAGAATTCAATACTGAAAAATAAATTACTAATTCTGAACCTGCAATAGATGAAAATATAACACATGAATATTTGTGGCATTTATATTTTGATGGCTCTATGAATATATTAGAAGCAGGAGCTGGAGTATGGATCTACAATTTAGAAAATAATCATTCAGAAGGACATGCTTACAGATTAAATTTCAAATGCACTAACAACGTGACAGAATACAAAGCATTAGTGCTAGGCCTTCAAATTGTAAGAAAAATTGAAGCTAAAAGAGTTTCCATGAAGGGAGAGTACCTTGTTAATAACCCTAGACTTAGCCGTTACAGAGAAACCACCCTGGACTTAATAAGATGTTTCGTTGAGACTGACTTTGTTGTCATTCCAAGAAAGCAGAATATGCAAGCACATAGCTTGGCCACTTTTTCTAGCACATGCAAGTTACCCTTTCAGCCAAATCATGAGTATACGGCTTAGGTAATACATAGGCCATCCATACCTAATAATTTGAAGTATTGGAAAATCTTTTCACAAGACTCACAAATTTTTGAATTCATGAATTCTGAAGGAGACTTTTAGAACTATAATATAGACACTGACTGTACATTAGATTATACCATTAATAATGAAATAGATGTAAATGATGTAAATTAGATAGAACCAACTAAATTCACTAAATTAGAAATAGAACAATTAGAAAGAGTAGAAATTGAGGAATTAATCAATGATGAATCAGAATTTTTAAACCTCAAAGACAACATTTTGCCTAAGGGATTAGCCCCATTAGAAGACCTCTTTGATTCCAATGATGTAGCTGGAAAACCTAAAATGGAGCCTCTAAGGTCAAATATAGAGGAATGCAACATAGGAACAAAGGAAAATCCCAAGCTTATCAAGATATTTAAGGCATTACCTCCAGCTGAAAATTTGAAGAATATTAGCTTATTTAAAGAATTCCAAGACACCTTTGCCTGGAATTATGAAGACCTCACGTCTTATGATACCAGCATTATCCAGCATAAGATACCAATTAAAGAAAATCAGAAGCCCTCTAAACAAAATCTGAGTATTTACCATGTTCTTATGCCATTAATAGAGAAAGAAGTTAAAAGGATGTACGATTCTCAAATCATAGCACCCATCAGATATTCTGATTGGGTCTCTAATTTTGTCCCCACTAGAAAGAAAACAGGAGAAATCAGACTCTGTGTTGATTTCGTAAACTTGAATGAAGTATCACTAAAGGATAACTATCCCCTCCCTAAAATGGACCACATTCTCCAGAGGGTAGTAGGATCATCCAAAATTTCATTACTTGATTGATTTTCTGGATACAACCAAATCCTAGTCCAACCTGAATATCAAGCTAAGACTGCATTCACTACTCCCTTGGGAACTTTCATGTACTTGAAAATGCCTTTGGACTGATGAATGTTGGAGAAAAATTCCAAAGAGCCATGGGCATTGCCTTTACAAAGGAAATCCATGAATTTTTATTCATTTACCTAGATGATATCACAATTTTTTCCAAGTCAGATAATGAACATCTAGACCATCTAAGAAGACTATTTATAAAATTCAGAAAGTTTGGTATATCCTTAAATCCTAAAAAGTCACTTTTTGGATTAGAAGAAGGAAAATTTCTAGGACATGTCATTTCAAAAAAGGGCATTAGAATTGATCCAGCTAGAATAGAAGAAATCTTAAATATCAGTCATCCTAGGAACATTAGAGAATTACAAGAATTTATAGGCAAAATAAATTTTCTTCGAAGATTCATCCCTAACTTAGCAGAATTAATTAGAGATTTAAATAAAATGTTAAAAAATGATTCAATACTTAAATGGACAGTAAAGGCTAAGAAATCTTTTGAAACAGTCAACGAAGCCCTTATTAAAACACATGTCCTCATAAGTCCTAATTTTAATAGAGATTTCATAATGTTTTCATTCGCTTCAGAGCACACCATTGCAGCAGTCTTGTTGCAAAAGAATGATGAGGGCCATGAAAAACCCATTGTTATCTTCAGTAAAACCTTGAGAGATGCAACACTAAAGTATAATATCATGGAAAACCAAGCTCTTGCTTTAGTTAAAGCCATAAAATATTTCAGAGTATACAGTCTATACTCTCACATAATAGCATATGTTCCAAACTCATTTGTAAAGGAAATTCTAACTTAGAATGGGCCTGATGGAAAAATAGGCAAATGGATTGCCACAATACTAGAAATTGACATTGAAATCAAGACTACAAAATTAATCAAAGGCCAAGGTTAGGCCAAACTCATGGCTAAATCGAATTGTCAAGCCTTAGACATAAATTTCATTGTTGCCATACATGTTCAGGAAGAGATGGTGACTCCACAAATCAGTGAAGCTTTTATAGATTCACCCTGGTATGCAGACCTTACATTTGTTATACTCAAATTACAAGCTCCTCTTGGTTTATCTAGAAACAAAAGTATATTATTAGAAATGAAAGCAATGAAATAATGTATCATAGATATTGTTTTATTTTCGAAAGATCACAGTGGAATCCTATTAAATTTTTTATTAAAAGATGAAGCTGACTAAGTCATGCAGGAATTTCATACAGGATATTGTGGAGGACACCTATACTGGAAACCTCATCATAAGTGAAATACAACAGGATTAAGTCACTGGAAGAGTTGGTAATTTAAATTAGCTACAATCCAACTAACATCAGGGTAGCAGAAGAACTTGTAAAGGAGAAAAATAAAGACATAGCTACACTGAAGAAACAGTTAAAACTACCAACTACTGAGCATCCACAAACCAAGGGGGTTTTGGTGACAGGAAATCAAAAGGATGAGATGATGAATTTAATCATCTAGTTGACAGCTCAACTAAAGGAAATGCAGACAGAGATGGATAAGCTTGTACAAGAAAAACAAGCTAGCATGGAAGAAGTTCCAATTACTGCTATTCCCATAATATCTACATCAGCACCAGCATCAGCAATACTAACAGCCCATCCCACTAATGAGGCTAGAAAATAAATCAAATCAATGGAATATATGTCTATTCAGACTACAGAGATTAATAAACTCAAAGAACAGGTAAATATCTTAGATAATGAAAAGAAATTGGCAGAAGTAGCACGTCAAGCTGAAGCACACAAAGTCAATAGACTCACTAACAGAATCCACCAGCTAGAGAAAGATTCATCATTAGCATAATCTTTAGCCCAAGAAAAACAACAATTGTGGGCCAATATCATTAACTCAATTAACGATATCTGGCCTTCTATACATATTATATTTGATCAGAATCACTTGGTCAAGGAAGTTGGTGAGGAAATTCAGAAAGTCAAAGCCAACCTTGGAAACAAACCATAGGAAACCTATGAAATAATCAAATTCCTGAATTCTAGAAATAAGTATGAATTGGAAGAGCTCGGGATAACTGACAGAACAGATATTATCCTGGAAGTGAAGAAATTGATTTCCAAAGGAAATCTGTCACTACATCTTGAAGAGAAATGTAAAACCATGGAACTCGCAGTGAACAGATTTTTTAGAAAATTTGATGTATTGAGACAGAAGGGTCTGCCTAGTCCTCTAGTAATAAATGACAAACTCATAAGGCATGAGGATTATGTCAAGAATTTAAGGGAAGTAGCCAAAGAAACATCACACATTTCCTCAATGAAGGGCATTCCCATAGGCAAGGTGCTCCTTCAAACTCTAGAAAACTTATCTAACCTCCAGCATGAGGTAAATCATATTTTTGTAAATAAGCCTACTTTTGCCAAATATTCAGAGGAAGATGAGATTTACCGCAGGATGATGAAAAAAAAAATCCTCGATGAATAAAAGTGGGAAAAGTGGTGTGATTTACTATAAAGGGTGAAATAACAAGCGAGTGAAAGAACAGACAGATGACAACAAGCAAAGAATCAGGGCCAGATTTCAGTCAGTTGAAATGTGTCACTATCTTTTTGCATAAATATATTTTGTTTTCCTAGAATACATCCTAGTCAATTGACATGATATTTTGTAATATGTTGTATAAATACTTCATCACTTGAAGTATCAAGGGTCGATCAAGTGTGGATTTCTGAATATTTCAGTAGCTGACTGATCTTTTACCAAAGGGTTATTGTACCAATTTCGAGTCGACAGACTGAAAAAATTATAAAGAAACTTCATTACAAGATTCATGTGTTGAGCTATCTCAATGAAGTATAAATTTCAATTGTTCATGTTTGCTTTCTAAGTATTCCATAAACTTATATTTGTTCTAAATCTGACTGTTATAACAGAAATATTACTGCAGAATTTGCTTAAAAATTACACACTGCTTTTAGCTGTTATACATTTCTGTGTTTTCTTCTAATATATGGTTTAGATAATTCTTAATTTCCCTATGATCCTGATTGACCTCTTCACCCTTTTTCATTATCTGGTTTAAGGAATTATTAATTTCTCCTTGATCCCGATTGAAAAATCACTTCACCATTCAGCCTTGAGATCTAATATTCCTCACCTATCTTTCCCTGTAACACTTTCCTTATAATTTGATTCAGTTCTATTTCAAATCATATTGACTCCATAGCCCAATGGAAAATGGAAAAGCACATATTCATCTAAATCATTAATTCCACCAACCAATCAAAAACCAACCCAACCAAGCATACATAACTAGCCTAATATCCATTGATTAAAACAAAGTTAAATCGTATAGAGAGAGCCCTCTTTGAGTTTAGGAAAGCTAGATCCTAAGCTCCAAAGTAGGTTTGTGGTTACCTATGATCTTTCTTTTTAAAAGCTAAAACAACCTTTGGAAATTTCAGAGTGATAACATATTGGTGACCATGCTGGGGACAAATCACTCCCTAGTTTAAACAAATCTTAAAAGAAAAAAATTTCCTTATTTTTTGTGCATTAAGGTTTTAAAAGGTTGTTTGAAATTATCATAGTAAGTTAAAATTATGGCTTCTAAAAGAAGATATTATACTAGGGCTCATCCTGATCCACAACCTGCTACCATTCTTGATGATCCTAGCATAATTTTAAGAAAACCTAAAAAAGTAGAGAGTCCAGGAAATAATAGTGATTTAATCAAAGAAAATTCACTTCCTAAGGAGTTATCAAGTATATAGGATATTAAATTTGATTTATCATTTGAGCATTATTTATTTCGTACCAAATCCAAAAACTCAATCCATGAGACTGTAATAGACCCCAATTTTATTCAATTTATTCAATCAAAGAAGGATACTATGCAACTTGATTTAGATCAACAAGTTCTAGATACTTTTGACAAAATTGATGCTTTAACCTCAACTTCGATAAAAGACATAGACGAAGCCTATTTTCAACAATCAGTTGAACTATCCTCCCTAACTGCTGCTACCCCTAAGCTCAGTACAATATATTCAGAAACTGTAAATATAACTCCATTCAGTACCAGCTCACCTATAATATCCACCACAGTTCATTCCATAAAACCATTCATACCTAAACTTCCTATTCAACCTAAAGTCTCGAGTCCATCTTCAAACACCATTGCTTTTCCTCCTAGTCGAGCTAAAATCTTAGCCATGGCAGCCAGATGTAGAAATTTATAAACACAATGATGTATTTTTGAAATCTCCTGATATAACAATTTTAATCCACTGTTAAATACAGAATCCTTCTACTTAATTCTTTGTTGAAATTAAATCGTCAATTGTAAACACATGAAAAAAAATCAATCGAACATAACAAGATGTTTTACTGGGAAATATCAATGGAACATGAAACAATATCATACAAAGCTCAGCGCATAGAGCTCTCGGTACCATATACAATCATCTCACACTGTCATGCAAAAATTTACATATCCATGCACCAATTTCTTGCATCCTGATAGCCTGCCTCCACTGCGCAATCCCTGCTGAAGAAGATCCCTGAATGAATGCAATATTTCCTTCCTTGACTGTGAAATCCCCATTGGCATCTCCAATGTGTGTGTAGATGCATTGAATGCATCACTATAGTCACAACTGATAGTCCATCACACCCTTTCACCTATCTCTCCACTAGGTCTCCACTGGATCTGACATGCAAGTAGTTAACTGTTGTATTTCTTCAGTTCCATGTGAGACACTGCTTGTGAATTAATTAAATAATTAATTCACTGATCTCTCACTACTGTATCATGAGTGAAAACTAGCACAACTGAGTTTAACTCACCTAACTGAGTTAAACTAAATAACAAATCCCATAACTACTTTTCCAACTCTGTTACAACTCGCCACAATCAGCTATAACGAAGTCCACCATGCATGAGTCACCAACCAACCTAGGAATTGCATAATTCCTTCAGCTCACTGATTTTCCACATCAGTTCATTGAAATCAAGTGCTCCATGAGAATAAGTTATTATTTATTGTCTGATTATTATTAAGGGCTAATAATAATCGACATGCATTCTATTTTTGGATATGCGATCTATAAATATACTTCGCCCATATCTCTAAAAATAGAAATTCATCCAAAGATAGAATTTTCTCAACCATCTAGAATCAGCATCCTGCTAAGTTTTTAATATGCTCACCATTCTAAAAATAGACATACACCTAAAAATAGCCTGCGGGCCCCACCTAGTGAAGGTGCTTAATTTTCACGAGGATCATCATCTTGTTGAATCTCAACACTCCCTCTCAACAAGATAGGGATTATCCTTCACCCCAATCCTGCCTCTATGGTATTCGAATTTTCTCCTACTGAGTGCCTTCGTCAGAATATCTTCATCCTGATCCTCTGTTGGAATGTATTGAAGCAACATGATCTTCGATTGTAAACAATCTCTAATATCATGATACTGGATATCTATATGCTTAGATCTATCATGAAACATAGGATTAATCAAGATTTTAATGCAACTCTGATTATCATAATTAATCATTGTAGGATCTAAATGAGAACCAAACAAACCTACCAGGATCTTCCTCATCCAGATAGCCTCACATGCAGCTTGACTTGTTGCCATGTATTCTGCTTCCTCTGAACTGAGTGCCACGGATCTTTGTTTCCTGTTGTACCAAGAAACTATTGTAGATCCGATACTGAAAACCCCTCCTGATGTGCTCTTTTTGTCCGTTGGGCTGCCTGCCCAATCTGAATTTTTTAAGCCATGCAACTTCACCTCATTTTTTTTTCTATACCATAAGCCATACTCAGATGTGCCCCTGAGATATCTCAGGACATGCTTGCCCACCTTCCAAAAGAGCTTGGTAGGCTTAACCATCGCTTGACTAAGTTGGTTCACCGCATAGCATATGTCTGGTCTTGTATTAACTAAATACATGAGCGAACCCACCAACTGTAGATAAATAGTGGCATCCACTACCTCTACCAATGTAGCATCCTCTTTCCTCCAGTTTTCTGGAAGAGGAGTATCCATGGGTTTGTAGTCCTCCATGTGAAACTTACCAAGTATCTCCTAAGCATACTTTCCTTAAGACACAAACAATTCACCTTCTCACTGCCATATTTCCAATCCAAGTAAATAATGAAGGAGGCACATATCCTTCATCTCAAACTCCTTTGCAAGGTCCTCCTTGCATGAGTGTATCAGCTTCTCATCACCAGTCAGTATTAAAGCGTCAACATAGAGAAAAATGATTAAAATCTTACCCTCCACCACAATTTGGTATAGGTTTGCATCTGCCTCACTCTTGGTGAAGCCAAGTCCAGTGAAATAGTTGTCGATCCGAGTGTACCAAGCACGGGTTGCTTGCTTCAGCCCGTATAGTGCTCTTTTGAGTCTGTATACATGTGACTCACTGCTGAAGATCTCAAATCCTTCAGGATGCTCAATGCACACTTCTTCCTCAATGATCCCATTAAGGAACGCAGTCTTCACATCCATATGATGAATGTGCAAACCCATCTGCGTTGAGAGAGCAAGGATGGTCCTTATGGAAGAATATCGTGTGATAGGTGCAAAGGTTTCTTCATAATAAATCCTCTCGATCTATGAGAAGCCCTGAGCAACAAATATTTTCTTATACTTCTCGACACTCCCATCAGCAGCTTTTTTTACCTTGTAGATCCATCTCAAACCTACCATTGATTTACCAACCGGCCTTGGAAAAATCTCCCAAGCACTGTTTCTAACAATGGAGTCATACTCCTCCACCATGGCATCTACCCATGTGGGCTCATGCGTTGCTCCCTAAAAGGAAGATGGCTCTGTCGTGATACACTTTCTCATGAGAGCCATGTATCCAGTAAATTGGTCAGGCGATTTTCTTTGTCTGCACTGTGAAGTAGGGACTCCTACATTCTCTGCCACATCAAGCTTCAGCCTCTCAGCTTCTGTGGTACGCTTTTTTCCTGTTCTGATGTTTGGCTCTGCGTGAATCTCCTCCTATGGTTGATCCACATCTAGAGGCTCATCTTTGGGAACCAAAAGTTCCTCCTCTGCATGCAAGTGTAGCTCCCTCTCAAGCGATAAATTCATGGCTTTCTCCTCATTGAATTTTATATCCCATCGCACCACAGTTATCCAACTATTTGGAAAATACACATGATAATTATGGGGTGTTTTTGTGTACCCCACAAATATCCCAACTTCTGCAGTCAGCTTTAGCTTCTTCCTTGCGTTCTTGGTCACATGAACATAAACAGATGAGCCAAAAATCTTAAAATGAGAAACATCTGGTTTCTTACCAGTAAAATCTTCTTCAGGTGTACTCATGCCAAGTACTCTATGAGGACAACAATTTTTCACATAAACCGCAGTGTTGCATGCTTCCTCCCACAAATGCATTGGTATGCCCTGGTCATGCAGCATAGCTCGTGCAGCACCCATGATCGTTCTGTTCTTCCTCTCTACAACCCCATCCTGCTTTGGGTTATGAGGTGCTATGAGTTCTCTTCAAATTCCTTCTTTGCTACATAAGTCTTTGAATTCTTTCGAGATATATTCACCACCATTATTGCTCCGCAGAGCCTTCACTTGCTTTGCCTACTCCTTCTCCACCAATGCTTTAAAATCACAGAAATTTGAGAATGTTTAATCCTTATTCTACATGAAGAAGATCCAGCATCTACGAGAATAGTCATCAAAAAAAATAACATAATACCTATGTCTTGTTGTTGAAGCAACTGAGGTCCACACACGTCTGTGTGAATTCTCTCCAAGATCACAAAAGCACGGTTCTCCTTCTCATGAAAGGTGGTCTTCACAAACTTACCCATAGTACATTCCTTGCACTGATATAACTGTGCAAGTGTACCCTTGGGAAGTCCAGTAAAAAACTGCTACAAAATCTTCAGGGCGCCATAGTGAAGATGGCCCAATCTCATGTGCCATAATTCACCCTCATCCCAGCTCACCACTTCTTCTGCTTTTCCCACCATTGCAGTGCATCCATCTACCTCCAGCTTGTAGATATTCTTGACTCGAATCCCTATCCTCTTGGTTTTACCCATTGTTTTATGTCGCAAAAAGTATTTTCCATCATTGAAAACAACGTCATAACCTTTGTCCTCCAACATTGCAACTGAGACCAAGTTCTTATTTAGACCTGGAACATGAATAACATATTTCAATAGAAATGGTTTACCTGACTCCCTCTCAAAGGTAATGGTACCAATGTCGGTCTCACTGTATCGTCCATCATCGCCCATCTCTATATGCATTTGGAGATCTTTCTCCTCCAAGTCACTAAACAACTCCTTATCTCCCGTCATGTGGAAGGAAGCACCACTATCAAGATACCACACCGATCCCATTGTGCTTGAAACCAAGCATGAAATCAAAGAGAAATCAATTTCAAATTGCGAGGCAAGGGCCTTACCAGCTGCAACTCCAGCAGCCTTCTTTTTCTTCTTTTTCTGTGGGCAATTAGTGGTGAGATGCCCATGTTCGTGACAGTGAAAACACTTCACCTTGGACAAATAAAGCTTCTTGCCTTTAGCCTCAGATTTTGAGTGAAATTTCTTTCCCTTCCCTTTCCTTTCTTTCGCAGCCAAAGCACAATCCTCTTCATCATCATGCTTTGATGAAGAGTGTAATGTTCCAAAATTTTCATTAAGTTAATTGGAACATTAATTTCGCTTTCCTTTTTATAAAATGAATAAAATGGGTAAGGGAGCCCATGACAAAGCATAATAAACACTCCAAATGTGCAAAGGGGTCACTTAAGTGGCTTATTGTTAATCTCCTAGTGTGAAAAGGGGAAAATATAAGAAGACTAGGTCCAGTTTGACCAAGTCAAACAGCGCTGCATGGAGGGAGTGAGTCACCTAGTGGGACAACGCAGTTTTCATAGGAGGGATATTATTGGATGAGATAAAACCTAATGGGTGGGGTCCATGGCAAGGAAGCATCCTCTTGGCATAAAAGGGGAAAGGAGAGCCATTGCTCATTATGTTGAAGAATTGGATTTTGCTCTGCTCTCCCCAATTGTGCAACTAGGATAGCTTGTGCTGCTTAGCACAAGGGAGATTTCTGTTTAGAAGTTTCCTCTCCTTCATTGGGAAGATTTGGAGGACTTGTTCTTCATTCTCCTCACATCTAGGCTTGAGGCCAACGTGACCATATTTAGCTACAAAATTTTCCAGCTTGGCAAAAACGTTGAGTTGCTAGGGTTGCAGTGAGGAATTCATTATCACCCACTTCCGGAGCTAGTTTTGCATAGGGGGAGCTCATTCTTTCTCTGGGAGATCAGTGAGGAAGATTCCGGAGCTTCATTTCATATTTTGGCATTGGGCCATACATTTCATCTCATTCCCAGCGTTGTCTCTTCCTCATACTGTGTTATTTTCAGAGGGCACTTGCAGGAGGGATTCACACTGTGGATTGGAGGGTGTAATCTTCATTAAAGGGAGCAGCCTTTCACTTAGAAGATCAGTGGAGGATGTTTCTACATTTTTTGTAGCATTTCCATCCCTCTCCCTTTTTTTATTTTTATTGAGTTGCTGCTACTACCCAGCAACTCCGACATTTTTCCATTTAGTGTATTTTGGCCAATCCTTTAGGGGATTGTTGTAGTATTGTTTTCTGGGGTTGAGATCTTGCTCCCACACTTTATTTGAGCCTATTATTGCTACATCATTTTATTTATATCATTTTGCAGTCATTTATCACCATAGACTGCGCAGTCATAGCTTGTTGTTGGGTTGTGTAGCAGTGTACTTTCTCTTTTGTATGTACAATTGTCTTGAGGCCGATCTAGCTTAGCTTGAGAGGACTTTCCTCAAGTTCTTGTATATCTATTTTCTGCTACACATAATATAAGGGCTATGCACTCTTCTTGCACCTCATGTATTAATATTTCATAGTTTTTACTTGTTAGAGTTCATGTATTGTTGTAGCTCTCCCTTTTGAGATGTTTGGGATATACAGGTTTGGAGGATTTGAATAACCTTCCTAAGGTTATTTCTTTGTGCTCATCTTCTGGAAGAGTAATGTATGAAGTGCAAAAAAAGGGATCCAAGTCCCAATTCATCTTATTTTCACATTGGCTTCCTTATATAGCATCCTTGAGGACCATTTTCCTGAGAATTCCAAAAAGGAACATTACAGTGGTATCAGAGCTTCGAACTTGGCCTAGCCTGTGGAAGTTTGAATGGCAGAGATAGAAGAGATCAAGATGATGCAGAGGATGATATTACTCTCATCAGTTTTTAGATCCAGCAAAGGCCTCTCCAAGGAGGTTGAGAAAACTGAATAAAGAGAAGAGGAAGGACCATGCACTTCCTACTCTCACCAAGGAGAAGAAATGGAGCATGATAAACACTTGGAATTCAAAATTCTAAGTGAGTATCTTGCTGAGTACAGAACAAACCCTAGAGACTCTATCTTTTCCACAATTTATTCAGCAGAAAGAAGAGAGAAGACCCCACAGCTATGGGATGATGAGAGGCAATAGATTTCTATTGTCCACATTTGATGGATCACTCACATGTGCAGCAGAGGTCTGAGTAAAGAAGCTAGAGGCTTTCTTCCATCTACATCCTGTAGTAGATAGAGAGGTTGTAGAAATTGCAGCGCTGCACCTTGAGGGTGAGGCAAGGACTTGGTGGTTCAGCCATTGGGACCATGCAAGGGTTTCTACTCTTGTTGATTTTTCTCAAAGATTGATCAAAAGATTTGGTCAAAAGAGGGAGGAGCCCTCACCACCAGTTGCAGAGGCACATACCAGCGTTGTCATAGTGATGGAGAAGCAACCTTCATCTCCAACTATTGAGGCATATGGCACTATTGAGGAAGAGACTCTTGCAGCAACACAAGATTCTTCCAAAACTCTCCAAGGTATGCCTAAGTTTTTATCTCTCATGGAAGATTGTATATCTTTGCATGCTAATTGTCTAGAGCAGAAAATTGTCACTGCGCTGTACTATCATCCTCATACATCATTGATATGTTATGTACCACCATTGAGGTTGGGGTTTGGAAACCTTGTCATGGAAGAGATTGCATTTGAATGTCCCATGAAATGCAAAAGCCAAAATCTGTTTTGGGAAAATGGTAGCCCTTGTTGGGAGGATACCAAGATGCAGGATGAAGGGGGACATCCACAAGGATTTGAGTGGATGTGGATGAGAGGCAAGAGGATGGTGAGACTTTTGCAAATTTATGATACAGGGCAGCAAGAGGCAATGCTGCGTTGGCTACTCTTGAGAGAGTTTGGCTACATTGGACCTATCCTTTTTCATAGGATATGAAGGAGGAAGAGGACTGGTAGGATACTTACACCATGGGGTAGAGAGGAGAATGGGTGCATTATGATGAGATGGTATTCTTCTTACCACTCATTATGCTACCTTGAAATATTTATTATGGTGGGAGTATGGAGGAGCAGCAAACATTCTTGTTTCTCAGATTATATTCAGATGTTGTAGGAGCAGGAGGAGGCACTAGCATAGTGCAAAGGGGTTGCTCCTTGGTCTTAGATGCCCAAGCAGTACCTTATCTATGGGAGGGACTCTATATGTGCAGCAACATGATGAGTAAAGTCTTTGACAAGATCCATGTCAAAGAGTTGAGCTTTGAGATGACAGTGGCCCTACTCCACAGGCCATCAGCGCTGTCACTTCAGAGTTGGGTTTACTTGTTGAAGTGTTTCCAAAACCACTTCACAAGTGATGTACCTTGGAGGCATGTAGGAGATAAGGATGAGGGAGTAATGGATGGTAGCATCCCTTGCTATATCTTGGTCTTCTTGGCTTGGGTTCACAAGCACAAGGAGAGACACCTACATGTAGCATCTATGGATTCTCCTTTCATGCATTTTCATGTATACTATTTGTTGATGGAGGAGTCCACTTGGGAGGGAATCCTAATGGATTTATATCAGAATATGGTCAGATGCATAGCCCGAGAGATGATGATATGGTTGGCACAACCACTTCCCTATGCTGTTGCAGTAAGGGAGCATTTTCATTTGAGCCATTTCAGCTCAAAGACCGGAGTACATGATGAGGGAGGTAACTATTTTCTTTATGTTTTGCACTCTCTTATATTTTTGAGTAGCATATCATATCAAGGATGATATTTCCTTCTTTCACATTATGTTTTGTTGTACTTATGGTTAATTGCAGCAATTATGATGGCCATCTTATTGGTGGATTATGGGGGAAAGCCACAGGATTTTCGGTGTGCACCATTGGTACCAAATTATGTTTTCATGATCTCATCTTGCAGGATGAATGTGGCAAAAAAAAAGTCTCTGAAAGGACACTTTTTGTACTATATATTGAGGCAGGCCAATGATGCCCTGCATTGGTTCCATGTGTGGAGATATGTTTCACCTCCTTGCTCTCACAGATTTATGCTTCCATATTTTGCTAGTAGAACGTTGGACATGGGAAACACCATTGGAGGAGTGGCACAACAGTTGAGGATGCCCATAGGGAGTATGATTTCCCATACTTCTCACATTGCATGTTTCAGAAAAACAAGTGGGTTAGCCTTGATTGCCATGTTGCATCTCTTGCTTTCAAATGGGAGGTTGCCATTTGGAGATCTTGAGCTTTGTGGGGAGGCACCCCATGGGTGTTGGATTTGACGGGATGGCTTGGGACTCTCTTGAAGATCCTTATGTTTCATCCATACATCAGTGGCATCCCCATATGTATCATAAGAGAGGAGAAACACATTGGGAGGATGTGTTCTTTGGGGGAGAAGACCTCCATACATTTTGCAGTACATGCTCTAAGGGGAGTATGGAAGAGGATATGGTCACCATAAAAAAATGTTTGTTTCTCCATGAGGTGAACCATATGATTATTTGGATACCATATGATGATGACTTCCAACTCATCACATATGAGATGATTTGGGCCAACTTGATTTACAGCGCTGAAGGAGAGATCTTTGGAGATCTAGACTTCATCTTGCCACTTGAGGGCAACACTATCGAGCCCAAATTTAGCTTTCACTCCACACTCATCATAAGTGGAGAAGAGGACAGTGTGGGGTAGGCTATTGAGCTTACCATGATCATATTTTTCAGCCCACCTATTCTACATGGACTCAAGGTGGAGGATGATTTCCCGGAGTTGCCTAGTTGGAAGGTGACTCATTTTGTGTGGTTGATTGCTTGGGGATGGAGGATACACATGGGGAGGATGTATCCCAACATATTTAAGACTCCATACCTTGGGAGGACCTCTAGACAACACTTTTCCACTCTCTTGAGCACCTCACTTTCTCATGATGATAGCTTGATAGTTAATTTACATGCTGAGGAGAGGCATTGTGGGAGCTTTATTGATATGATAGCATCCTATTACTGGGAGGAGACCATCATACATGGGTGCTGAATGAGATGAGGAGAAGAATCATTCTACCCTTGCACTTGCTTGAGGACAAGCAATCTTTGGGAGGGGAGGACTGTAATGTTCCAAAATTTTCATTAAGTTAATTGGAACATTAATTTTGCTTTCCTTTTTATAAAATTAATAAAATGGGTAAGGGAGCCCATGAAGAAGCATAATAAACACTCCAAATGTGCAAAGGGGTCACTTAAGTGGCTTATTGTTCATCTCCTAGCATGAAAAGGGGAAAATATAAGAAGACTAGGTCTAGTTTGACCAAGTCAAATAGCGTTGCATGGAGGGAGTGAGTCACCTAGTGGGACAGTGCAGTTTTCATAGGAGGGATATTATTGGATGAGAGAAACCCTAATGGGTGGGTTCCATGGAAAGGAAGCTTCCTCTTGGCATAAAATGGGGAATGAGAGCCATTGCTCATTATGTTGAAGAATTGGATTTTTCTCTGCTCTCTCCAATTGTGCAACTGGGATATCTTGTGTTGTTTAGCACAAGGGAGATTTATGTTTAGAAGTTTCCTCTCCTTCATTGGGAAGCTTTGGAGGACCTATTCTTCATTCTACTCACATCCAGGCTTGAGGCCAAGGTGACCATCTTCAGCTACAGTTTTTTCCAGCATGGAAGAAACGTTGAGTTGCTGGGGTTGCAGTGAGGAATTCATTATCACCCACTTCCAGAGCTAGTTTTGCAAAGGGGGAGCTCATTCTTTCTCTGGGAGATCAGTGAGGAAGATTATGGAGCTTCATTTCAGATTTTGGCATTATGCCATACATTTCATCTCGTTCCCAGCGTTGTCTCTTCCTCATACTGCGTTATTTTCAGAGGGCACTTGCAGGAGGGATTCACACTGTGGATTGGAGGGTGTAATCTTTAGTGAAGGGAGCAGCCTTTCACTTAGAAGATCAGTGGAGGAGGTTTCTACACTTTTTTTAGCATTTCCATCCTTCTCCCTTTTGGTATTTTTATTGAGTTATTGCTGCTACCCAGCAACTCCGGCATTTTTCCATTTAGTGTATTTTGGCCAATCCTTTAGGTGATTATTGTAGTATTGTTTTCTGGGGTTGAGATCTTGCTCCCCCACTTTATTTGAGCCTATTATTGCTACATAATTTTATTTATATCAGTTTTCAGTCATTTCACACCATATACTGTGCATTCATAGCTTGTTGTTGGGTTGTGTAGCTGTGTACTTTCTCTTTTGTATGTACAATTGTCTTGAGGCTGACCTAGCTTAGCTTGAGAGGACTTTCCTCAAGTTATTGTATATCTGTTTGTTGATGCACATAATATAAGGGCTATGCACTCTTCTTGCACCTCATGTATTGATATTTCATAGTTGTTACTTGTTAGAGTTCATGTATTGTTGTAGCTCTCCCTTTTGAGCATTGTTTGGGATATACAAGTTTGGAGGATTTGAATAACATTCCTAAGGTTATTTCTTTGTGCTCATCTTCTGGAAGAGTAATGTATGAAGTGTGAAAAAAGGGATCCAAGTCCCGGTTCAGCTTATTTTCACATTAGCTTCCTTAGACAGTGTCCTTGAGGACCATTTTCTCGAGAATTCCAAAAAGGAACATTACAAAGAGCCATCCCTCATATTCTGCCTTATCTCCTCCTGCACTAGATCCAACCAAATTCGCTCCCAATCTAGAATTTTCTCCCTTCCATTGACAGAGTCTTCATAACTGTGCTAACTCTTCGAAGCCCAAGGAGAGCCAAGCTCACCAAGTCATCATCAACAACTGTAATTCCCACACTCCCCATCTCATCCCGACATTAGACAAACTTTGTGAGATACTTTGGAATGCTGTCGCCCTTCTCCATTTTGATTTTTCTAAGTTTATCTTTCAGCACCAAATTTCTATGTTCGTTGCTGCTTTGGAAAAGATCTATCAAAGCCTTCCACATTGCAAATGGACTGGCTTTCTCGTGAAGGCTTGACACAATATGGTCTTTCACACCTTCCAACATAATCCTTCTCGTCTTTGCTACTTTATTTTGCTAGACGTCAAGTAATACAACATCCATCGAAGTGAGCTTAGGAACATCACTATCGATGAATTGCTTCAAGCCATTATCTTCAAGAACAACCTCCATCCTGTCCTTCCAGGCTATGTAGTTCGAGCTACCCTCGAGTACATACTCCAACTGCAACCCATTGAAAGCCATTTCAATGTTTACTCAACTGTCGCACTAAGAAATTCTTGCAGCAAATTCCAATTGTTCCACCACAAAACTCTGCGCTGCTTCAATATTGTAATCTTATTTAGCTCTGATACCATGTAGAAATTTATAAACACAGTTTTGTATTTACAGACTCTCCTGATCTAACAATTTTAATCCATTTTTAAATACATAATCCTTCTACTATTTCTTTGTGGAAATTAAATCGCCAATTGCAAACATATGAAGAAAAATCAATCGCACATAAAAAGATTTTTTACCATGAAATATTAAAGCTAAAAACCCCAACTATCATATATTATGTATATCAATGTAACAAGAAACAATATCATACAAATCTCGGCTCATAGAGCACTCATTACAATATGCAATCATCTCACACTGTCATGCAGAAATTTGCATATCCATGCACCAATTTCTTGCCTCCTGATAGCCTGCCTCCACTATGCAATCCTTGTTGAATAAGATCCCTGAATGAATGCAATATTTCCTTCATTGACTGCGCAATCCTCATTGGCATCTCCAATATCTATGTAGATGCATTGAATGCATCACTATAGTCACAACTGATAGTCCATCACACCCTTTCACCTATCTCTCCACTCGGTATCCACTGGATCTGACATGCAAGTAGTTAACTGTTGTATTTCTTCAATTGCATGTGAGACACTGCTTGTGAATTAATCAAATAATTAATTCACTGATCTCTCACTAATGTATCATGAGTGACAACTAGCACAACTAAGTTTAACTCACTTTACTGAGTTAAACTAAATAACAACTCCCATAACTACTCTTCCAACTCTGTTACAACTCACCAAAATCAGTTATAATGAAGTCCACCATGCATGAGTTACCAACCACCCTAGGAATTGTGTAATTCCTTTTGTTCACTGATTTTCCACATCAGTTCACTGAAATCAAGTGCTCCAAGAGAATAAGTTATTATTTATATTCTGATTATTATTAAGGGCTAATAATAATCGACATGCATTCTATTTTTTGATATGTGATCTATAAATAAACTTCGCCCATATCTCTAAAAATAGAAATTCATCCAAATATATAATTTTCTCAACCATCTAGAATCAGCATCTTGCTAACTTTAGAATATGCTCACCATTCTAAAAATAGACTTACACCTAAAAATGGCCTGCAGGCCCCACCTAGTGAAGGTGCTTAATTTTCATTGGGATCATCATCTTGTTGAATATCAACACCAGATTTGCCACGTTGGCCTTACAGGCCCCTTTACATGCCATGCCACAAGATTACTAGAGTAAAAAAATTCAGTTTGATGGTACTGGCCAATATACTACTCTACAACATGTAGATAGAATGAGAAACTTTTTTGAGTTACATGAAATTGATGAGGTTGATGTACAAATGAGATTATTTGCACAAACATTAGTAGGAGATGTTAAAAAATGGTTTAAATATTTATCTGTTGGCCATATCGCTGATTTAGCTTCTTTCCACCGATTCTTTATAAGTAGATGAGAAAGAAAGAAAAAACCCTCTCCAGATATTATCTAAATATGCGAATATTAGAAGAGATCCTAATGAATCTATTCAGGAGTACTGTATTAGGTTTAATAACATTTACAATGCAATTCCAGTGAATATCAAACCTCCACCAGACAGCCCTAATTAAATTTCTAGATGGTTTGACACTGATATTTCCTATCAGTTAAGAGAAAGAAACCATCAAACTTTAGAACAAATAAAGAGTAATGCAGTTAGTGTAGAAGCTAACTTACTAACTAAAAGAGCTAGGATAAGAAATGAGAGGAGAGTGACCATTAAGGAAGAACCTTCCACTTCAAATGTTAAAATAGATAGTTTAGCTAAAAGTGTAGAAATACTAATGGATAGACTAGAGAACATGGAAAGAAAACCTCAATCGGAAAATCAACAAGGTCCCCAAACTAGAAACCCCAACTTTTGAAAATTCTTAGTACTGGTAAATCAAGAGAATTCATACTCGATCAAAAGATTAGATTACCTTTCCAAGAAAATTATGCTGAAATTTCACAACAGCATGAAGAAGACAAGGACACCCAAATAAAATTGATGGGAATAAACAATGAAGATGCCATTTTTCTTACCCAGGAAGAACAAGAGTTGTACATGTTACAGCAATTACAATTAGAGTCTCGAGAGTCTTTTGACTACAAACAAGGCTATGAATCTACTATCTATGAAGTTCATAAACAGTATAGCCTTAGAAGCAAAAAGAACACAAAGGTTATGTTGAAGCCCCTGAAATACTAGCTTCAAACATTGGGGAAACCACCCAGTCCGGACCTTAGTACAGCTCCTTTACCGTTTGTGATAGTGGCTCCAACTAGATAATATGGGACCAGTTTCCCAATAATAAATGGAATGAGTTGGTGATGAGGTGTTTGTATAATAGATGGTGAAATTTTGATATTTAATCTACTACTTGATAAATACAAATAACTCTAAACTAACCTGGGTATTTAAAGATGAACACGATTTAAGAATAATTTCATTTAAACAAACAATCATAAAGATGACTTATTTATTTAACAGAAAAATGAGATTTCATATGATGATAACTCTGTTTAAGAAGTTAAACAGAGTTATAATAATGCATCGTATTCACAGATTTATATTTTTATATTGTCTATACATACTATGAAAGATAAAATTTCTATATTTTCATAAATGATATAACAGAAAAATGTCTTAGAAACATATATATATATATATATAAACAATAGGAATTTTAATTGGAATATCTCATCGCATAAGAAAACTGAAACAGAAATGATAGAAATACCAGATACATTTAAAATTCTCTGATGCAATTGATACTCCAATCATGTTCTTTCACTTAGAATATCTCCAAGACGCAAAAGTGCAGACTCTTAAAAATGATTCCTCAAAAAATCACAGAATGTGATCCATCATAAAAATAATATATTTAGAAGCACAAAAGTGTATCTTCCAAGTAAAAAATTATCACAAATTCAGGACCATTTTCTAAATACATGAAATGGGTTTAAATAGTACTAAAAATTCTAACAAACTATCCTAAACATCGCTTAGATGTTGTTGTGAATACCAAATCATGAAAGCTGGGGATGATATTTTACAAAAATAGATTGGCGGTTCCCATCATATTAGATCTAAGCTACTTCCTACGTATCTGATGTGTGCAGTTGGCATATCGATAACATATCTTTGACTTCTGGCGGATGACTCAGACGAGAATGTAGTTGACTGGTGTAGGTGGCATCAGAAAATTCTGGAAGCATATTAGCATTGGCATGGGAGAGGAATTTCATAGTCAATTGTTGGCTATGTGGTTTGACTAGATATGACCAGAACGTATCCCATGTTAGCCCTTGTATTGCATCAATTTGTTGGTACTTGATTTTCAATTCCTGCTCCCATTGTTTTTCTAACTCTTTGACCTTCGAAAGTTGTCCTGGAATGTGATCGGAGATTAATTTAGTAGTATGTAGGTTATCATTGATTAAATCTACTACATTGTTCATTAAAACTCTTTCCCTGGAAATGGCTCTCTCTGCTTTAATTAACTGTGCCTCCCATTCTACAAAAAAAATTTCTTTATGTGCTTCTTGTATTTTAGGAAAATTAGTTGTAATTCCTTGATTTGTTTCTTGCCATGTGAGAAATTCTGAGATTTTCTCATCGGCATCTTCAAATTCAGGTCTTGAGTTTGTTGTTTTTTCTGAAAGTGACATGGTTATTTCACATAAAGGATTAACCATTGTTATCTTCTGGGATAAAATATCAAGCTGCAATGATAACATTTTATTTGATTCAAGGGCTTCCTTCTTGAATTGATCTACCTCAGGATAATCTTTAAATATTTGCAATTTTGCTTGCAATATTGCATTATGTTCCTCTTTGGCCACTTTTTCTCTTTGAAGCAATGCCTGTAATTCATTTAACTCTTGGCACAGTTGTTGTTGTTTTTGTATAGCTTGTTGGTCAAGTTTTTGTCTTTCAGAATTTAATTGTTCTTTAAGTTCTTCATTCTGTTGTCTTTCTTCAACTAATTGTTGCTCCAGCTGCACTATTCTTTGGTCCTTTTCCTTTCTTAACAAATTTATCTCGGAAGCTTTATCTATGGTTGCTGCTGTATAGGCTCCTGCATATTGAGATAGTTTTGTTAAGTCCTCTGAAGGATCAATTTTGGAGTTTTTCCAAACAACATCCATCAATTCGGCCTGGGAAGATGATAATAAATTATGGTCAAGTTTTATTTTCTTTCTTTGCCTCTTAACCACAGCTCTCTGTTTTGGACTATAGAAAATGTCCAAGGGTGGTATATCTTCAACTCTTAACACAATCTCCTCAGATGGATTCTCAAGAATAATTTCAACCTCTGGAGTGTTGGTATTACCGACTGTCTCTTTAACTGTGATGATATATGTCTTTGTTGTATTCAGCTTCTGGAAATCATTCTTTCCTTTGATCTGTTGATCGAACTGTTCACATTTTTTTGAATTAACAATGTATATCAATATCGGAGGAGTTGTCAGCCTTTTTTCCTATGTCTACCTGTTCAGTTTGAGTATCAATATTTTTTCCCTTTTCTTCTTTTTTTTCTTCTCTGGATAGCAGAGGAGTCGTTTTTAACTGGTCAAGAGGAATTTTTAGTAACCTCTTGTTTCTTTAAAGTGTGAATTTCTCCATATCGCTTATTTCCAATTTTTAACTTGCTTGTTGTTGAACCTGTGCAAAACCTTCAGCTGAGACAAATAGGTCATCGAAACTATCATCTTCATGTTCAAACTTAGCAATTTGTACCATAGATGTAACATTAAGGGTGATTTTCTTCGGGTCATATTGCCTTGGGGAGATGAATGCTAGTTTGAGTTCTTTAATTTTCAAGGCTTCTTTTTCTGCATGCTTGAAAACATTGAGAGTATAAGATCCACTTTTGAGAGGAAATGTAGGCCACATTTATTTCTTGGAGGTATTAAGATTCCTGGACAAACCTTTCTCTGTAATCTGATAGGAAATTTCCTAAGCGAGTAATTTATCAAGAATGTATAGAGGCAAAACATGAGGGTTGGTTACACTTCCAAATATTCGGATGTAAGTGAAATTCTCTTCTCCAAACTAGTTTCCCATTAGATTTAGGTCAAGGTTGGCCTTATTTGATAGCCGCAGAGGAGGTTTGTTAAAAATCGCTTGAAGAATGGGCAGTATAAATCCATGGAAAATCTTATATACATGTTTTCTGTAATGGGCTTTCCACAAATATTTATGATAGATATGGATAGGAGTGGGGTCGTGAGGAGTCCATTTCCATCCTAGAATGGGAAACTCGGAATTGAAGGATATGGCATCTATAATGTAAGCACACATATGAAATGGGGGTGTCGTTCCGGTAGACATATGTCTATTCCTTCTATAATCAAGAATTTTATTTTCTATCTTATCAGATAGGATGACTAACCAATCCATAACATAAGAATTCATAGTGGCATCAATCAGAGGTACCATTTCAATAGAAAACCCTGCAGAATTAGCAATCCTAAACAGTCTGCATATCATGGCAGCAGCATAGCAATAGGGATGTGCTAGAGATTCTACAGAGTACTTACATGAGGATTCATGCTTGTGTTTCTCTGGAGCTTGCCTTCATTCTCTAATAGGGTCTGACTCTATTTCATTTTTGGCAGCGAAATCATCTAGAAATGCTTTTTTGTAGATCTTCTCAGGCTTTGGTAGATGATACATTTCCTTGATATCCTCTGATTTAAAGGATTCGAACATCTTCCCACCAACTGTGAAAAATGTTCTATCTGTGATGTTTATGCTTTCTATTACCCATCGTACTAAATCATAGTACGGAAGTACATTTTCTCGAGCCACTAATCTATGAAGATAAGATTCTGTCAGTTCTTTGAGGGGATTATCTGATTCTGAGTCTTCATCTGGAACTGTCACTTTTTCTTCTGTCACAATGGGATTTTTAGCTTCAAGAAGATTATAAACCCCTTCCCAAGACATCTTTTCGATACCAAGGCATGTAGTATCATTTATTAACTTAACTTTGGCTGGCTTTTCCTTTGGGATGGTGGTAACCTTTGCTTTCTTAAGCTTCTTTGACATTTTCTCTGACTGGAAGCATTTTAAAAGGTTTGCAAATAAACGGAATAGCTGTTCAACAGATTCTGTAAATAAGTGAGAAATGATGAAAAATTCTCTTAGAATCAGGAGGAAAGCAACGAAGAATAAACAGCGTCATGTAAAATGAAATCATTTAAAGGAACGTTATATTAAAAAAAAACAATCTGTAAAGGATTTCGTTCATGAATCTGACTTAATGATTTCTGTCATAAAAATTAAATGCCATTATGGAAAGTCACATAGCGCATTCATATTTGAGTTAATTTCATGAAAAATCACATTTCTGATCAATGATGATCGTACATCGGGGATTGGTAATCTCAAAGTCTCATTTTAAAGATTACCGTTTGAAGCCTCTGATTGCGATCGCCGATGAGTGATGTGATTTGGAGCGATGAGCGATGAACATTTGTTTTTAATTTATCACGTTGGAACTTTTGAAATGACCACATAAGGATGTATTAAGTTTTCTGCCGATTTGTGATTGTGATTAGACTTATTACATCGGAGTCGTTCAAAAGGGACCAATTATGATATAATTTTTTCGATTTGCGATTGCGATAAGACTTCATTGCATTGGAACTTTTCAAAGGGAAGAATTAACCTTATGTTTAATGTGATATGCGCTTTTTCGATACGATCTATCGCATAGGAATGATGAAGAAAGCTTTTTAAATTTATTCCTATGTGATATGCGATTTAGCGATTCACTTTATCACATCGGAACTTTTGGGCAAATAACATATTGAGCTTTTCCTTTCGTACTTTGTGAAATGCGATAAAGGCTTATGTTTATTCTTTGCTTTTTTTTATGATTCATTCTATTTCCTTTTAATATTTACATATATACAAAGGTCTTTATTCAATCTTAGCAATAAGCGAAGCTAGGAAAAATTATTGAATCTACAAAGAAAGAGAAAAAGAAAAGGGGACCCATTTCTTATCAAAATTAAAAAATATATTTTGAAATGGGGAGGGTTGTTGTATAGTACAACAATTGGCGATTCACTAGGAGAAACAGTTATCTCTGAAAAAATAAAGTGAACACTAAATTTTTTGTAAGTAGAAAGATTTGAGGACAAAGAAAACTATTTCAGAAAAATTTAAATAAAATCTAACTCTGAATGAAATTAGGAATTATTTACAATTTCTTTTCAATCCCTTAAAATAAAAACATTTTTGGTTTCATCAAGCTTTGATTGGTTGATAAAAATAAAGTAGGGGGCTTCTCCAATTTAGCTTTGTAATTTACTCTTTTGTCATAGGTAGTGCCTCTATTGCCCGCAAATGTCTATAGTCTCGACAGGGTTACCTTTTAACCATTAATCATTCATTATCCCATCCATCTAAGAGTATAACTTTTTTAAAAGATAAATTCATAAAGATATTCTATCTTTTGTTTCTTTTATTCTTTTAACTTAAAATCCATTGCCCTGGTTTGGGAGCCAGCTGATAACAATTCCATTCATTGGTTGTAACTAAACTGAACAAGTTGCCTTGTGATGAGACCCCTTGTCTTATGATTATAAGCCATTACCCTGTTTTGGTATACAGTAGTGGTAATTTTAGTTTGATTATTTCCCTATGATCATGGTAAGCAGGCTCGTGATGAGACTTCTTATATTTTATATTAAACACACAATTTTTTAGAATTTCATTCTAAAAAATTCATAACCTTAGTGGATGGGGTGAATGATTCTCTCCTTAAGAGTCAATGGATGACCTTTTAGAGTTTTAAGTGCCAAAATTTGGAAAAAGTATTTACTTTTTATAAATAAACTCTCTCTACTTTATAAACTTTCGAATGATTTACAATATTTTCAAGGTTTCAGAAGATTTTTCAAATATTAAAATAATTTTTCAGAGTTTTAAATTTTATTTTAACTTTCCAAAACTGTAACCACTTCCTTAAAAATTTCTATCTACATAAATAAGTATTCTCAATATTTTCTTAAAGATTTTTTCAATAGTAAAAGGTCAATAAAAAACTATTAACAGCATATTTGTAAAACAAACAAACTTGCATAATGAATATATACAGGTAAGAAGGGGTTGCGTTCTTAGAAAAAGAATTTTTTCAAAATAAGCCCATTCACAGGAAGAGAATATCTCTTTCCTGTTAGATCTTGTAATATGAATGTTGATGAGCCTATTTTTTCAATGATTTGGAATGGTCCAAGCCACATCTTTTGAAATTTAGTATGTTTTCCTTTATCTTCGTGTGCTTTGTCCCATTTCAAAACAAGATCACCGATTTGTAATGTTTTAGATCCAGTAGAATTCGCATCAAAAGAATATTTTATAAGTTTTTGATGTTTAGTCTGAGTGATTTTGGCTTTTTCCCTTTCTTCATCTAATTCGAGGATTTGATAAAATCTTAGTTCGACAGAAGATGAAGGATTTTCTTCAATAAATTGTACTAGGGCTAGAGATGGGAGTGCTAGGTTTGAAGGTATTACGACTTCTTTTCCATACACAAGATTGAAAGGTGAAGTATTGATTGAAGATTTCTGAGTTATACGATCAACCCATAATGCAAAAATAAAAGACTTATGCCAATTCTTTTGATTTTGATCTATCTTTCTTTGATGATTTTAATGAGATTTTTATTAGTTGATTCTGCCAAACCATTACATTGGGGGTAATAAAATTCAGAATATTTTAATTTGAAACCTCTTTTGAGCGCAAATTCCATTATACTATTTCTATAAAAATAAGATGCATTATCAAAAACAAGGGCATTAGGTACACCAAACCTGGTAATGATGAATTGATCAATGAATTCAATGATTGCATCAGAATTAACTACCTTTAAAGGAATTTCCTCTACCCATTTTGTGAAGTAATACGTTGTTGTAAGGATGTATCTGTGTTGCTTGGAAGAATGTGGAATGATTTCTCCAATAATATCAAGTCCCCATTGTTCAAATGGTTGCTAAATGTTTACTGGTTGTAAAGGAAAAACTGGTTTCTGTTGTCTCCCGCTGGAAGTTTGGAAAGTCTCACATTTCCTTACATATTTATGGGTATCTTTAAACAAAGTAGGCCAATAATATCCAACATGAATTATCTTGTGAGTTGTAGTATCTCCTCCAAAATGTCCACCTGCTGGTCCATCATGTAATTCTTGCAAAACCTTATGTGCTTCAGTTTTCTCCAAACAACTTAGAAAAATGGAACCATAATTTCTTCTAAATAACACATCATCAATGATTTCAAAATTTTTAGCTTTTAATCTTAAAGCACGCTTACTTTTATAGTTGAGATTAGGAGGAGCATACCCATTTTTTAAGTAAAAGATCATATCATCATATTGAGATTCAGAATTTATGATACTTATCTCGTTTACTTGAACAGTATTATCTTGATCTTGATGTTCTGGGATATTATAAGCTCCTGCTAATAACCTACAAAAACCTTGTCCCCTAAAAATTTTAGCTGGTTTAATTTCAATATCATATTCCTGTAATATTGTTACCCAATTGGCCCTTTTTTCTCCTCAACTGGAAGGAATAGGGGAAATATTGAATGCTAGAAAATGAGTTGTAAGATCTTGAACAAGGGTTTGGTAATGTTTAAGATGACCTGAAAGACAATGAATAGTATTTCTTACTTGCCTGATGACAATTTCAGAATCACCATATACCTTCAGATACTTGACATTCAACCCTATTTCTTTATAAAGTCCTTGAATCAAGGCTTCATATTCTATAGTATTATTTGTACACTCAAATTCTAATCTGCATGACAACATAGTTTTTTTCCCTTCTGGATTAACTAAAAACATCCTGCTCCTGCACCATCATTGGAATTTAATCCATCAAAATACAAAGACCAAAATAAAGACTTATCTACAGATTTATTTACAAATTGATCAGTAATATTAATACATCTTGAAGTATCAGTATGTGAGAAATTTTCAACTTGTGAAATGAAACTATTTTAAGAGAAAGGTGATTGTTGGGCATTAAAATTTCCAAGGAATGATTCAACTAAGTATTTTCCAAGAATTTTATTATTGAAAGCCACAAGTTGGTTTTCTTGTTCAAACTTTATTACTGTATGAGTCATGTGTTTCTCTCACTCAATCTTAATTTGATTAGGTTTCCCTTTATAGAGAAGTCACATGTGAGACCAATCGGTAGATATGTATCCATGGAGTTTTTTGGACCATTCCCTACTTAAAATTAAACCATAAAACTCAGGGATGTCTGCAATCAATATATCAATTCTCTGAACTATTCCAAGATCAGCTGCTAGTCTAATAGTGACTGAATTAATCTCTCCTACAACTTGTACTTTACTTCGATCTAATTGGAAAATATGAACTGCAGATTTCTGGGGTTCAATGTTTAATTTAGAGCACACTGAGGCTGGCATTATGTTTGATGATGCCCCTGAATCTATCAAGCAGTTATGTAAATTCCTATTACAGATCTCGTAAGTTAAGAGGAAAGGAGGTGTCTATGAATTAGATCTATCTCCAATTAAAATAGTATTAGTAGCATCTACTTTATCGGGTGGTGGCTTACCTGATCCTTTGGCTGCTTTGGATATTACACCATTTGGGAGAGGAGAAGCAAGCACTGTGTTTAGTTCTTTTAACAAAAGCTTTTGTTGATGCTTGAGCTTGCTGAGTTCATGAAAATAAATATTTGCTCTAGTTTTCTTCATATCTTCTATAATGTTATAATCCATAGAATCAAACACTACTAACGTTTTAGATGTTGATGGAGGATTAGAAGATGATGGTTGATTTTGAGTAGGCAAAGGAGAAGCTTTCTTTACAGGAATTTTATCTTTAGTAATCAGAGTTGAATTTTTCTTCTTGGGAGATGTTTGAACAGGTTCTGTTGCACTCTTACTTCTTGTACTCACTGGGAGAGCTTCTTGTTCATTTTCGTTATCTGAGTTAGGAAAAATAAAATCCCACATCCCATGGCATTCAACTAATTCTTCTTCTTCATTTTCTTCTGATGATAAAAGTGTATCTTCTTCTTCCTCTTCCTCTAAATCTTACTCTGCATTAGATATTGCATTAGGTGGTTTAGATTCAATTGTCTGATTTCTTTTAAAATTCCTAAAGGGGATTTTAGTGGAAGTTTCCGCTACCTGTTTTTTAATTTCAACCATTTCATTGGACATAATCTTCAGGACTTTTTGTAATCCTTCCATATCATATGGATATTTAGGTGCTTTCTTCTTTGAATCATCTCTGAAACTAACTTTTTGGATTTTCTCTCTTCATTAGCATTATTTTTATCTAAAGAAATGATACGTTTTTCTACTACGATGGCTTCCTTCATATTTTCAGAAAGTGTAGGTTTAGCAGCTCTATCTACAAAGATGGCTATGTTTGAAGGTAAAGCATATATATACCATTCACTTCGGACTTCTTCACTAGGTTTTGATGTTGCAGGAATTTTATTCAACAGCTTGTTAAATCGGAAGTTGAAATCTTTGATGAGTTCTTTGGATTCTGATTTCAAATTAGAGAGATCATTAATCAGAGTTGCTATTGACCTATCATCTCCGAATTTGGTTAGGAATTGTTCTTGAAAAATATCCCAGCTAGTAATGGATCTTGATGGTAATGAAAAATACCAAGATCCTGCCGCTCCTTGCAAAATGTATGGAAATAGTCTGACCACAGTATCTTCTTGTGTTACTCCATTTAAATTTACAAACAACATGATGTTTTTAATGTGTTCTTCAGCTAATATGCCAAGGTCGGGACTAAAATTTGGTAACCATTTTTCAGGACTAGCTGGTAATTGACTCAAAGGTGCAGGCATTGAAACAACTCCTGGATTGGTCCATGGTCTTTGTTGAGGATGTGCCATCCTTGTATGAATGGTAGAGGAATCTAAAGGAACAATTGAAGGCGATTGAGTAGATGTTGTTGAAACAGTTGTACTTTTTTGGATTGTGATTTGAAGTTGGGAAGTAGATGGCAGTGATGTGAAAGATGTGGATGATAGTGATGAAAGAGTCTCACTATTTGACTCTAAAAGTGTTTTTCTAGCTCTTTTTCGACTTGGCAGAGGAAGTTCAGTTGGTAAAATACCAATCTTTTCACTCTGCAATCTAGTAAGAGGTTGAGAAGGAATGTATTATGAAGTAACACTTCCTTTGGATAGCTTAGATTCTTCTAGCGATAATGAAAACCCTTTGAGTTTATGAATTAAAGATTGTACCTCAGGAGATTCAAAAGATGATTCCTTTGATATATTTAGGGTTTTGGCATCGGGTGTAGTAATTTTGTTTTCAACTTGTTCCCTAGAGATTTGAGATGAAGGAGAAGTTGAAGAAGGTGATGAGGGTGAATTTCTCTTGGAATGGCCTGTGGATTTGGATTTACTTGCCATCCATAGCTTAGGCCCTCCTTCTAGTGCCAAAAATGTTGAAGACCCTGAAATCCTAGCTTCAAACATTGGGGAAACCACCCAGTCAGGACCTTAGTACAGCTCCTTTACCGTTTGTGATAGTGGCTCCGACTAGATAATATGGGACCAGTTTCCCAATAATAAATGGAATGATTTGGTGATGAGGTGTTTGTATAATGGATGGTGAAATTTTGTTATTTAATCTACTACTTGATAAATAAAAATAACTCTAAACTAACCCAGGTATTTAAAGATGAACATGATTTAAGAATAATTTCATTTAAACAAACAATCATAAAGATGACTTATTTATTTAAAAGAAAAATGAGATTTCATATGATGATAACTCTGTGTAAGAAGTTAAACAGAGTTATAATAACATATCGTATTCACAGATTTATATTTTTATATTGTCTATACATACTATGAAAGATAACATTTCTATATTTTCATAAATGATATAACAGAGAAATGTTTTAGAAACATATATATATATAAACAATAGCAATTTTAATTGGAATGTCTCATCACATAAGAAAACTGAAACAGAAATGATAGAAATACCAGATACATTTAAAATTATCTTATTCAATTGATACTCTGATCTTGTTCTTTCACTTAGAACTATCTCCAAGATGCAAAAGTGCAGACTCTTAAAAATTATTCCTCAAAAAATCATAGAATGTGATCCATCATAAAAATAATATATTTAGAAGTACAAAAGTGTATCTTCCAAGTCAAAAATTATTACAAATTCAGGACCCTTTTCTAAATACATGAAAGGGGTTTAAATAGTACTAAAAATTCTAACAAACTATCCTAAACATTGCTTAGATGTTGTTGCGAATACCAAATCATGAAAGCTGGGGATGAGATTTTACAAAAATAGATTGGCGGTTCCCATCAGAATAGATCTCAGATACTTCCTACATATCTGATGTGTGGAGCTAGCATATCGATAACATATCTTTGACTTCTGGCAGATGAGTCAGACGAGAATGTAGTTCAATGGTGTAGGTGGCATCAGAAAATTTTGGAAGCATATTAGCAATAGCATGGGAGAGGCATTTCATAGTCAATTGTTGGCTGTGTGGTTTGACTAGATATGACCAGAATGATTCCATGTTAGCTCTTGTATTACATCAATTTGTTGGTACCTGGTTTTCAATTCTTGTTCCCATTGTTTTTATAACTCTTTGACCTTCGAAAGTTGTCCTAGAATGTGATCGGAGATTAAGTTAGTAGTATATAGGTTATCATTGATTAACTCTACTACATTGTTCATTAAAACTCTTGCCCTAGAAATGGCTCTCTCTGTTTTAATTAACTATGCCTCCCATTATGCAAACAAAATTTCTTTATGTGCTTCTTGAATTTTAGGCAAATTAGCTGTAATTCCTTGATATTTTTCTTTTCATGTGAGAAATTCTGATATTTTCTCATCGGCATCTTTAGATTCAAGTCTTGAGTTTGTTGTTTTTTCTGAAAGTGACATGGTTATTTCACATAAAGGATTAACCATTGTTATCTTCTAGGATAAAATATCAAGTTGTAATAATAACGTTTTATTTGATTCAAGGGCTTCCTTCTTGAATTGATCTACCTTAGGATAATCTTTAAATCTTTGCAGTTTTGCTTGCAATATTGCATTATGTTCCTCTTTGGCCACTTTTTCTCTTTGAAGCAATGTCTGTAATTCATTTACCTCTTGGGACAGTTGTTTTTTTTTTTGTATAGCTTACTGGTCAAGCTTTGGTCTTTCAAAATTTAACTATTCTTTAAGTTCTTCATTATGTTGTCTTTCTTCAACTAATTGTTGCTCTAGCTACACTATTCTTTGTTCCTTTTCCTTTATTAACAAATTTACCTCGAAAGCTTTATCTATGGTTGCTGCTGTATAGGCTCCTGCATACTGAGATAGTTTTGTTAAGTCCTCTGAAGGATCAATTTTTGATTTTTTCCAAACAACATCCATCAATTCGGCCTAGGAAGATGATAATAGATTGTGGTCAATTTTTCTTTTCTTTCTTTGCCTCTTAACCATAGCTCTATGTTTTGGACTGTAGAAAATGTCCAAGGGTGGTATATCTTTAACTCTTAACACAATCTCCTTAGATGGATTCTCAAGAATAATTTCAACCTATGGAGTGTTGATATTACCGATTGTCTCTTTAACTGTGATGATAGATGTTTGTGTTGTATTCAGCTTCTGGAAATCATTCTGTCCTTTGATCTGCTGATCAAACTATTCACATTTTTTTGAATTAACATGTATATCAATATCAGAGGAGCTGTAAGCATTTTTTCCTGTGTTTACTTGTTCAGTTTGAGTATCAATATTTTTTCCCTTTTCTTCTTTTTGTTCTTCTTGGGATGGCAGAGGAGTCGTTTGTAACTGGTCAAGAGGAATTGTCAGTAACCTCTTGTTTCTGTAAAGTGTGAATTTCTCCATATCGCTTTTTTCCAGTTTTGAACTTGCTTGTTGAACCTATGCAAAACCTTCAACTAAGAAAAATAGGTCATCGAAACTATCATCTTCATGTTCAAACTTGGAAATATGTACCATGGATGTAACATTAAGGGAGATTTTCTTCGGGTCATATTGCCTTGGGGAGATGAATGCTAGTTTGAGTTCTTTAATTTTCAAGGCTTCTTTTTCTGCATGCTTGAAATCATTGAGAGTATAAGATCCACTTTTGAGAGGAAATGTAGGCCACATTTGTTTCCTGGAGGTCTTAAGATTCCTGGACAAACCTTTCTCTGTAATCTGATAGGAAATTTCCTGAGCTAGTAATTTATCAGGAATGTATAGAGGCAAAAAATAAGGGTTTGTTACACTTCCAAATATTCGTATGTAAGTGAAATTATCCTCTCCAAACTAGTTTCCAATTAGAGTTAGGTCAAGTTTGGCCTTATCTGATAGCCGCGAAGGGGGTTTGTTAAAAATGGCTTGATGAATGGGCAATATAAATCCATGGAAAATCTTATATACATGGTTTCTGTAATGGGATTTCCACAAATATTTATGATAGATATGGATAGGAGTGGGGTCATGAGGAGTCCATTTCCATCCTAGAATGGGAAAATTGGAATTGAAGCATATGGCATCTATAATGTAAGCACACATATGAAATGGGGGTGCCGTTCCAGTAGACATATGTCTATTCCTTCTATAATCAAGAATTTTATTTGCTATCTTATCAGATAGGATGACTAACCAATCCATAATGTAAGAATTCACAGCAGCATCAATCAGAGGTACCATTTCAATAGAAAACCTTGCAGAATTGGCAATCCAAAATAGTCTTCATATCATGGCAGCAGCGTAGCAATAGGGAGGTGCTAGAGACTCTACAGAGTACTTACCTGAGGAACCATGCTTGTGTTTCTCTGGAGCTTGCCTCCATTCTCTAATAGGGTCTGACTCTATTTCGTTTTTGGTAGCGAAATCCTCTAGAAATGATTTTTTGTAGATCTTCTCAAGCTCTGGTAGATGATACATTTCCTTAATATCCTCTTTTTAAAGGATCCGAACATATTCCCACCAACTGTGATAACTGCTTTGTCTGTGATGTTTATGATTTCTATTACCCATCGTACTAAATCATAGTACAAAATTACATTTGCTCGAGCTGCTACTCTATGTAGATAAGATTCTGCCAGTTCTTTGAGGGGATTATCTGATTCTGAGTCTTCATTTGGCACTGTCTCTTTTGCTTCTGTCACGGTGGGATTTTCAGCTTCAAGCGAATTATAAACCCCTTACAAAGACGACTTTCTGATACCAAGGCATGTAGTATCGGTTATTAACTTGACTTTGGTTGTCTTTTCCTTTAGGATGGTGGTAACCTTTTCTTTCTTAAGATTCTTCGACATTTTCTCTAACTGGAAGCATTTTAACAGGTCTGCAAATAAGCGGAATAGTTGTTCTACAGATTCTGTAAATAAGTGAGAAATGATGAAAAAATCTCTTAGAATCAAGAGGAAAACAACAAAGAATAAACAACTTCATGTAAAAGGAAATCATTTAAAGGAACGTTATATTAAAAAAACAATCTGCAAAGGATTTCGTTCATGAATCTGACTTAATGATTTTCATCTTAAAAATTAAATGCCATTATGGCAAGTCACATCGCGCATTCATATCTGAGTTAATTTCATGACAAATCACATTTCTGATCAATGATGATCGTACATCGGGGATCGGCAATCTCAAAGTCTCGTTTTAAAGATTACCGTTTGAAGCTTCCAATTGTGATTGCCGATGAGTGATGTGATTTGGAGCGATGAGCGTTTATTTTTAATTTATCGCATCGGAACTTTTGAAATGACCACATAAGGATGTATTAATTTTTCTGCCAATTCGCGATTGCGATTGGACTTATCGCATCGGAGTCTTTCAAAAGGGACCAATTGTGATATAATTTTGCTGATTTGCGATTGTGATAAGACTTCATCACATCGGAACTTTTCAAAGGAAAGAATTAACCTTATGTTTAATCCGATATGCGCTTTTGCGATATGATTTGTCGCATTGGAATGATGAAGGAAGCTTTTTAAATTTATTCCTATGTGATATGAGATTTAGCGATTCACTTTATCACATCGAAACTTTTGGGCAAATAACATATTGAGCTTTTCCTTTCATACTTTGTGAAATGCGATAAAGGCTTATATTTAGTCTTTGCTTTGTTTTATAATTCATTTGATTTCCTTTTAATATTTACATATATACAAAGGTCTTTCTTTAATCTTAGCAATAAGTGAAGCTAGGAAAAATTATTGAATCTAAAAAAAAAAAAAAAAAAAAAAGGGGACCCTTTTCTTATAAAAATTAAAAAAAAATATTTTGAAATGGGGAGGGTTGTTGTACAGTACAACAGGTTCCTATTAAGAAATCAGTCCACACCCAAACTAAGAAAACAATAGAAGCTCTTGTGACCAATATTCTACAAATTCTCCCTAGAGAAACTCAAAAAGCTTCCACCCCAAAGATTGTAGACATCACATCAAATTCTACTCAAACCATTTCAGACAAGGAAGTTGAAAACAAAATAGTTGACATACAAACTGAATTACCAAGTGTTAAGAAAGAAGACAAAACCACACAAACCACAATTGGAAAAATGAAATGATTAAATTATACAAAACTCAAATGCCATTCAATATCAAAATTGAGATAGCCAAATTAAAAATATAGTTCCTTTAATAGAGCTGGTGAAAAATGACTCATACAAGGCACAAATTACTGAAACATTAAGCATAGTTGAATGTAAATATGTTGTCAACCTCAATGATGATCAACCTGAGTTATTATTTGGTCTTGAAGTAAATGGAAAACATCAACAAGGGGGTGTCCCTCCATTATGTATTAGCTTAAACATTCATGATAAAATCTTACATAATGCTATGTTGGATTTAGGAGCATCTCATAACTTAATGCCTAAAGCAGTCATGGAAAAATTAAACTTAGACATCACCAAACACTACAAGGACCTTTTCTCCTTTGACTCTAGTTAATTTAAATGCCTTGGCCTAATCAAAGACTTGTGTGTAACTCAAGCCCAATGCCTAGCAAAGAGTATCGTTATGGACATAGTAGTTGCTGATATCGCTCCCAAATATGGTATGTTATTATCTCACTCATGGGGAGAAAAATTGCAGGGATCACTACAATTATACATGTCATATGCTACCATTTCTGTGTTTGGTCAGCAAATGAAGCTATATAGAGAAACTTTGATGAAATACATGGTAAGTAGTTTAGAAAGACTACAAAATTTCCCTATCTCTTCCATGCATTCTGATTTGGACTCATTTATCTTATGTGATTCAAACAATGACAAAGATAAAATCACAGATGTAGAAGAAGAACACAAAGAAGTCAATACTGAAAAATCAATTACTAATTTTGAATCTTCAATAGATTAAAATATAACACATGAATATTTGTGGCATTTATATTTTGATGGCTCTATGAATAGATTAGGAGCAGGAGCTGGAGTATGGATCTACAATTTAGAAAATGATCATTCAGAAGGACTTTCTTACAGATTAAACATCAAATGCACTAACAACATGGTGGAATACGGAGCATTAGTGCTAGGCCTTCAAATTGTAAGAAAACTTAGAGCTAAAAGAGTTTCCATCATGGGAGACTCAGAACTCATTATAAAACAAATCAAGGGAGAGTACCTTGTTAATAACCCTAGACTTAGTCGTTACAGAGAAACCACCCTGGACATAAGAAGATTTTTCCTTGAGACTAAATTTGTTGTCATTCCAAGAAAGTAGAATATGCAAGCACATAGCTTGGCCACTTTTGCCAGCACATGCAGGTTACCCTTTCAGCCAAATCATGAGTATACAGCTGAGGTAAGGCATAGGCCATCCATACCTGATAATTTGAAGTATTGGAAAATCTTTTCACAAGACTCACAAATTTTTGATTTCATGAATTCTGAAGGAGAATTTCAGAACTGTAATACAGACACTGACTGTACATTAGATTATACCATAAATAATGAAATAGATGTAACTTATGTAAATCAGATAGAACTAGCTAAATTCACTAAATTAGAAATAGAACAATTAGAAACAGTAGAAATTGAGGAATTAATCAATGATGAATCAGAATTTCTAAACCTCAAAGACAACATTTTTCCTAAGGGATTAGCCCCACTAGAAGACCTCTTTGATTCTAGTGATGTAGCTGGAAACCTAAAATGGAGCCTCTAAGGTCAGATATAGAGGAATGCAACTTAGGAACAAAGGAAAATCCCAAGCTTATCAAGATATCTAAGGCATTACCTCCAGCTGAAAATTTGAAGTATATTAGCTTGTTTAAAGAATTCCAAGACATCTTTGCCTGGAATTATGAAGACCTCAAGTCTTATGATACCAGCATTATCCAACATAAGATACCAATTAAAGAAAATCAGAAGCCCTTTAAACAAAAGCTAAGGAGAATTAACCCTGTTCTTATGCCATTAATAGAGAAAGAAGTTAAAAGGGTGTACGATTCTCAAATCATAGCACCCATCAGATATTCTGAATGTGTCTCTATTTTAGTCCCCACTAGAAAGAAAACATGAGAAATTAGACTCTGTGTTGATTTCAGAAACTTGAACAAAGTATCACTGAAGGATAACTATCCCCTCCCTAAAATGGACCACATTCTCCAGAGGGTAGTAGGGTCATCCAAAATTTCATTACTTGATGGATTTTATGGATACAACCAAATCCTAGTCCAACTTGAAGATCAAGCTAAGACTGCATTCACTACTGCCTCGAGAAATTTCATGTACTTGAAAATGCCCTTTGACCTGATGAATGCTGGAGCAACATTCCAAAGAGCCATGGACATAGCCTTTGCAAAGAAAATCCATGAATTTTTAGTCATTTACCTATATGATATCATAGTGTTTTCCAAGTCAGATAATGAACATATAGATCATCTAAGAAGAGTATTCATAAAATGTAGAAAGTTTGGTATATCCTTAAATCCAAAAAAGTCGCTTTTTGGATTATAAGAAGGAAAAATTTTGGGACACACTATTTCAAAAGAGGGCATTAGAATTGATCCAACTAGAATAGAAGCAATCTTAAATATCATTCATCCTAGGAACATTAGATAATTACAATAATTTATAGGAAAAATAATTTTTCTTAAAATATTCATCCCTAACTTAGCAGAATTAATTAGAGATTTAAACAACATGTTATAGTAAAGGCTAAGCAATCTTTTGAAGCAGTCAAAGAAGCCCTTACTAAAACACCTGTCCTCATAAGTCCTAATTTTAACAAAGATTTCATAATTTTTTCATTCGCTTCAAAGCACACCATTGCAGTAGTCTTGTTGCAAAAGAATGATGAGGGCCATGAACAACCCATTGATTTCTTCAGCAAAACCTTGAGAGATGCAACACTAAAGTATAATATCATGGAAAAACAAGCTCTTGCTTTAGTGAAAGTCATAAAATATTTCAGAGTATACATTCTATACTCTCATAATAGCATATGTTCCAAACTCAGTTGTAAAGGAAATTCTAACTCAGAATGGGCCTAATGGAAAAAGAGGCAAATGGATTGCCACAATACTAGAATATGACATTGAGATCAAAACTACAAAATTAATCAAAGGCCAAGGTTAGGCCAAAATCGTGGCTGAATCGAAATGTCAAGCCTTAGACATAAATTTCATTGTTTCCATAGATGATCAAGAAGATATGGCGACTCCACAAATCAGTGAACCTTCTATAGATTCACCCTGGTATTCAGACCTTACATGTTTTTTACTCAAATTACAAGCTCCTCCTGGTTTATCTAGAACCAAAAGTAGATTCTTAAAAACGAAAGCAATGAAATATTTTATCCTAGATAATTTTTTATTTTGGAAAGATCATGGTGGCATCCTGTTAAATTGTTTATTAAAAGATGAAGCTGACAAAGGCATGCAATAATTTCATGCAGGAGATTGTGGAGGACACCTATACTGGAAAACAACTACTAACCAAATTTTGAGGGCAATTTTTTACTGGCCCACCCTTTTTGCAGATGTCTGAAAGTATGTGAACTCCTTTCACGAATGTCAAATATTTGAAGGGAAGAAGAAACTCTTACCATTACCCCTCAAACCTATCTCAGTAGAAATTCCATTTCAACAATGGGGTTTAGACTTCATTGGTGAAATTCACCCAACCTCCTTTTCCCAACATAAATGGATATTGAAAGACACTGACTACTTTACCAAGTGGATAGAAGCCATCCCTTCTAGACAAGACACAGACTCTATCATTATTTCATTTCTTGAGAACAACATCCTTTCTAGATTTGGATGCCCACAAAAGCTCATCACTTATAATGTTGTTGCCTTCAAATCCAAGAAAATGATATATTTTTGTAACCATTACCATATCACCCTATGCCATTCCACTGCTTATTACCCTCAAGGTAATGGACTAGCAGAATCTTCAAACAAAAGCCTAGTCAACATAGTCAAGAAGCTATTAGAAGATAACAAGAAAACCTGGAATAAAAGGTTTGTGAATGCCCTATGGGCAGACAGACTAACTACTATGAAATCTATTGGTACATCTCCCTATCAATTGGTATATGGGAGGGATGTTGTTTTTCCATCTTCATTAGGAGTGCCAGTAATGAAAATGATTCAAGAGCTGCAAGTAGAACCAAATGACATCTAAAGGAGGATAAACCAAACAATTCATTTACAACAAACTAGGGAAGAATTTTATATCAAATCCCAAGTAATTCAAGACAAAATCAAGAATATCTTTGATAAGAAAACTAAAGTAGATGATTTATTTATAGGTGATCAAGTACTCAAATGGGATTCCAGAACGGAAAACAAAGGAAAACATGGGAATTTGACTTTCTCTAGAAGGGCCCATACATTATTTATGGTTACAGAGGCAACAATTTCTTTTTCTTGAAAGAGTCAAATGGGACAAACCTACCAGGTGGACTAGTCAATGGTCGAATGTTGAAGCACTATTTTTCACCAGATTAACCAGTAGTTTATTTGTTCTATGTACCCATTGTAAATACCATAGCAAAGTTTAGATTGTAGTGGATGATTATCTTCTAAAGTTGAAGCCTGAAGAGGAAACCTTGAAGCTTTAAAACATATAACATATTTTTTTTGAATAAAGGAGATCACAGAAAGCAGTCCCAAGGCCACTAATCAGAAATTTCTTGACATCTCACATGGAGATGCCATCCCCAAGTGGAGCCACTGTTAGGGTCCTATAATAATAGGAATCATAATTTTGAATTGGTTATGTTAAGTCTTGTAATATTGTACATAACTTTGCTTTTCTGCAAATGTTTTCCATATTAAAAAATGAAAAGAGGGTATGTCCTAAAATAATAATCAAAGGACCAAAATAAATAAAGATAAAAATATATATATAAAATATGAACCCCAAAAGAAGAAACAAAAATAAATTCGGAAAGTGTTGCACATTCAAATTCCACTACTTTTAGTTTACTTTACTTTTTCAAATAAATTATGTGCAGCTTGTTCAAAATGCCTCAATTCATGATGATCATGCAATTTAATATTGATCATCCATGCCTTTAAATTTGATGTTATGATAGTTAGTGAATAAAGATCTGACCAAACCATTTAATCTTGGCATATCAGTAGTTAGATAGAGAATAAATGAGCTCATAATTTTAATCTAAGCCATTGGAAGATATAAGGTTAGAAATAAGTTAGTTTTCTTATCAAAAGAAAATAAATGGGTCAGCAAGCTCAAATGCACCCAATAAAGGAAAGAGAAAATGTTAGGATAAATAAAAGGGTAGGTAGAATACTTTTCAAAAGTCATAGTAGCATCATTTTTTTTATCCCTTTTCAAAACTATCTTTCTAACCCTTTCCCCTTTGAAAATCCCCTTTCCCTTACTAAATTCCCTGCCCTCTTCATTTTCCCCTTATACTGAACCTTTCCCCTTGCTAAAATCCATTTACCCTTTGAAAAAAAAAATTCTAACCCCTTCCCCTTTCCCTAAAAACCCTGTTTCCCTTTAAAAACCCCCTTCCCCTTGAATAAAATTTATGTTTCCATTATAAAAAAAAAAGGCAAAAAACTCACTTTTCAATAGTTTAAAGCGCAAAATTTTAATCGGGCCCACTTCTGATTTAAACCCCCCCGCTTAACATATTTCATTACCCCGCTTTTGATTTAAACCTTCCGCATAACCCTTTTCCCGACCCCACCTCTTTTGAAAGCACAAACCCTGTCAACCATTCGATTACTGCCAGCTAGATATAACGTCCAATAATCCATTTCGCACTCCCTAGCGTCCGATATTTAAAACCAAGGGGGGGCTGCGAAATGGGTTGATTTATCTGCCCACTCCCCTGCCACATGCCGCCTCCATATTTTATTGCACCCCCTCATCCCAAACCACCAAACCACTCCCACATCATGCGATAAACCACCAAACCACTTACAAACCATGCGTTTCACCACCCAAATTTAAAAAAATAATAAAACCCTGCTATTCCGTTATTTTCCTATCTCTGTTGATTTGCGAAAGAGACCAAAAGCATCATTGCCAACCAAGATTGAAGCCACTGCTACATCCTGGACCCTTTCTACAACCAAATTCTCGATATTCCAGGTAATTCTAATACCTGCGATGATTAATTAAGATAAGTAATTAATAAATTGAATCAAATTGATGGCTTCCCAAAGAGTCCAAATTGTAAACCCTTTGCAACCAGCCCTGTTAGATGTCGACCACACTCCTGTGGCTGATAAGGACTTTAAAATAATTGACACTGTGACTGATAGCAATCTTTTGGAGCTCCATTGTTGGAGCCATGATAAATTTGTTAATCAGGTAGATGATATTCATCTATGGAACTCTAACCTACCAAAATACACATTTAAGCAAAACTACCAATCCTGAATTTATCAGACTTTGCCAACTCAGATATTTTCCAAATGAAAGAGCTATTGTCACCCCTAACTAAGAAATCCTAATTAATATCACTGCTCAATCCATTAATCAAATGTTGCAGATTCCATCACAACCACAGGGAGTTCCTTTCTCCATTAAGACCCTTGCTGAGCTTTACCTAAAGCTAGATTTCCCTAGAAGGTCTCAAATCTTTCAAACTTTCCTCCCTGAATCAGCTCAAATTCCTAAAAACAACCCACCATACTCCGCTACCATGTTCCCAGAAAGAAAAAAACATATTGTGACCATGTTGTCCTATATTCTAGGATATTTTACTGATAAGCATGTAGATGAATCCATCCTTGGTTTCCTCTCTATATTTTTCCCAGGCCAACCTCCAGCTATACTTTTCAATTTTGCCCATTTCCTAGCAAATGTCATGCATGATCAACTGATCAAAATTCGAGAAGAAGGAATGTTCAAATACTCCTCAGTATTATTCCATTTTTTCATATATTTTAAAAAGTTGCAGAACTCCCTTGAAAATATAAAGTCACAGTTAAAGCATTAAGTCACTAGAAGAGTTGGTAATTTAAATTGGCTATAATCCAAATAACATCAGGGCAACAGAATAACTTGTAAAGAATAAAAATGCAGACATAGCTACACTGAAGAAACAGTTAAAACTACCAACTACTGAGCATCCACAAACCAATGAGGTTTTGGAGACAGACAATCAAAAGGATGACATTATGAATTTAATCATCCAGTTGATAGCTCAACTAAAGGAAATGGAGACAGATATGGATAAGCTTGTACAGGAAAAAAAATCTACCATGGAAGCAATTCCCTTTACTGTTATTCCCATAGTATCTACATCAGCACCAGCACCAGCACCAGCAATACCAAAATCCCATCCCACTAATGAGGCCAAAAAATTAATCAAAGCAATGGAAGATATGTCTATTCAGACTACAGATACTAATAAACTCAAATAACAGGTAAATATCTTAGAGAATGAAAATAAATTGGAAGAAGTAGCATGTCAAGCTGAAGCACACAAAGTCAATAGACACACTGACATAATCCACCATCTAGAGAAAGATTTATCATTAGCAAAACCTTTAGCCCAAGAGAAACATAAATTGTGGGCCAATATTTACTCAGTTAATGATATTTGACCTTCTATAAAAATAATATTTGAGCAGAATGACTTGGTCAAGGAAGCTGGTGAGGTAATTCAGAAAGTCAAAGCCAACCTTGGAAAGAAACCAGAGGAAGCCTATGAAATAATCAAATTCCTGAATTCTAAAAATAAGTATGAATTGGAAGAGCTCAGGATAGCTGACAGAACAGAGACTATCCTAGAAGTGAAGAAAGTGATTTCCAAAATAAATCTAAATCTAAGGGTGAAATAACAAACAAATTAAAGAACAGACAGATAACAACAAGCAAAGAATCAGGGCCAGATTTCAGTCAATTGAAATGTGTCAATATCTTTTTGCGTAAAGATATTTTATTTTCCTAGAATAAATCCTAGTCAATTGATAGGATATTTTGTAATATGTTGTATAAATACTTCATCATTTGAAGTTTCAAGGATCAGTCAACTGTGGATTTCTGCATATTTTAGTAGCTAACGGATCTTTTGCCAAAGGGTTATTGTACCAATTTCCAGTCGACAGACTGATCAAGTTATAAAGAAACTTCATTATAGGAATCATGTGTTGAGCTATCTCAGTGAAGTATAAATTTCAATTGTTCATGTTTTCTTTCTAAGTATTCCATAAACTTATATTTGTTCTAAATCTGACTATTATAACAGGAATATTACTGCATAATTTGCTTAAAAATTACACTCTGCTTTTAACAGTTATACATTTTTGTGCTTTCTTCTGATATCTGGTTTAGAGAATTCTTAATTTCCCTCTGATCCCGATTGACCTCTTCACCCTTCTTCATTATCTGGTTTAAGGAATTATTAATTTCTCCTTGATCCCTATTGAAAAATCACTTCACCATTCAGCCTTGAGATCTGATATTCCTCACCTATCTTTCCCTGTAACACTTTTCTTATAATTTGATTCAGTTATGTTTCAAGTCATATTGAATCCATAGCCCAATGGAAAATGGAAAAGCACCTATTCATCTAAATCATTAATTCCACCAACCAACCAAAACCAATCAAAAACCAACCCAATCAAGCATACATAACTAGCCTAATATCCACTGATTAAAATAAAGTTAAATCATATAGAGAGAGCCCTCTCTGAGTTTAGGAAGGCTAGATCCGAAGCTCAAAATTATTTTTGTGGTTACCTCTGATATTTCTTTTTAAACGCTAAAACAACCTTTGGAAATTTCAGAGTGATAATATATTGGCGACCATGCTAGGGAAAATTTACTCCCTAGTTTAAACAAATCTTAAAAGAAAAAAATTCCTCATTTTTTGTGCATTAAGGTTTTAAAAGGTTGTTCAAAATTATCATAGCAAGTTAAAATTCTAGATTCTAAAAGAACATATTATACAAGGGCTCATCCTGATCCACAACCTGCTACTATTCTTGATGATCCTGACATAATTTTAAGAAAACCCAAAAAAGTAGAGAGTCCAGGAAAAAGTAGTGAGTTAATCAAAGCAAATTCACTTCCTAAGGAGTTATCAAGTATACAGGATATTCAATTTTATTTATCATTTGAGCATTATTTATTTCTCACAAAATCTGAAAACTCAGTCCATGAGACTGTAATAGACCCCAATTATATTCAATTTATTGAATCAAAGAAGGATATTATACAACTTGATTTAAATCAACGGGTTCTAGATACTTTTGACAAACTTGATGCTTTAACCTCAACTTTGATAAAAGACATAGACGAAGCCTATTTTCAACAATGAGTTGAACTAGCTGCCCTAACTGTTTCCACCCCTAAGCTCACTACAGTATCTTTAGAAACTGTAAATACAGCTCCATTTGGTACCACCTCACCTATAATATCCACCATAGTTTATTCCATAAAACCATTCATACCTAAACTTCCTCTCCAACCTAAAGTTTTGAGTCCATATTCAAACATCACTACTTTACCTCCTAGTCGAGCTAAAATCTTAGCCATGGTAGCCAAATTTTCCCCTTTGGCCTTACAGGCCCCTTTACATGCCATGCCACAATATTACTAGAGTAAAAAATTTCAGTTCGATGGTACTGGTTAGTATACTGCTCAACAACATGTAGATAGAATGACAGACTTTTTTGAGTTACATGAAATTGATGGGGTTGATGTACAAATGAGATTATTTTCACAAAAACTAGCAGGAGATATTAAAAAATGGTTTAAATCTTTACCTGCTGGCCATATCGTTGATTTAGTTGCTTTCCACTAATTCTTTATAAGTAGATGGGAAAGAAAGAAAAACCCTCTCCAGATATTATTTGAATATGAGAATATTAGAAGAGATCCTAATGAATCTGTTTAGGATTACTGTATTAGGTTTAATAACATTTACAATGCAATTCCATTGAATATCAAACCTACACCAAACTTAGCCCTAATTAAATTTCCAGATGGTTTTGACACGGATATGTCCTATCGGTTAAGAGAAAGAAACCCTGAAACTTTAGAATAGATGCAGAGTAATGCAGTTAGTGTAGAAGCTAACTTCAGATGTTAAGATAGATAGTTTAGATAAAAGTGTAGAAATACTAATGGATAGACTAGAGAACATGGAAATAAAAACCTCAATCGAGAAATCATTAAGGTCCCCAAATTAGAAACCCCAACTTTAGGAAAAATCTTAATATTGGTAAATCAAGAGAATTTTTACTCGATCAACAGATTAGACCACCTTTCCAAGAAAATTATGCTAAAATTTCACAACAGTGTGAAGAAGACTAGGGCACCTAGATAAACATGATGGGAATAAACAATGAAGATGCCATTTTTCTTACCCATGAAGAACAATAGTTGTACATGTTACAACAATTACAATTAGAGTTTGGAGACTCCTTTGACTACAAACAAGGCTATGAATCTGCTATCTACGAAGTTCATAAACAATATAGCCTTAGAAGCAAAAATAACACAGAGGTTCCTATTAAGAAATCAGTACACACCCAAACTAAGAAAACAATAGAAGATCCTATGACCAATATTCTACAAATTCTCCCTAGAGAAACTCAGAAAGCTTCCACCCCAAAGATTGTAGACATCACATCAATTGCTACTCAAACCATTTCAGACAAGGAAGTTGAAAACAAAACAGTTGACATACAAACTGAATTACCAAGTGTTAATAAAGAAGACATAACCACACAAACCATAATTGGTAAAAATGAAATAATTAAATTAGACAAAATTCAAATGCCATTCAATATCAAAATTGAGATAGCCAAATTAAAAATACGAGTTCCATTAACAAAGCTGGTGAAAAATGACTCATACAACCCACAAATTACTGAAACATTAAGCATAGTTAAAGGTGAATATGTTGTCAAACTCAATGATGATCAACCTAAGTTATTATTTGATCCTGAAGTAGATGGCAAACATAAACAAGGGGGTGTCCCTCCATTCTATATTATTTTAAACATTCATGATAAAATCTTACTGAATGCTATGTTGGATTCATGAGCATCTCATAACTTAATGCCTAAAGCTGTCATGGAAAAATTAAACTTAGACATCACGAGACCCTACAAGGACCTTTTCTCCTTTGATTCTAGTCAAGTCAAATGCCTTGGCCTGATCAAAGACCTATGTGTAACTCTAGTCCAATTTCCAGAAAAGAGTATCGTTATGGACATAGTAGTTGTTGATATCCCTCCCAAATATGGTATGTTATTATCTCGCTCATGGGGAGAAAAATTACAGGGATCACTACAATTAGACATGTCATATGCTACCATTTCTGTGTTTGGTCATAAAAGGAATCTATATAGAGAAACATTGATGAAATACATGGTAAGTAGTTCAGAAAGACCACAAAATTTCCCTACCTATTCCACTCATTCTGATTTGGACTCATTTATCTTATGTAATTCAGACAATGACAAAGATAAAATCACAGTTGTAGAAGAAGAACACAAATAATTCAATACTGAAAAATCAATTACTAATTATGAACCTGCAATAGATGAAAATATAACACATGAATCTTTTTTGCATTTATATTTTGATGTCTTTGTGAATAGATTAGGAGTAGGAGCTGGAGTATGGATCTACAATTTAGAAAATGATAATTCAGAAGGACATGCTTATAGATTAAATTTCAAATGCACTAACAACATGGAAGAATACGAAGGATTAGATCTAGGCCTTCAAATTGTAAGAAAACTTGGAGCTAAAAAGTTTCCATCATGGGAGACTCAAAACTCATTATAAAACAATTCAATGGTGAGTACCTTGTTAATAACCCTACACTTAGCTGCTACAGAAAAACAATCCTAGAATTACTAAGATATTTCCTTGACACTGATGTAATGTTCCTACTTAGCCTTAGCTAAGAGGAGACATTCAATTTTGATTTTATTTATGTTTTATGAATAAATGAATAAAGGAGGACATGTAAAACTCCTAAAAATTCTGAATAAATCAATGCCCATGTGAACAAAGACAAATCCGGGCTATGTACATAATCACTTGCAGGTGTGAAAGAGGTTTGAGCCAAAGATTGGGACCACCTTGACCAAGTCAACTGTGCTGTCTAGGTTCATTGCATCTCCAAAAGGGACTGCGCAGTTCTAGAAGGGAGCCTCTAATGAAAATAGGGGTAACTCATCAAAGTAGTTTAGGGTTTGCAAGGTCTTTCTCATGTTATAAAAGAAGGAGGAGAGCAACATGAAGGGGTTGTTGATAGATCATATTTCTGAAGTATTTTTCTGCTTAGACAAATACCATTCTCTGTTGTTTAGTGGAGGATTGTGATTGAAATTCCTGTTTAGGGGTTTCATCTCTTCCCTTGAGGATCATTGAAGGAGTTCTTTGCTGAATTTGGCCACTATCTAGTTTGAGACCAAGCTCTTTCTTTCATGAGCAGCGCTGGCCCATTGAGGGTTTTGCAGCTGCTATCTTTTGTAGCAAGTGGTGTTTTAGATCTGCTTAGATCTAGCTTGTTTTGAGAGTCTTTCTCTGTTGGAGTGTGTTCTTCAGCCTCCAAATAGATATCTGAACCATATTTTGTATCAGATCTGTAATTTAATTCCATTTATTCAGTCTCCTTCACCCTCTGCGCAGTTTCTGCTCAATACTATGTTATTTTGTGAGAGGGCTTTCTTATTTCAGTTTGCTATCAGTTTGGAGGAAGATCTCTTGGTGTTAGGCTTGCCTTCCCTTGGTGATCCATGGATTGGGTTGCTGATCCATGTCTCTATAGATCTGATCTCTTTCAGCAATAAAATTTATCTTCAGAAATTTCTGGGTTTTCTGCAGCACTGCAATTTGTAATTCAGATCTACAACTTGTTATGCAATATTTTGATGTAATTCCAATTGGATCTTGTTCTTAATGTATTATAGTTTCCAGATATGTATTATATATGATTTTTCATCCATATATATGTCAGAGATCTGAAATTTAATGTATAGCAACTGAACCATCTAGAAAATAATGTTGTCTATGTATTTCTGTAGTTTGTTACTAGTTGCAGCTCTAATTTCTGAAGGGATTTTTCCCTAGTTTCTTTTGTAATATGCTGTAGAGGCTATAAGCTCAAATATAAATCTTATTTAATGTTATATCTCTTAATTATCAGATCTTTGGCTGTCCTCCTTTGAGTTTCAGTCAAAACTGTGCAATTCTAGTTGCTAGGGTTTTTGTGTTTCAGTAGCCTCTCTCTTTGGCTGATTTCTAGCTAGTCTTCATTTTGGTAGATCTATTTAATGTGCCTAAACTGATTTTTTTCAGCTGAAATTATATATATAAGTCACATACAGCATAAATGAGGGGATCCCAGCCCTGATCTGTGTTATTCTTGCTCAGATTTTCTTATACAATGTTTTCTTTGAAGACCTTGTTGATATTCCTGTAAGGGATTATTCCAAGTTCTATAGGAAAAGTCTACAGTTAGCCAGGTAGCCTCTGGTTCTCACCCTCTTTTCAGAGGTTACATAACCATTAAATTCCTTTGTATTCCATCTCTGACATAGAATCTTGATAATCCCTAAAAAGGAATATTACAGTGGTATCGGAGCTCCACTCTTGGCACAGCCTGTGCTAGCATTGAAGCCTTAGTCATGCTGCATTCTGAAGATGAAGACCCTCTTTCTGAGAGGGAGAGGATATACCATAATATAATTCATAGAAAGTATGACTATACTACTGTTGACCTTGACAAGGGTCAAGACAAGGGGAAATGCCCTGAGTTGGTGAATGATAAAGATAAGGAGGTAGAAGAGTTTGCAAAAAGTCTCTTGGAAGCTATGCAAGATCTATCCAAGGAGATAAAGAAGATGAGGATAGATCGAATGAGGGAGTCCCTTGGGAGATTCCATCAAGGAGAAAGTTCTGAAATGTCTCAGTTTGGGACTGGTCAACCTGTGAGCTTGCCTCAAGTTCCACAGATCTCACAATGCTCTACAATGCCTACCTTCTTGGCTATAGAGAATGAAGGGCTTCAAGATTCAACCTCTTTGGAAGGCTACTTTTCATAATATGATTCACAAAGTCAAAATTTCAAGGATAACTTGAGCTTTCAAGACTTTTGCTATCTCAAGGACCAGAGGAGGCCATGGCAACAGTACAAAGATGGAGGTTTCCTTCATGGGAGGCACCACACCATGGGCAGGTTCTTCTTGCCTAATTTCGATGGATCGCCCTCTTGTTCAGCTAAAGCATGGGTGGAAAAGTTGGACATCTATTTCCAGTTGAATAAAGTGCCTGAAGCAGAAGCCATTAAGATTGTTGCGCTGCATTTTGATGGAGAAGCCCACAACTGGTGGTTTCATGGACTTTCTACATTGGGGCACAGTAATGTGTCCACTTATGCTGAGTCCACTAGGAGACTAGTGGAGAGATTTGATCGAAAGGATCCGAAGGCCCCTTTCATAAGCTTAGCAAAGCTTAAGCAGACAGGAGATGTTGAGGCCTATATCTCTTAATTCCTGAGGTTGTCTGTAATGGTTCATGATCTTTCAGTTGCAAGGAGAGTCTATATGTTCATTGATGGCCTGGAAGAACCTTTGCATGGGTTGTTCAAGTCTACCAAGCCCACCACTCTGCATGATGCCATTGAAAGAACAAGAGATCTCCAAGATTCCCTTCCAAGGGCAAAGGAAACCTTCCCAAGCAAAGCTTCTCACTCTTCTAAAGGGAAGGAGGGGAAAGCTACTCCATCCAAGGAGAGCTCACAGAAAAATCTTCTTGACAATGATCTCCGGAGGGATTTGAGGAAAAAGAAATTATGTTTCACTTCTCAAGAGCCATGGGTACTGGGACATAGATGTGATGCTGGAAGAGCACACTATATTGAAGTCTTCTCTGATTTTGAGGAGGAGGAGGGAAATGATGGACCTAGGAGAGGTCACAGTGCTGGTGATGATGAGGAGGAGGATCTGTCGTCATCCAGAGAAGAAGAGGGAGAATTTGCTCCAACCATTGGGACTCTTGCTTCGTTGAGAGGAGTGCCCAAGTATTTGACTCTTAGAGTGAAAGGTTCAGTTATGAACCAAATAGTATCTATTCTGATTGACAGTGGGGAAACCCACAATTTTATTGATGCTCACTTTGTGCAAAGGAGAGGGATCCCTATTGATACTTTTGATGGGTTCTCTTTTTTGGTTCCGGGAGATAGAACTATGCAGTGCATGCAATATGTTCCATCACTTTCTGTGACTATGGGGACCTACACTTTGGAGGACCACTTCTTTGTAGTGGACATACCATACACAAACATCATCTTGGGTGTTTAGTGGTTGATTAATTTGGGAAAATTCACCATTGATTGGAAGGCCTTGCAGATGGAATGGGTGGATTTGAAGAGTGGGAAACAACAAATCATTCAAGGCATGCACACCTACCCTTCACTTGATGCTTCTACCCACACAACAAATATGGAATTGCGTATTGGGGCAAGGACCTCACAGTTCCTTCTCTCATGTTTATGAGAATGCTGCAAGGGAAATTCCTACATCATGGAAAGCCACTTGGGGTGCCATTAAATTCTATGGGGAAAGCTTCACCAAGTGCTGAAACAATGGAAGAAAGAGTCACAGCGTTGTGGGAGGAAGCAAGGGGGAGGATCAGCCTTCCCACAAACAACTTTGGCATGCATAGTGCCAAAGACACAAGCAGAAACAAGGCAAGAACCACCATAGATGCATCAACAGTGCTATCCTTGTTGAGAAGTGTAGATCCATATTGGAGGTCTCAACTTCATGTGGAGTACTCCAAAGATCTGCAAACCGGGATGATCTTAGATGGCATAAATCAAGGAGGTCCATGAAGGGGTCATCTATCATCTTGGTAAAGTATTCTTGTCTCAAGCCTCCAAGCTTAAGCAAGAGATACTACAAAGAGCACACAAGGAGTTCCTTTCCAGCTACATGCAGTCAGCAAAAATATACTCCCTAATCTTGAAGAGTTTTGATTGGGAAGGTATGGAGGGAGAACTACATCAGCATTATGATTGGGAGGAACTACATCAGCACTTACAAGAGTGCAATATTTATGTGGATATGGGGCAGCCAAGGGATCCTATGCAGGAGACATTCTAGCCATCTCTTTCTTCTCTCAAAAGAGGAGAAAAGCCCATGCCTAACTCTATGTGTGTGGGAGACTTGTATGGTAAGAAATCTGATCTTATGGAGCAAGTTTATTTTTCTGATTTGGCACATTCTCTTACCATATGTATGCAGGCCATGGCTCCTACAAGGAGTAATATTACATGCAGATCTCATGGCAATGATGAGGCCAATAAAAATTCCAAAGCTGGCCACTCCCTTGAGGTGAAAAGGGAGATTATTTATCATGATGAGTGCTTCCCAAAAGCACTTAATGAGGGCTTCACTTTCAGCCATGTCAAAGTGACCCATGCAGCAAATATGTGGTGGGAGTACCACCTATCACATTCAAATCTACTCAAAACAAGGAGTGCACTGCGCTGGTACCTTATGTGGGATTGTGACCCCCCTCCTCAAGTGCAAATTTCAGTTTGCCTATTTGTGATTTTGCTTCCATACATAGATGACATTTTGGTATTGTTTATGGGTATGTGTGGGAAAAGAGTAAGTAGTGTACATGTGCCACATGGGATGGAACTTTATCCTGTGCTTCAGGATACATGTTTTAGATATGACATTGCTTCACCCATGTTCATTTCTATTGAGTTTTACACTCCTAAAGGGGCAGACTATGCACCTATCATGTTGGCATTGGAGGAGCATTTTTTGATGTATTGGCTTGGTGAGCACTTAATCCATGATGAAAGCTTGATTCTTGATGGTGCCATCAATGGAGAAGGAGAAGAACTACAGCTCTTACCATGTCAGTTGCTTGAGGACAAACAACATTTTGGAGGGGAGGATTGTAATGTTCCTACTTAGCCTTAGCTAAAAGGAGACATTCAATTTTGATTTTATTTATGTTTTATGAATAAATGAATAAAGGAGGACATGTAAAACTCCTAAAAAATCTGAACAAATCAATGCCCATGTGAACAAAGACAAATCTGGGCTATGTACATAATCATTTGCAGGTGTGAAAGAGGTTTGAGCCAAATATTGGGTCCACCTTGACCAAGTCAACTGCGCTATCTAGGTTCATTGCATCTCCAAAAGGGATTGCGCAGTTCTAGAAGGGATTTTCTAATGTGAAGAGGGTTAACTCATCAAAGTGGTTTAGGGTTTGCAAGGGCTTTATCATGTTATAAAAGAAGGAGGAGAGCAACATGAAGGGGTTGTTGATAGATCATATTTCTGAAGTATTTGTCTGCTTAGACAAATACCATTCTTTGTTGTTTAGTGGAGGATTGTGATTGGAATTCTTGTTTAGGGGTTTCTTCTCTTCCCTTGAGGATCATTGGAGGAGTTCTTTTCTGAAGTTGGCCACTATCTGGTTTGATACCAAGCTCTTTCTTTCATGAGCAGCATTGGTCCATTGAGGGTTTTGCAGCTGCTATCTTTTGTAGCAAGTGGTGTTATAGATCTGCTTAGATCTAACTTGTTTTGAGAGGCTTTCTCTGTTGGAGTGTGTTCTTCAGCCTCCAAAGAGATATCTGAACCATATTTTGTATCATATCTAAAATTTCATTCTAGTTATTCAGTCCCCTTCACCCTCTGCGCAGTTTCTGCTCAATACTGCGTTATTTTGTGAGAGGGCTTTCTTATTTCAGTTTGCTATCAGTTTGGAGGAAGATCTGTTGCTGTTAGGCTTGCCTTCCCTTGGTGATCAATGGATTGGGTTGCTGACCCATGTCTCTATAGATCTGATCTCTTTCAGCAATAAAAGTTATCTTCAGAAATTTTTGGGTTTTCTACAGCACTGCAATTTGTAATTATGATCTACAGCTAGTTATGCAATATTTTGATGTAATTCCAATTGGATCTTGTTCTTAATGTCTTATAGTTTCCAGATCTGTATTAGATCTGATGTTTCATCCATATATATTTCATATATATGAAATTTAATGTACAGCAGCTGAACCATCTGGAAAATAACGCTGTCTATGTATTTCTGCAGTTTGTTACTAGTTGCAGCTCTAATTTCTGAAGGGGTTTTTCCCTAGTTTCTTTTGTAATCTGTTGTAGAGGCTATAAGATCAAATATAAATCTCATTTACTATTATATCTCTGAAGTATCAGATCTTTTTCTATCCTCCTCTGAGTTTCAGTCAAAACTGCTCAATTCTAGTTGCTGGGGTTTTGTGTTTCAGCAACCTCTCTCTTTGGCTGATTTCTAGCTAGTCTTCATTTTGGTAGATCTTTTTAATGTGCCTAAATTGATTTTTTTCAGCTAAAATTCTATATATAAGTCACATACAGCATAAATGAGGGGATCCAAGCCCTGATCTGCGTTATTCTTGCTCATATTTTCTTATACAACGTTTTCTTTGAAGACCTTGTTGAGATTCCTGAAAGGGATTATTCCAAGTTCTATAGGCAGAGTCTACAGTTGGCTAGGTACCCTCTAGTTCTCACCCTCTTTTCAGAGGTGACATAACCAGTAAATTCCTCTGTAGTCCATCTCTGACATAGAATCTTGAGAATCCCCAAAAAGGAATATTACAACTAACTTTGTTGTCATTCCAAGAAAGCAGAATATGCAAGCACATAGCTTGGCCACTTTTTCCAGCACATGCAAGCTACCCTTTTAGAAAAATCATCATTATACGGCTGAGGTAAGACATAGGCCATCCGAACCTGATAGTTTGAAGTATTGGCAAATATTTTCACAAGACTCACAATTTTTTGATTTCATGAATTCTGAAGGAAAATTTCAAAACTGTAATATAGACACTGACTGTACATTATATTATACCATAAATAATGAAATAGATGTAAATGATGTAAATCAGATAGAACCAACTAAATTCACTAAAATAGAAATAGAACAATTAGAAACAGTAGAAATTAAGGAATTAATCAATGATGAATCAAAAGTATTAAACCTCAAAGACAACATTTTTCCTAAGGGATTATCCCCACTAGAAGACATCTTTGATTCCAATGATGTAGCTATAAAACCTAAAATGTAGCCTCTAAGGTCAGATATAGAGGAATGCAACATAGGAACAAAGGAAAATCCCAAGCTTATCAAGATATCTAAGGCATTACCTCGAGCTGAAAAGTTCAAGTATATTAGCTTGTTTAGACAATTCCAAGACATCTTTGCTTGGAATTATGAAGACCTCGAGTCTTATGATACCAGCATTATCCAACATAAGATACCAATTAAAGAAAATAGGAAGCACTTTAAACAAAAGCTAAGTATAATTAATCCTGCTCTTATGCCATTAATAGAGAAAGAAGTTAAAAGGATGTACGATTCTCAAATCATAGCACCCATCAGATATTCTGATTGGGTCTCTAATTTAGTCCCCACTAGAATTAATTAGAGATTTAAATAACATGTTAAAAAAAGATTCAATACTTAAATGGACAGTAAAGGCTAAGCATTCTTTTGAAGCAATCAAAGACGCCCTTACTAAAACACCTGTCCAAATAAGTCCTATTTTTAATAAAGATTTCATAATTTTTTCATTCGCTTCAGAGCACGCTATTGGAGTAGTCTTGTTGCAAAAGAATGATGACGGCCATGAACAAACTATTGCTTTTTTTAGTAAAACCTTGAGAGATGCAATACTAAAGTATAATATCATGGAAAAACAAGCTCTTTATTTTTTGAAAGACATAAAATATTTCAGAGTACACATTCTATACTCTCACATAATAGCATATGTTCCAAAGACAGTTGTAAAGGACATTCTAACTCAGAATGAGCCCGATGGAAAAAGAGGCAAATGGATTGCCACAATACTAGAATATGACATTGAAATCAAGCCTACAAAATTAATCAAAGGCCAAGGTTTGGCCAAACTCATGGTTGAATTGAACTGTCAAGCCTTAGACATAAATTTCATTGTTTCCATAGATGATCAGGAAAATATGGCAACTCCACAAATCAGTGAAGCTTTTATAGATTCACCTTGGTATGTAGACCTTACATTTGTTTTACTCAACTTACAAGCTCCTCCTGGTTTATCTAGAACCAAAAGTAGATTCTTAAAAATGAAAGAAATGAAATATCGTATCTTAGATAATGTTTTATTTTCGAAATATCATGGTGGCATCCTGTTAAATTTTTTATTAAAAGATGAAGTTGACAAAGTCATGCAGGAATTTCATGCAGGAGATTGTGGAGGACACTTATACTGGAAAACAAATACTAACAAAATTTTTAGTGTAGGTTTTTACTGGCCCACACTTTTTGTAGATTTTTGAAATTAAGTGACCTCCTATCACAAATGTCAAATATTTGAAGGCAATATAAACTCTTACCATTACCCCTCAAACCTATCTCAGTAGAAATTCCATTTCAACAATGGGGTTTAGACTTCATTGGTGAAATTCACCCACCCTCCTTTGCCCAACATAAATGGATATTGACAGCCACTGACTACTTTACTAAGTGGATAGGAGCCATCCCTTCTAGACAAGACATAGACTCTATAATTATTTCATTTCTTGAGAACAACATCCTTTATAGATTTGGATGCCCACAAAATCTCATCACATATAATGATGTTGCCTTCAAATCCAAAAAAATTATAGATTTTTGTAACCATTACCATATCACCCTAAGCCATTCCATTGCCTATTACCCAAAGGTAATGGACTAGCAGAATCTTCAAACAAAATCCTAGTCAACATCATCAAGAAGCTATTAGAAGATAACAAGAAAACTTGGAATAAAAGGTTGGTGAATGTCCTATGGCCAAACAGACTAACTACTAAGAAATATATTGGTACATCTCCCTATCAATTGGTATATGGGATGGATGTTTTTTTTCCATCTTCATTAGGAGTGCCAATAATGAAAATGATTCAAGAGCTGCAAGTAGAAGAAAATGAAATCCAAAGGAGGATAAACCAAACAAATCATTTACATCAAACTAGGGAATAATTTTATATCAAATCCCAAGTAATTCAAGACAAAATCAAGAAGATCTTCGATAAGAAAAGTAAAGAAGATGATTTCTTTATAGGTGATCAAGTACTCAAATGGGATTCCAGAAGGGAAGATAAAGGAAAACATGGGAAATTTGACTTTCTATGGAAGGGCCCATACATTATTTATGGTTACATAGGCAACAATTCCTTTTTCTTGAAAGAGTTAAATGGGACAGACCTACCAGGTGGACAAGTCAATGGTCGAATGTTGAAGCACTATTTTTCACCAGATCAACCAGTAGTTAATTTTTTCTATTTTACCCATTGTAAATACCATAGAAAAGTTTGGATTGGAGTGGATGATTATCTTCTAAAATTGAAGCCTGAAGAGGAAACCTTGAATCTTTAAAAGATATAACATGATAGGTTTCAATAAAGGAGATCACAGAAAGCAGTCCCAAGCAAAAAAAAGCCAAAGTTCCAAGACCACTGACCAGAAAGTTATTGACATCTCACAAGGAGATGTCATCCCCAAGTGGAGCCACTATTAGGGTCCTATAATAATAGGGATCATAATTTTGAATTGGTTATGTTAAGTCTTGTAATATTGTACATTCCTTTGCATTTTTTCAAATGTTTTCCATATTAAAAAAATGAAAAGAGGGTATGTCCTAAAATAATAATCAAAGGACCAAAAGAAAGAAAGATCAAAAAAGATATAAAATATGAACCCCATAAAAAGAAACAAAAATAGATTATGTAAGTGTTGCACATCAAATGCCACTAGTCTTAGTTTACTTTACTTTTTCAAATAAATTATGTGCATCTTTTTCAAAATGCCACAATTCATGATGATCGTGCAATCTAATCTTGATCATCCATACCTTTAAATTTGATGTTATCATAGTTAGTGAATAAAGATCTGACCAAACGATTTAACCTTGGCAGATCAATATTTGGGTAGAGGATAAAAATGAGCTCATAAGTTTAATCTGAGCCATTGGAAGATATAAGGGTAGAAATAATTTAGTTTTCTTATCAAAAGAAAAAAAAGGGTCAGCAAGCTCAAATGCACCCAATAAAGGAAAGAGAAAATGTTAGGATAAATAAAAGGGTAGGTAGAATACTTTTCAAAAGTTATAGAAGCATCATTTTGTTTATCCCTTATCAAAAATATCTTTCTAACCCTTCCCCCTTTGAAAATCCCCTTTCCTTACTAAATTTCCTTCCCTCTTCATTTTCCCCTTATCCTAAACCCTTCCCCTTGATAAAATCCCTTTCCCCTTTGAAAATTTTTTTTCTAACCCCTTCCCCTTTTCCTAAAAACCCTTTTTCCCTTTAAAAAACCCCTTCCCCTTGACTAAACTTTATGTTTCCATAAAAAAAAAAGCAAAAAACTCACTTTTCAATAGTTTAAAGAGAAAAATTTTAATCGGGCCCACTTCTGATTTAAACCTTCCTGCTTAATATATTTTATGACCCCTCTTTGATTTAAACCACCTTGCATAACCCTTTTCCCGACCCCACCTATTTTGAAAACACAAACCCCATCAACCGTTCGATTACCACCAGCTAGATCTAACGTCCAATAATCCATTTCGCACTCCCCAATGTCCGATATTTAAAACCAAGGGGTGGGTGCAAAATGGGTGGTTTTATCCACCCAGTCACCTGCCATGCGCCACCTCCATATTTTATCGCACCCGCTCATCCCAAACCACCAAACCACTCCCACGCCGTGCAATAAACCACCAAACCACTTCCAAACCATGCGATAAACCACCCAAATTTCAAAAAATAATAAAACCCCACTATTCTGTTATTTTCCTATCTTTTTTTATTTGCGAAAGAGACCAAAAGCATCATTGCTAACCAAGATTGAAGCCCCCGCTGCAACCTGGACCCCTTCTACAACCAAATTCTCAATATTGCAGGTAACTCTAATACCCACCATCATCAATTAAGCTAATTAATTAATAAATTGAATCAAATTGATGGCGTCCCAAAGCATCCAAATTGTAAACCCTCTGCAACTACCCCTGTTAGATGTCGACCACACTCCTATGGCTGATAAGGACTTTAAAATAATTGACACTGTGACTGATAGCAATATTTTGGAGCTCCATTGCTAGAGCCATGACAAATTTGTTGATCAGGCAGATGATATTCATCTGTGGAACTCTAACCTGCCAAAATACACATTTCCACAGACCTACCAGTTCCTTGAAGTTACCAAACTTTGCCAACTCAGATATTTTCCAAATTAAAGAGCTATAGTCACCCCTGACTAAGAAATCCTAATTAATATCACTGCTCAATTCTTTAATCAAATGTTGTAGATTCTATCACAACCAGAGGGAGTGCCTTTTTCCATTGAGACCCTCACTGAGCTTTACCTAAAGCTATATTTTCCTAAAAGGTCTTAAATATTTTATATTTTCCTCCCTGAATCAGCTCAAATTCCTAAAAACAACCCACCATACTCTTCTACCATGTTCCCAGAAAGAACAAAACAAATTGTGACCATTATGTCCTATATTCTAGGATATTTTACTGATGAGCATGTAGATGAATCCATCCTTGGTTTCCTCTATATTTTTCCGAGGCCAACTTCCATCTATACTTTTCAACTTTGCCCAATTCCTGGCCGATGTCATGCATGATCAACTGATCAAACATTTTCAGAATAAGGAGTGTTCAAATAATCCTCAGTATTATTCGATTTGTTCATATATTTTCAGTCAGAAAGATTTGCAGTCAACCTACAAAAACTGGACACAGAGGGTAATCCCCAATCTGTAATCTTTTGGAGATCCTTGATCAAAAAGGATTCCAGGGAATTTAGTTTCAAATATTTTATTGATTCTTTTGTATATCCATTGGTTAATATGCTCAGCAACAGCATTCACCCTAGAATAAGTGATGAAATCAGAAAAGTGCTACAGTTGTCTGATCAGAGCAAGACAGGAGACTGGTATTTATACCAGAATCACACTAAGATTAGAGTGTATGGAAGCCAATTAGTCCCTTACAAGCTTCCAAAATACCTCCCAATGAGGATATTTTCTTTAGAGTACATCAGGAAGATCTTGAATTTTGATAAGATAAATTTCCTTTCAGCCAAAAAGAAAAATCAGTTCAAGATAAAAAACCAACTAGGGCCCTTTGTATGGAACAGTAGGAATGTTGGAAAGGAAGCTGGCAAATTCCTACAGGAGTTAAATTTTAGCAACATTTTCAAATGGTCATATGATCTCTTGGGTGTCTTAAGAAAATTAATAATTAAGTCTAAACTCACCCCTTTCATCCATGAATCTAAGCTTGATATTGAAAAATATTCCAACCTGTCAAAGTGGTTGGAAAACACTTTACAAGAGGTAGAGGAGCAGCTTGATACTAGTTCCATCCTGCTTACTCTAGACCCATGGGATAGGAATTGAAAAAATTTCTAGAGAAGAAGGAATTTACTCAGTATAAGCTACATCTGATAATAAATTCAATCTTATGTACAAAAAGTATGTAATATTCCCAAATAGGGGTTGTTAGCAAGACATGCCTGAAAAACGAATTTTTCAGGAATGTGTGCTACAAGCTTACAAACCAGCCCTTGGATCCCTTATATCTGATAATCTAAGTCCTAAATCCAAGAGGATATCAGAAAAAAATCTTCCTAGGTGGGTTAAACAGGTCTCCCACACCTAGTACAGCTGAAAAAGGCCTAAGAATGGGCTGCAATTCTAAATGACTATACTGCTCAGCAAATAACAAATTTCAGCAAATTAGCAGAAGGAGGCCAACAAGGAGGCTCAACCTTATCATTTATATCAGAAAATCAGAGTTATACATAAGCCCTTTCATTATAGAACAGAAAGAATAAGACATTACATGGAGAAATGCTCAAAATAAGAGGCTGCAAACATATGATGTGACTGTACAAGCTTGAAAACGTTATTTTATTGACTAAAAAGAGATGTAGATTACACTTCAGATCTAGAGTAGATATGTGTACAAAAATATAGATCTATATCAGATCTGTACATTATAGAGTCTCCTCTTCAAATGCCCCTTGGGGTTTTCAGCAGAAAATGATGTACATGGAGTAGATCTAAGATCTAAGGCAGCTGACCTGTAGAATGATTCAGAATTTCTGAAGAAAATACATCAGTATTCAGATCATATATGAATGGAACATGGATTAGATCTGCAATCCACGGATCACCACAGTGAAGGGCAGATTCCCAACACTAGAGATCTTTCCTCCTCGAAGTGCCAAAAGACCCTGCAACTTTATCCTTGCAAATAACGCATATCTGGAAGATGGACTACGTTGTTGGCACTAGAACATGATGTGGCCTCAAGCCTAGATCCAAAAATAAGCTCTTCTCATCCAATACTCTCCTACCAGGGGGATAGAAGGCTTTCCCACTGAAAGGAGGCACTAGAATGGCCTAGATCTGAATAGATCTAGCCTCCACTTGATGCAGCTTACAAAGACAACTAAACCCTCAATAGGATCTGCATTTTAGTTGGAAGAAGAGCTTGGCCTTAAGCCTAATAGTGGTCAAGAAATGCAAGACTCCTCCTTGAGCTACTCAATGGAAGAGGTGGGATTCCTGATCAGGAACAACCAAGTGCTAAGCAGCCCTATTCTCAGCTAAACATCAAGAGAATGAGAAATTTCTAAACAGACAAATTCTTCAGAAATCATATGGTATTCAAAAACCCCATCATATTGTTCTCCTCTTCCTTAAATAATATGGAATCCTTACCAAACCCTAAACCATCTCAATGATTTAGCTGCATTCACACTTGTAGCCTGCATTGTGCATCTAGTAGGTACATTGCATGTAGACAGCGCTGTTGATTTGGTCCTATTGACCCAGTAAAATGTATTCATCCCTTTCATACATAGGGGTATTTTATTAAAGCAGCCCATATTTAGCCTTGTTCACATGGGGCATTGATTTATTTTGTTGTTTAGGAGTTTTATAGATCCTCCTTTACAATTTTATTCATGCAATAAGAAAATGAAAACAAAATTGTATATTTCCATTAGCCTGGGATAATTGGGAATATTACAAAGAAAACAAAGCTAAACCCAGTAACAAAGCAGCAAGAGACAATTGGAACAGAAACAAATATTGTTATCAGGGATGATGCACCTACAACACATACAAAAGAAATGCCTCTATCGTCATTTTCCAACGCAAAAATCATTCAAAAGAAAAATAGTGCAGTGATTTCAAAATTCAGTAAGCTAGTTGAGAAGGAAAAGGATATCATTCATAAATATAAAGAGATTAAAATTAGAAATGAAGCACTGAAAGCTATTACATATGCACAATACTGGAAGCAAACTCCCAGTGATCAGAGTAGGTTGCTTTCAGGTTTTTACCTCAGGAGAAAGAAAATGCAGATGGCATTCCTACAGCCAAAGATACAGGCCCCCAAAACTTCAGAAGAATATAATAAAATAATCTTCGAAGTTCCTGCCAAGGACGTGCATCCAATTGACCAAATTGAATTCCACAAGAAGGCAGGATAGATGACTCTATTCAACCATGACACATAAAGCTCCAAGTGTCCAGAAGTTGCAGAACTCCCTAGAAAATATAAAGTCACATTTAAAGCTAGAGAAAGCCTCATCACAAGCGAAATACAACAGGATTAAGTCACTGGAAGAGTTGGTAATTGAAATTGGCTATAATCCAACTAACATCAGGGCAGCAGAAGAACTTGTAAAGAAGAAAAATGCAGACATAGCTGCACTGAAGAAACAGTTAAAACTACCAACTACTAAGCATCCACAAACCAAGGAGGTTTTGGAGACAGGCAATCAAAAGGATGATATGATGGATTTAATCATCCATTTGACATCTCAACTAAAGGAAATGGAGACAGGGATGTATAAGCTTCTACAGGAAAAACAAGTTAGCATGGAAGCAGTTCTCATTACTCCTATTCCCATGATATCTACATCATCAATACCAACATCCCATCCCACTAATGAGGTTAGAAAATTAATCAAAGAAATGGAAGATATGTCTATTTAGACTACAAATATTAATAAACTCAAAGAACATGTAAAGATCTTAGAGATTGAAAAGAAATTGGTAGAAATAGCACGTCAAGATGAAGAACACAAAGTCAATAGACTCACTAACATAATCCACAAGCTAGAGAAAGGCTTATCATTAACAGAACCTTTAGCCCAAGCAAAACATAAATTGTGGGCCAATATTTACTCAGTTAATGATATTTGACCTTCTATAAAAATAATATTTGAGCAGAATAACTTGGTCAAGGAAGCTGGTGAGGTAATTCAGAAAGTCAAAGCCAACCTTGGAAAGAAACCAGAGGAAGCCTATGAAATAATCAAATTCCTGAATTCTAAAAATAAGTATGAATTGGAAGAGCTCGGGATAGCTGACAGAACAGAGACTATCCTAGAAGTGAAGAAAGTGATTTCCAAAAGAAATCTAACACTACATCTTGAAGAGAAATGTAAAACCACGGAACTCGTAGTGAACAGATTTTTTAGCAAATTTGATGTATTGAGATAGAAGGGTTTGCCTAGTCCTCTACTAATAAATGACAAACTCATAATACATGAGGATTATTTCAAGAAATTAAGGGAAGTAGCCAAATAAACATCACACATTTCCCTAATGAAGGGCATTCCCATAGGCAAGGTGCTCCTTCAAACTCTAGAAAACTTATTTTACCTCCAACATGAGGTAAATCATATTTTCGTAAATAAGCCTGCATTTGCCAAATATTCAGAGGCAGACAATATTTACCACAGGATGATGAAAATAAAAATCCCATATGAAGAAATGTGGGAGAAGTGGTGTGATTTACTATAAAGGGTGAAATACCAAACAAATGAAAGACTAGACAGATAACAACAAGCAAATAATCAGGGCTAGATTTCAGTCAGTTGAAAGGTGTCACTATCTTTTTGCATAAACATATTTTATTTTCCTAGAATAAATCCTAGTCAATAGACAGGATATTTTGTAATATGTTGTATAAATACTTCATCATTTGAAGTATCAAGGGTTGGTCAAGTGTGGATTTCTGAATATCTCAGTGAATGAAAAATATTTTAACAAAGGGTTATTGTATCAATTTCCAGTCGACAAACTGAACAAGTTATAAAGAAACTTCATTACAAGATTCATGTGTTGAGCTAACTCAGTGAAGTATAAATTTAAATTGTTCATGTTGTCTTTCTAAATATTCCATAAACTTATATTTGTTCTAAATCTGAGTGTTATAATAGGAATATTACTTCAGAATTTGCTTAAAAATTACACTCTTCTTTTAACTGTTATATGTTTCTGTGTTTTCTTCTGATATTCAGTTTAGAGAATTTTTAATTTCCCTCTGATCCCGATTGACCTCTTCACCGTTCTTCATTATCTGGTTTAATTAATTCTTAATTGATCCTTGATCCCGATTGAAAAATCACTTCACCATTCAGCCTTGAGATCTGATATTCCTCACCTATCTTGCCCTGTAACACTTTCCTTATAATTTTATTCAGTTATGTTTCAAATCATATTGACTACATAGCCCAATGAAAAATGGAAAATCACCTATTCATCTAAATCATTAATTCCACCAACCAACCAAAACCAATCAAAAACCAACCCAACCAAACATACATAACTAGCCTAATATCCATTGATTAAAACAAAGTTAAATCATATAGAGAGAGCCCTCTCTGAGTTTAGGAAGGCTAGATCCTAAGCTCCAAATTAGGCTTGTGGTTAAATTTGATCTTTCTTTTCAGATGCTAAAACAACCTTTGGAAATTTCAGAGTGATAACATATTGGCGACCATGCTGGGGAAAAATCACTCCCTAGTTTAAAAAAATCTTAAAAGAAAATTTTTTCCTCTTTTTTTGTGCATTAAGGTTTTAAAAGGTTGTTCAAAATTATCATAGTAAGTTAAAATTATGGATTCTAAAAGAACATATTATACGAGGGCTAATCCTGATCCACAGCCTGCTACTATTCTTGATGATCCTGACATAATTTTAAGAAAACCTTAAAAAGTAGAGAGTCCAAGAAAAAGTAGTGAGTTAATCAAAGAAAATTCACTTCCTAAGGAGTTATCAAGTATACATGATATTCAATTTGATTTATCATTTGAGCATTCTTTATTTCGTACAAAATCTGAAAACTCAGTCCATGAGACTGTAATAGACCCCAATTTTATTCAATTTATTGAATCAAAGAAGGATACTATACAACTTGATTTAGATCAACAGGTTCTAGATAATTTTGACAAACTTGATGCTTTAACATCAACTTTGATAAAAAGACATAGACGAAGCCTATTTTCAACAATCAGTTGAACTAGCCACCATAACTGCTTCTACCCCTACTCTCACTACAGTATCTTTAGAAACTGTAAATACAGCTCCATTCAGTACCACCTCACCTATAATATCCACCACATTTCATTCCACAAAATCATTCATACCTAAACTTCCTCTCCAAACTAAACTTTCAAGCACCATTGCTTTACCTCCCAATTGAGTTGAAATCTTAGCCATGGCAGCCAGATTTTCCCCTTTGGCCTTACAGGCCCCTTTACATTCCATGCCGCAAGGTTACTAGAGTAAAAAATTTCAGTTCGATGGTACTGGTCAATATACTGCTCAACAACATGTAGATAGAATGACATAATTTTTTGAGTTACATGAAATTGATGAGGTTGATGTACAAATGAGATTATTTTCACAAACACAAGCAAGAGATGTTAAAAAATGGTTTAAATCTTTACCTGCTAGACATATCGCTAATTTAGCAGCTTTTCCCCGATTCTTTATAAGTAGATGGGAAAGAAAGAAAAACCCTCTCCAGATATTATCTGAATATGAGAATATTAGAAGAGATCCAAATGAATCTATTCAGGATTACTGTATTAGGTTTAATAACATTTACAATGAAATTCCAATGAATATCAAACCTCCACCAGACTTAGCCCTAATTAAATTTCTAGATGGTTTTGACACTGATATGTCCTATCAGTTAAGAGAAAGAAACCCTGAAAGTTTAGAACATATGCAGATTAATGCAGTTAGTGTAGAAGCTAACTTACTAGCTAAAAGAGCTAGGATAAGGAATGAGAGGAGAGTGACCATTAAGGAAGAACCTTCTACTTCATATGTTAAGATAGATATTTTAGCTAAAAGTGTAGAAAGACTAATGGATAGACTAGAGAACTTGGAAAGAAAACCTCAATGGGAAAATCAACAAGGTCCTCGAATTAGAAACCCCAACTTTAGGAAAAATATTAATACTGGTAAATCAAGAGAATCTGTATCCGATCAATAGATTAGACCACCTTTCCAAGAAAATTATGTTGAAATTTCACAACAAAATGAAGAAGACCAGGACACCCAGATAATCTTGATGGGAATAAACAATGAAGATGTCATTTTTCTTACCCAGGAAGAACAATAGTCGTACATGTTACAGCAATTACAATTAGATTCTGGAGAGTCTTTTGCCTACAAACAAGGCTATGAATCTGCTATCTACAAATTTCATAAACAGTATAGCCTTAGCAGCAAAAAGAACACAGAGGTTCCTATTAAGAAATCAGTTCACACCCAAACTAAGAAAACAATAGAAGCTATTGTGACCAATATTCTACAAATTTTCCCTAGAGAAACTCAGAAAACTTCCACCCCAAATATTGTAGACATCACATCATTTGCTAATCAAACCATTTCAAACAAGGAATTTGAAAACAAAACAGTTGACATACAAACTAAATTACCAAGTGTTAAGAAAGAAGACAAAACCACACAAACCACAATTGGTAAAAATGAAATAATTAAATTAGACAAAACTCAAATGCCATTCAATATCAAAATTTAGATATCAAATTAAAAATATCAGTTCCTTTAACAGAGTTGGTGAAAAATGACTCATACAAGGCATAAATTACTGAAACATTAAGCATAGTTGAAGGTGAAGATTTTGTTAACCTCAACGATGATCAACCTGAGTTATTATTAGGTCCTGAAGTAGATCGCAAGCATCAACAAGGGGGTGTCCCTCCATTCTATATTATTTTAAACATTCATGATAAAACCTTACATAATGCTATGTTGGATTCAGGAGTATCTCATAACTTAATGCCTAAAGCAGTCATGGAAAAATTAAACTTAGACATTACCAGACCCTACAAGGACCTTTTCTACTTTGATTCTAGTCAAGTAAAATGCCTTGGCCTGATCAAAGACCTGTGTGTAACTCTAGTCCAGTGCCCAGCAAAGAGTATCGCTATGGACATAGTAGTTGTTGATATCCCTCCCAAATATGGTATGTTATTATCTTGCTCATGGGGAGAAAAACTACAGGGATCAATACAATTATACATGTCATATGCTACCATTTTTGTGTTTGGTCAACAAAGGAAGCTATATAGAGAAAATTTGATGAAATACATGGTAAGTAGTTCATAAAGACCATAAAATTTCTCTATTTTTGGAACGGGGTCTCCTAAACAAGCTGCAAAACTAGTCCATTTTGGTTATTTTGGTTATATTTAGTATAGCGTTGGGGTTTTGGGGTGGTTCAAAGCCCCAGAAGCATTGTAATGGGGTTAAAGGGTAAAATAGGGGTCTACAACCCATGGTTTTCGGACCCCTAGTTTACCCTTTAACCCCATTACAATGCTTTTGGGGCTTTGAACCACCCCAAAACCCCAATGCTATACTAAATATAACCAAAATGGACCGGTTTCGCAGCTTGTTTAGGATACCCCGTTCCAACATCTATCTATTCCATGCATTCTAATTTGGACTCATTTACCTTAAGTAATTCAGACAATGACAAAGATAAGTCACAGTTGTAGAAGAAGAACACAAAGAAGTCAATACTGAAAAATCAATTACTAATTATAAACCTGCAATAGATGAAAATATAATGCATGAATATTTGTGCCATTTAGATTTTGATGGCTCTATGAATATATTAGGAGAAGGAGTTGGAGTATGGATCTACAATTTAGAAAATGATCATTCAGAAGGACATGCTTACAGATTAAATTTCAAATGCACTAACAACGTGGCATAATATGAAGCATTAGTGCTAGGCCTTCAAATTGTAAGAAAACTTAGATCTAAGAGAGTTTCCATCATGGGATACTCAGAACTCATTATCAAACAAATCAAGGGAGAGTGCCTTGTTGATAACCCTAGACTTAGCCATTACAGAGAAACCACCCTAGACTTAATAAGATGTTTCCCTGAGACTGACTTTGTTGACATTCCAAGAAAGCAGAATATGCAAGCACATAGCTTGGCCACTTTTGCCAGCACATGTAGGTTACCCTTTCAGCCAAATCATGAGTATACGACTGAGCTAATACATAGGCCATCCATACCTGATAATTTGAAGTATTGGCAAATATTTTCACAAGACTCACAAATTTTTGTTATCTTGAATTTTGAAGAAGAATTTCAGAACTGTAATATAGACACTAACTGTACATTAGACTATACCATAAAAAATGAAATAGATGTAAATGATGTAAATCAGATAGAACCAACCAAATTCACTAAATTAGAAATAGAAACAGTATAAACAGTAGAAATTGAGGAATTAATCAATGATGAATCAGAATTTTTAAACCTCAAAGACAACATTTTGCTTAAGGGATTAGCCCCACTAGAAGACCTCTTTGATTCCAGTGATGTAGCTGGAAAACCTAAAATGGAGCCTCTAAGGTCAGATATAGAGGAATGAAACATAGGAACAAAGGAAAATACCAAGCTTATCAAGATATCTACGGCATTACTTCCAACTGAAAAGTTGAAGTATATTAGCTTGTTTAAATAATTCCAAGACATCTTTGCCTGGAATTATGAAGACCTCAAGTCTTATGATAGCAACATTATCCAGCATAAGATACCAATTAAAGAAAATCAGAAGCCCTTAAAACAAAAGCTAAGGAGAATTAACCCTGTTCTTATGCCATTAATAGAGAAAGAAGTTAAAAGGATGTACGATTCTCAAATCATAGCACCCATCAAATATTTTGATTGGGTCTCTAATTTAGTCCCCACCAGAAAGAAAACATGAGAAATCATACTCTATGTTGATTTCAGAAACTTGAACAAAGTATCACTGAAGGATAACTATCCCCTCCCTAAAATGGACCACATTCTCTAGAGGGTAGTAGGGTCATCCAAAATTTCATTACTTGATGGATTTTCTGGATACAACCAAATCCTAGTCCAACCTGAAGATCAAGCTAAGACTGCATTCACTTCTCCCTCGGGAAATTTCATGTACTTGAAAATGCCCTTTGGAGTGATGAATGTTGGAGCAACATTCCAAAGAGCCATGGACATAGCCTTTGCAAAGGAAATGCATGAATTTTTAGTCATTTACCTAGATGATATCACAGTGTTTTCCAAGTCAGATATTGAACATCTAAATCATTTAAGAAGAGTATTCATAAAATTCAGAAAGTTTGGTATATCCTTAAATCCTAAAAAGTCACTTTTTGGATTAGAAGAAGGAAAAATTTTGGGACACATCATTTCAAAAGAGGGCATTAGAATTGATCCAGCTAGAATAGAAGCAATCTTAAATATCAGTCATCCTAGGAACATTAGATAATTACAAGCATTTATAGGCAAAATAAATTTTCTTAGAAGATTCATCCCTAACTTAGTAGAATTAATTAGAGATTTAAATAACATGTTAAAAAAGGATTCAATACTTAAATGGACAATAAAGGCTAAGTAGTATTTTGAAGTAGTCAAAGAAGCCCTTGCTAAAACACATGTCCTCATAAGTCATAATTTTAATAGAGATTTCATAATTTTTTCATTCACTTCAGAGCACACCATTGCAGCAGTCTTTTTGCAAAAGAATGATGAGGGCCATGAACAACCCATTGCTTTCTTCAGTAAAACCTTGAGAGATGCAAAAATAAAGTAAAATATCATGGAAAAACAAGCTCTTGCTTTAGTGAAAGCCATAAAATATTTCAGAGTATACATTCTATACTCTCACATAATAGCATATGTTCCAAACTCAGTTGTAAAGGACATTCTAACTCAGAATGGGCTTGATGGAAAAAGAGGCAAATGGATTGCCACAATACTAGAATATGACATTGAAATCAAGACTACAAAATTAATCAAAGGCCAAGGTTAGGCCAAACTCATGGTTGAATCGAGTTGTCAAGCCTTAGACATAAATTTCATTGTTGCCATAGATGATTGAGAAGAGATGGCGACTCCAAAAATCTATGAAGATTTTATAGATTCACCCTGGTATGCAGACCTTACATTTTTTTTACTCAAATTACAAGCTCCTTCTGGTTTATCTAGAAACAGAAGTAGATTCTTAAAAATGAAAGCAATGAAATATTGTATCATAGATAATGTTTTATTTTGGAAAGATCATGGTGGCATCCTATTAAATTTTTTATTAAAAGATGAATCTAACAAAGTCATGCAGGAATTTCATGCAGGAAATTGTGGAGGACACCTATACTAGAAAAAAATTACTAACAAAATTTTGAGGGCAAGTTTTTACTGGCCCACTCTTTTTGCAGATGTCCGAAGGTATGTGACCTCCTATCATGAATGTCAAATATTTGAAGGGAAGAATAAACTCTTACCATTACCCCTAAAACCTATCTCAGTAGAAATGACATTTCAACAATGGGGTTTAGACTTCATTGGTGACATTCACCCACCCTCCTTTGCCCAACATAAATGGATATTAACAGCCACTGACTACTTTACCAAGTGGATAGAAGCCATCCCTTCTAGACAAGACATAGACTCTGTCATTATTTCATTTCTTAAGAACGACATCCTTTCTAGATTTGGATGCCCACAAAAGCTCATCATTGATAATGTTGTTTCCTTCAAATCCAAGAAAATGATAGATTTTTGTAACTGTTACCATATCACCCTAGGCCATTCCATTGCCTATTACCCTCAAGGTAATGGACTAGCAGAATATTCAAACAAAATTTTAGTCAACATCATCAAGAAGCTATTATAATATAACAAGAAAACCTGGAATAAAAGGTTGGTGAATTCCCTATGGGCAGACATACTTACTACTAAGAAATCCATTGGTGCATCTCCCTATCAATTGGGATATGGGATGGATGTTGTTTTTCCATCTTCATTAGGAGTGCCAGTAATGAAAATGATTCAAGAACTGAAAGTAGAACCAAATGACATCCAAAGGAGGATAAACCAAACAATTCATTTACAACAAACTAGGGAAGAAGTTTATCTCAAATCCCAAGTAATTCAAGGCAAAATCAAGAAGATATTTGATAAGAAAACTAAAGCAGATGATTTCTTTATAGGTGATCAAGTACTCAAATGGGATTCTAGAAGGCAAGACAAAGGAAAACATGGGAAATTTGACTTTCTCTGGAAGGGCCCATACATTATTTATGGCTAGAGAGGAAACAATGCCTTTTTCTTGAAAAGAGTTAAATGGGACAGACCTACCAGGTGGACTAGTCAATGGTCCAATTTTGAAGCACTATTTTTCACCAGATTAACCAGTAGTTCATTTGTTCTATTTTACCTATTTTAAATACCATAGCAAAGTTTACATTGGAGTGGATGATTATCTTCTAAATTTGAAGCCTGAAGAGGAAACCTTGAAGATTTAAAAGATATAACATCATATGTTTGAATAAAGGAGATCACAGAAAGCACTCCCAAGAAAATCAAAGCCAAAGTTCCAAGGCCACTGATCAGAAAGTTCTTAACATCTCACAAGGAGATGCTATCCCCAGGTGGAGCTAATGTTAGGGTCCTATAATAATGGGGATCATAATTTTGAATTGGCTATGTTAAGTCTTGTAATATTTTACATACCTTTTCATTTCTGCAAATGTTTTCCATATAAAAAAATGAAAAGAAGGTATGTCCTAAAAGAATAATCAAAGGACCAAAAGAAAGAAAGATCAAAAAATACATAAAATATGAACCCCATAAGAAGAAACAAAAATAAATTCTAAAAGTGTTGCACATTAAAATGCCACTACTCTTAGTTTACTTTACTTTTGCAAATAAATTATGTGCAGCTTGTTCAAAATGCCACAATTCATGATGATCATGCAATCTAATCTTGATCATCCATGCCTTTAAATTTTATGTTATGATAGTTAGTGAATAAAGATATGAACAAACCATTTAATCTTGGCAGATCAATAGTTAGGTATAGAATAAAAATGAGCTTATAAGTTTAATCTGAGCCACTGGAAGATATAAGGTTAGAAATAAGTTAGTTTGTTTATCAAAAGAAAATAAAAGGGTCAGCAAGCTCAAATGCACCCAATAAAGGAAAGAGAAAATGTTAGGATAAATAAAAGGGTAGGTAGAATAATTTTCAAAAGTTATGGAAGCATCATTTTGTTTATCCCTTATCAAAACTATCTTTCTAACCCTTTCCCCTTTGAAAATCCCCTTTCCCTTACTAAATTTCCTTCCCTCTTCATTTTCCGCTTATCCTAAACCCTTCCCCTTGCTAAAATCCCTTTCCCCTTTGAAAAAAAAAATTCTAACCCCTTCCCCTTTTCCTAAAAACCCTTTTTCCCTTTATAAAACCCCTTCCCCTTGAATAAACTTTATGTTTCCATAAAAAAAAAAGCAAAAAACTCACTTTTCAATACTTTAAAGAGAAAAATTTTAATCGGGCCCACTTCTGATTTAAACCCCCCCGCTTAATATATTTTATGACCCCTCTTTTAATTTAAACCTTCCGCATAACCCTTCTCCCGACCCCACCTCTTTTGAAAATTCAAACCCCGTCAACCATTCGATTACCAACAGCTAGATCTAACGTCCAATAATCCATTTTGCACTCCCTGTCGTCTGATATTTAAAACCAAGGGGGGGGTGTGAAATGGGTGGTTTTATCTACCCACTCACCTGCCACATGGCATCTCCATATTTTATTGCACCCCCTCATCCAAAACCACCAAACCACTCCCACGTCATGCAATAAACCACCAAAACACTTCAAAAACATGCGATAAACCACCCTAATTTCAAAAAATAATAAAACCCCGCTATTCTGTTATTTTCCTATCTCTGTTGATTTGTGAAAGAGACCAGAAGCATTATTGCCAACCAAGATTGAAGCCCTCGCTGCAACCTGGACCCCTTCTACAACCAAATTCTCGATATTACAGGTAATTCTAATACCTGCCACCATCAATTAAGCTAATTAATTAATAAATTGAATCAAATTGATGGCTTCCCAAAAATTCCAAATTGTAAACCCTCTGCAACCACCCCTATTAGATGTCAACCACACTCCTTTAGCCGATAAGGACTTTAAAATAATTGACACTGTGACTGATAGCAATCTTTTGGAGCTCCATTGTTGCAGCCATGAAAAATTTGTTGATCAGGCAGATGATATTCATCTGTGGAACTCTAACCTGCCAAAATACACATTTCCACTGACCTACCAATTACCTGAAGTTATCATACTTTGCCAACTCATCTATTTGCCAAATGAAAGAGCTATAGTCACCCTTGACCAAGAAATCCTAATTAATATCACTTCTCAATCCATTAATCAAATGTTGTAGATTCCATCACAACCAGAGGGAGTGCCTTTCTCCATTGAGACCCTCACTGAGCTTTACGTAAAGCTAGATTTCCCTAAAAGGTCTCAAATCTTTCATATTTTCCTCCCTGAATCAGCTCATATTTCTAAAAACAGCCCAACATACTCTGCTACCATGTTCCCAAAAAGAAGAAAACAAATTGTGACCATGATGTCCTGTATTCTATGATATTTTACTGATGAGCATATAGATGAATCCATCCTTAGTTTCCTCTCTATATTTTGCTGAGGCCAACCTCCAGCTATACTTTTCAACTTTTCCCAATTATTGGCCGATGTCATGCATGATCAACTGATCAAACTGCCAGAAGTAGGAGTGTTGAAATACTCCTTAGTATTATTCCATTTGTTCATATATTTTCAGTCAGAAAGGTTTGCAGTCAACCTACAAAAACTGGACACGGAGGGTAAACCCCAGTCTGTAATCTTTTGGACATCCTTGATCAGAAAGGATTCCAGTGAATTCAGTTTCAAATATTTTATTGATTCTTTTGTATATCCAGTGGTTAATATGCTCAGCAACATCATTCAACCCATAATAAGTCATGAAATCAGAAAAGTTCTACAGTTGTCTGATCAGAGCAAGAGAGGAGACTGGTATTTATACAAAAATAAGCCAGAGATTAGAGTGTATGGAAGGCAATTAGTCCCTTACAAGCTTCCCATATACCTCCAATGACAATATCTTCTTTAGAGTACATCAGGAAGATCTTGAATTTTGATGAGATAAATTTCCTTTCAGCCAAAAAGAAAACTCAGTTCAAGATAAAAAACCAACTAGGGCCCTTTGTATGCAACAATAGGAATGCTGGAAAGGAAGCAGGCAGATGCATACATGAGTTAAATCTTAGCAACAGCTTCAAATGGTCATATGATCCCTTGGGTGTCATAAGAAAATCAAGAATTAAGTCTAAACTCACCCCTTTCATCCATGAATCTAAGCCTGAGATTGAGAAATATTCCAACCAGATAGAGTGGTTGGAAAACACTTTACAGGAGGTAGAGGAGTAGCTTGATACTATTTCCATCCTTCTTACTCCAGACCAACAGGATATCAATTGAAAAAGGTCTAGAGAAGAAGGATCTTACTCAGCAGAAGCTACATCTGATAATAAATTCAAGCTTATGTACAGAAAGAAAACAAAGCTAAGCCCAGTAATTAAGCAGGAAGAGACAATTGAAATTGAAACTGAGATTGTTATCAGGGATTATGCACCTACAACACATATAGAAGAAACACCTCTGCCATCATTTTCCAGTGCAGAAATCATTCAAAAGAAAAATAGTGCAGAGATTTCAAAATTCAATAAACCAGTTGAGAAGGAAAAGGATATCATTGAGAAATATAAAGAGATTAAAATTAGAAATGAAGTGCTAAAGGTTGTTACATATGCACAATACTAAAAGCAAACTCCCAGTGATCAGAGTAGGTTTCTTTCAGGTTTTGACCTCATGACAAAGAAAATGCAGATGACATTCCTACAGCTGAAGGTACAGTCCCCGAAAACTTCAGAGGACTATAATAAAATAGGCTTTGAATTTCCTTCCAAGGATGTGCATCCAATTGACAAAATTGAATTCCACGAGAAATTAGGAGAGATGATATATTCAACCATGACACATAAAGCTCTAAGTGTCTAGAAGTTGCAGAACTCCCTAGAAAATATAAAGTCACAGTTAAAGCTAGAGAAAGCCTCATCACAAGCGAAATAAAATAGGATTAAGTCACTAGAAGAGTTGGTAATTTAAATTAGCTATAATCCAACTAACATCAGGGCAGGAGAAGAACTTGTAAAGAAGAAAAATGCAGACATAGTTGCACTGAAGAAACATTTAAAACTAAAAACAACTGAGCATCCACAAACCAAGGGGGTTTTGGAGATAGATAATCAAAAGGATGAGATGATGAATTTAATCATCCAGTTGACATCTCAACTAAAGGAAATGCAGACAGAGATGGATAATCTTGTAAAGGACAAACAAGCTAGCGAGGAATCAGTTCCCATTACTGCTATTCCCATAGTATCTACATCTGCACCAGGATCAGCAATACCAACAACCCAACCCACTAATGAGGCCAGCAAATAAATAAAATCAATGGAATATATGTCTATTCAGACTACAGAGATTAATAAACTCAAAGAACAGGTAAATATCTTAGAGAATGAAAAGAAATTGGCAGAAGTATCATGTCAATCTGAAGCACACAAAGTCAATAAACTCACTAACAGAATCCACCAGCTAGAGAAATATTTATCATTAACAGAATATATAGCCCAAGAAAAACAGAAATTGTGATCCAATACAATTAACTCAGTTAATGATATTTGGCCTTCTATACAGATTGTATTTGAGCAGAATGACTTGTTCAAGGAAATTGGTGAGGCAATTCCGAAAGTCAAAGCCAACCTTGGAAAGAAACCAGAGGAAGCCTCTGAAATAATCAAATCCTGAATTCTAAAAATAAGTATGAATTGGAAGAGCTTGGGATAGCTGATAGAACAGATACTATCCTAGAAGTGAAGAAAGTGATTTCCAAAAGAAATCTAACACGACAGCTTGAAGAGAAATGTAAAACCATGGAACTCGTAGTGAATAGATTTTTTAGCAAATTTGATGTATTGTGACAGAAGGGTCTGTCTAGTCCTCTAGTAATAAATGAAAAACTCATAAGGCATGAGGATTATGTCAAGAATTTAAGGGCAGTAGCCAAAGAAACATCACACATTTCCTCAATGAAGGGCATTCCCACAAGCAAGGTGCTCCTTCAAACTCTAGAAAACTTCTTTTACCTCCAGAATGAGGTAAATCTTATTTTTGTAAATAAGCCTACGTTTGCCAAATATTCAGAGGCAGATGAGATTTATCGTAGGATGATGAAAATAAAAATCCCAGATGAAGAAACGTGGGATAAGTGGTGTGATTTACTATAAAGGGTCAAATATCAAGCAAATGAAAGAACAGACAGATAACAGCAAGCAAAGGGCTAGATTTCAATCAGTTGAAAGGTGTCACTATCTTTTTGCATAAAGATATTTTATTTTCCTAGAATAAATCCTAGTCAGTTGACAGGATATTTTGTAATATGTTGTACAAATACTTCATCATTTGAAGTATCAAGGGTCAGTCAAGTGTGGATTTCTAAATATTTCAATAGCTGATTGATCTTTTGCCAAAGGGTTATTGTACCAATTTCCAGTCGACAGACTGAACAAGTTATAAAGAAAATTCATTACAGGATTCATGTGTTGAGCTATCTCATTGAAATATAAATTTCAATTGTTCATTTTTTCTTTCTAAGTATTCAATAAACTTATATTTGTTCTAAATTTGAGTGTTATAACAGGAAAATTACTACAGAATTTACTTAACAATTACACTCTGCTTTTAAATGTTATACATTTATGTGTTTTCTTCTGATATCTGGTTTAGAGAATTCTTAATTTCTCTCTGATCCTGATCGACCTCTTCACCCTTCTTCATTATCTGGTTTAAGGAATTATTAATTTCTCTTTGATCCCGATTGAAAAATCATTTTACCATTCAGCCTTGAGATCTGATATTCCTCACCTATCTTTCCCTGTACCACTTTCATTATAATTTGATTTAGTTTTGTTTCAAAACATATTGACTCCATAGCCCAATGGAAAATGGAAAAGCATATATTCATCTAAATCATTAATTCCACCAACCAACCAAAACCAATCAAAAACCAACCCAACCAAGCATACATAACTAGCCTAATATCCACTGATTAAAACAAAGCTAAATCATATAGAGAGAGCCCTCTAAGATTTTAGGAAGGCCAAATCCTAAGCTTCAAAGTAGGTTTGTGGTTACCTCTGATCTTTCTTTTTAGACGCTAAAACAACCTTTGGAAATTTTAGAGTGATAAAATATTTGCGACCATGTTGGGGACAAATCACTCCCTACTTTAAACATATCTTAAAAGAAAAAAATTTCCTCATTTTTTGTGCGTTAAGGTTTTAAAAGGTTGTTTGAAATTATCATAGTAAGTTAAAATTTTGGCTTCTAAAAGAACATATTATACGAGGGCTCATCCTGATCCACAGCCTGCTACTATTCTTGATGACCCTGACATAATTTTAATAAAACCTAAAAAATTAGAGAGTCAAGGAAACAATAGTGAATTAATCAAAGCGAATTCACTTCCTAAGGAGTTATCAAGTATATAGGATATTCAATTTGATTTATCATTTGAGAATTCTTTATTTCATACCAAATCTGAAAACTTAGACCATGAAACTGTAATAGACCCCAATTTTATTCAATTTATTGAATCAAAGAAGGATACTATACAACTTGATTTAGATCAACTGGTTCTAGATACTTTTGACAAACTTGATGCTTTAACCTCAATTTTGATAAAAGACATAGACGAAGCCTATTTTCAACAATCAGTTGAACTAGCCGCCCTAACTGCTGCTACCGCTAAGCTCACTACAGTATCTTCAGAAACTATAAATACAGCTCCATTTAGTACCACCTCACCTATAATATGAACCATTGTTCATTCCACAAAACCATTCATACCTAAACTTCATATCCAACCTAAAGTTTCGAGTCCATCTTCAAGCACCACTGATTTTCCTCCCAGTCAAGCTAAAATCTTAGCCATAGCAACCAGATGTAGAAATTTATAAACACAGTGATGTATTTCCGGACTCTCCTGATATAAAAATTTTAATCCACTCTTAAATACAGAATCGTTCTACTTAATTCTTTGCGGAAATTAAATCGCCAATTGCAAACACATGAAGAAAAATCAATCGCACATAACAAGATGTTTTACCGAGAAAGCTTAAAGCTAAAAACCCCAACTATCATATATTATGTATAACAATGGAACATGAAATATTCTCATACAAATCTTAGCTCATAGATCTCTCTGTACAATATACAATCGTCTCACACTATCATATAGAAATTTGCATATCCATGCACCAATTTCTTTCCTTCTAATAGCCTGCCTCCACTGCGCAATCCCTGCTGAAGAAGATCCCTGAATGAATGCAATCTTGCCTTCCTTGACTGCGGAATCCTCATTGGCATCTCCAATGTGTGTGTAGATGCATTGAATGCATCACTATAGTCAAAACTGATAGTCCATCACACCCTTTCACCTATCTCTCCACTGGGTCTCCACTGGATCTGACATGCAAGTAGTTAACTGTTGTATTTCTTTAGTTGCATGTGAGACACTGCTTGTGAATTAATTAAATAATTAATTCACTGATCTCTCACTACTGTATCATGAGTGACAACTAGCACAACTAAGTTAAACTAAATAACAACTCCCATAACTACTCTTCCAACTCTGTTACAACTTGCCACAATCAGTTATAACGAAGTCCACCATGCATGAGTCACCAACCAACCTAGGAATTGCGTAATTCCTTCAGCTCGCTAATTTGCCACATCAGTTCACTGAAGTCAAGTGCTCCAAGAGCATAAGTTATTATTTATTTTCTGATTTTTATTAAGGGATAATAATAATCGACATTCATTCTACTTTTAGATATGCGATCTATAAATAGACTTCGCCCATATCTCTAAAAATGGAAATTCATCCAAAGATAGAATTTGCTCAACCATCTAGAATCAGCATCCTACTAACTTTAGAATATGCTCACCATTCTAAAAATAGACATACTAAAAATATCCCGCAAGCCCCACCTAGTGAAGGTGCTTAATTTTCACTAGGATCATCATCTTGTTGAATCTCAACACTCCCTCTCAACAAGATAGGGATTATCCTTCACCTCGATCTTACCTCTATGGTATTCGAATTTGCTCCTGGTGAGCGCCTTCATCAAAATATCTTCATCCTGATGTTCCGTTGGAATGTATTGAAGCAACATGATCTTTTGTTGCACGCAATCTCTAATATGATGATATTGGATATCTATATGCTTAGATCTATCATGAAACATAGGATTAATCGAGAGTTTAATGCAACTCTAATTATCACAATGAATCACTTTAGGATCTAAATGAGAACCAAACAAACCTACCAGGATCTTCCTCATCCAGATAGCCTCACATGCGGCTTGAATTACTGCCATGTATTCTGCTTCCGTTGAACTGAGTGCCACGGATATTTGTTTCCTGTTGTACCAAGAAACTGTTGTAGATCCAATACTAAAAACCCTTCCCGATGTGCTCTTTCTGTTCGTTGGGCTGCCTACCCAATCTGCATCTGTGAAGCCATGAAACTTCACCTCATTCGTTTGTCCATACCATAAGCCATACTCATATGTGTCCAAAAGAGATTGGTAGGCTTAACCATCGCTTGACTAAGTTGGTTCACCACATAGAATATGTTTGGTCTTGTATTAACTAAATACATGAGCGAACCCACCAACTGTCGATAAACAGTTGCATCCACTACCTCTACCGATGTAGCATCCTCTTTCCTCCAGTTTCCTAGAAGAGGAGTATCCATGGGTTTGCAGTCCTCCATGTGAAACTTACCAAGTACCTCCCGAGCATACTTGCCTTGAGACACAAACAATTCACCTTCTCGCTGGAAATAATGAAGGAGGAACATATCCTTCATCTCAACTACTTTGCAAGGTCCTCCTTGCATGAGTGTATCATCTGCTCAACACCAGTCAGTATTAAATCATCAACATAAAGAACAATTTTTAAAAGCTTACCCTCCACTATAATTTGGTATAGGTTTGAATCTGCCTCACTCTTGGTGAAGCCAAGTCCAGTGAAATAGTTGTCGATTCCAGTGTACCAAGCATGGGGTGCTTGCTTCAGCCCATACAACACTCTTTTCAGTCTGCACACATGCGACTCACTGCTGAAGATCTAAAATCCTTCAAGCTGCTCAATGTACACTTATTCCTCAATAATTCCATTAAGGAACACAGTCTTCACATCCATCTGATGAATGTGCCAACCCATCTGCGCTGAGAGAGCAAGGATGGTCCAATACCGTATGACATGTGAAAAGGTTTCTTCATAATCAATCCCCTCAATTTTTGAGAAGCCCCGGGAAAAAAATCTTTCCTTATACTTCTCAACACTCCCATCAATAGCTTTCTTTACCTTGTAGATCCATCTCTAACCTACCACTCATTTAACAATTGGCCTTGGAACAATCTCCCAAGCAATGTTTTTAACAATGGAGTCATACCCCTCCACCATGGCATCTACCCATGTGGGCTCCTACGCTACTTCCTGAAAGGAAGATGGCTCTGTCACGATACACTTGCTCATGAGAGCCATGTATCCAGTAAATCGGTCAGGTGACTGTCTCTGTCTGCGTTGTGAAGTAAGGACTCCTACATTCTCTGCTGCATCAAGCTTCAGCATCTCAGCTTCTGTGGTATGCTTTCTGCCTGTTCTAATTTTTGGCTCTGCATGAGTGGACTCTTCCACTCCATGAATCTCCTCCTATGGTTGATCCACATCTAGAGGCTTATCTTTGGGAACCAAAAGTTCCTCCTCTGCCTGCAAGTGTAGCTCCCTCTTAAGGGACAACTTCATGGCTTTCTTTTCATTGAATTTTATATCCCATTGCACCACAGTCATCCAAATATTTGGAAAATACACAGGATAATTATGGGGTGTTTCTATGTACCCCACAAATATCCCAACTTCTGCAGTCGGCTCCAACTTCTTCCTAGCGTTCTTGGTCACGTGAACATAAATAGATGAGCCAAAAATCTTTAAATACGAAACATCTGGTTTCTTACCAGTAAAATCTTCTTCAGGAGTACTCATGCGAAGTACTCTATGAGTACAATGGTTTTGCACATAAATCACAGTGTTTCATGCTTCCGCCCACAAGTGCATTGGTAGGCCCTGGTCATACAACATAGCTCGTGCAGCACCCACGATCGTTTTGTATTTCCTCTCTGCAACCCCATTCTGTTGTGGGTTATGAGGCGCTATGATTTATCTTCGAATTCCTTCTTTTCTACAAGAGTCTTTGAATTCGTTCGAGATATATTCACCACCATTATCGCTTTGCAGAGCCTTCACTTGCTTCCCCGACTCCTTCTCCACCAATGCTTTAAACTCACAGAACTTTGAGAATTTTGTATCCTTCTTCTGCATGAAGAAGATCCAGCATCTACGAGAATGGTCATCAACAAAAATAACATAATACCCGTGTTTTTCTTTTGAAGTAACCGAGAAAGGTCCACACACGTCTGTGTGAATTCTCTCCAGGATCACTGAAGCACGGTTCTCCTTCTCATGAAAGGTGGTCTTCACAAACTTACCCACAGTACATTCCTTTCACTAATATAACTGCGCAAGTGTACCCTTGGGAATTCCAGTAGAAATCTGTTGCAAAATCTTCAGGGCGCCATGGTGAAGATGGCCTAATATCCTGTGCCATAATTCGTTGTCATCCTGGCTCACCACTTCTTCTACTTTTCCCACCATTGCAGCGCAACCATCTACCTCTAGCTTGTAGATATTCTTGACTTGAATCTGTATCCTCTTGGTTTGACCCGTTGTTTTATGTCGCAGGAAATCTTTTCCATCACTAAAAACAACATCATAACCTCTGTCCTCCAACATCGCAACTGAGACCAAGTTCTTCTTTAGACCTGGAACATGCATAACATCTTTCAACAGAAATGGTTTACCTGAATACCTCTCAAAGGTAATGGTACCAATGTCGGTCGCATTGTATTGTCCATCATCGCCCATCTTTATATGCATTTGGAGATCTTTCTCCTCCAAGTCGCTGAACAACTCCTTATCTCCCGTCACATGGAAGGAAGCACCACTATCAAGATACCACACTGATCCCATTGTGCTTGAAACCAAGCATGCGATCAAAGAGAAATCAACTTCAAATAGAGAATCAAGGGCCTCACCAGCTGCAGCTCCAGCAACATTCTTGTTCTTCTTTTTCTATGGGAAGTTAGTGGCGAGATGCCCATGTTCCTGACAGTGAAAATACTTCACCTTGGAAAAATCCAACTTCTTACCTTTAGCCTCATTTTTTGAGTGGAATTTCTTCCCCTTCCCTTTCCTTGATTTGGCAGCCAAAGCACAATCCTCTTCATCATCATGCTTTGATGAAGAGTCATCCCTAGTATTATTCCTTATCTCCTCTTGCACTAGATCCGACCAAAGTCGCTCCCAATCTGGAAGTTTCTCCCGTCCATTGACAAAGTCTTCATAACTGTGCCAACTCTTCAGAAGCCCAAGGAGAGCCAAGCTCACCAAGTCATCATCAGCAACTATAATTCCCACACTCCCCAGCTCATCCCGAAATTGGACAAAATTCGTGAGATAATTTGGAATACTATCGCCCTTCTCCATTTTGACTTTTATGAGTTTATCTTTCAGCGCCAACTTCCTATGTTCGTTGATGCTTTGGAAGAGATCTATAAAATCCTTCCACATTGCAAATGGATTGGCTTTCCCATGAAGGCTTGACATAATATGGTCTTTCACACCTTCCAACAGAATCCTTCTCGTCTTCACTACTTTATTTTTCCAGACGTCAAGTAATTCAGCATCTGTCAAAGTGGGCTTAGGAACATCACTGTCAATGAATTCCTTCAAGCCATTATCTTCAAGAACAGCCTCCATCGTGTCCTTCCAGGCTATGTAGTTTGAGCTGCCCTCGAGTGCATACTCCAACCGCAACCCATTGAAAGCCATTCCAATGTTTACTCAATTGTCACACCAAGAAATTCTTGCAACAAATTCGAATTGTTCCACCACAAAACTCAACACTGCTTCAATATTGCAATCTTATTTAGCTCTGATACCATGTAGAAATTTATAAACACAGTGATGTATTTCCAGACTCTCTTGATCTAAAAATTTTAATCCACTGTTAAATACATAATCCTTATACTAATTCTTTATGGAAATTAAATCGACAATTGCAAACACATGAAGAAAAATCAATCGCACATAACAAGATGTTTTACAAGGGAAGCTTAAAGCTAAAAACCCCAACTATCATATATTTTGTATATCAATTGAACATGAAACAATGTCAAACAAAGCTCAGCTCATATAGCTCTCAGTACAATATACAATCGTCTCACACTGTCATGCAGAAATTTGCATATTCATGCACCAATTTCTTGCCTCCTGACAGCCTGCCTCCACTACGCAATCCCTGAATGAATGCAATCTTGCCTTCCTTGACTGCGCAATCCTCATTGGCATCTCCAATGTGTGTGTATATGCATTGAATGCATCACTATAGTCACAACCAATATTCCATCACACCCTTTCACCTATCTCTCCATTGGGTCTCCACTGGATCTGACATGCAAGTAGTTAATTGTTGTATTTCTTCAGTTGCATGTGAGACACTACTTGTGCATTAATTAAATAATTAATTCACTGATCTCTCACTAGTGTATCATGAGTGACAACTAACACAAATGAGTTTAACTCACTTAACTGAGTTAAACTAAATAACAACTCCAATAACTACTCTTCCAACTCTGTTACAACTTGCCACAATCAGTTATAATGAAGTCCACCATGCATGAGTCACCAACCAACCTATGAATTGCGTAATTTCTTTAGCTCACTGATTTGCCACATCATTTCACTGAAATAAAGTGCTCCAAGAGAATAAGTTATTATTTATTGTCTTATTATTATTAAGGGCTAATAATAATTGACATGCATTCTATTTTTATATATGTGATCTATAAATAGACTTCGTCCATAGCTCTAAAAATAGAAATTCATCCAAAGATATAATTTTCTCAACCATCTAGAACCAACATGCTATTAACTTTAGAATATGCTCACTATTCTAAAATTATACATACACCTAAAAATAGCCTGTGGGCCCCACCTAGTGAAGGTGCTCAATTTTCACTAGGATCATCATCTTGTTGAATATCAACACCAGATTTGCCCCTTTGGCCTTACAGGCCCCTTTACATGCCATGCCAAAAGATTACCAGAGTAAAAAAATTTAGTTCGAAGGTACTGGTTAGTATACTGCTCAACAAAATTTAGAGAGAATGACAAACTTTTTTGAGTTACATGAAATTGATGAGCTTGATGTACAAATGAGATTATTTGCACAAACACTAGCAAGAGGTGTTAAAAAATGGTTTAAATATTTACCTGCTGGCTATATTTCTGATTTAGTTTCTTTCCACCGATTCTTTATAAGTAGATGGGAAAGAAAGAAAAACCCTCTCCAGATATTATCTAAATATGAGAATATTAGAAGAGATCCTAATGAATCTATTCAGGATTACTGTATTAGGTTTAATAACATTTACAATGCAATTCCAGTGAATATCAAACCTCCACCAGACTTAGCCCTAATTAAATTTCCAGATGGTTTTGACACTAATATGTCCTATCAGTTAAGAGAAAGAAACCCTAAAGCTTTGGAACAAATGCAGAGTAATGTAGTTAGTATAGAAGCTAACTTACTAGCTAAAAGAGCTAGGATAAGGAATGAGAGGAGAGTGAACATTAAGGAAGAACCTTCCACTTCAAATGTTAAGATAGATAGTTTAGTTAAAAGTGTAGAAAGACTAATGGATAGACTAGAGAACATGGAAAGAAAACCTCAATTGGAAAATCAAAAAGGTCCCCAAATTAGAAACCCCAACATTAGGAAAAATCTTAATACTGGTAAATCAAGAGAATTCATACCTGATCAACAGATTAGACCACCTTTCCAAGAAAATTATGCTGAAATTTCACAACAGCATGAAGAAGACCAGGACACCCAGATAAACTTTATGGGAATAAACAATGAATATGCCATTTTTTCTTACCCAGGAAGAACAAGAGTTGTACATGTTACAGCAATTACAATTAGAGTCTGTGTAATATTCCTACTTAGCCTAAGCTAAGAGGAATATAAACTTTTGTTTTATTTTCTGTTGCATGAATAAATGAATAAAGGAGGACATGTAAAACTCCTGAAAAGGCTGAATAAATCAATGCCCATATGAACAAGGATAAATCAGGGCCATGTAAATAAATCACTTTCAGGTGTGAAAGGGGTTTGAGCTGTGAGACTGGGTCAAATCTACAACGTTGTCTAGATTCAATGTACCTCATAAAGGGACAGCGTAGTTCTAGAAGGAGGCCCCTCATGTGAAAGGAGCTAACTCATCAAGGTGGTTTAGGGTTTGCAAAGGCTCTCATCTTATAAACGGAAGGGGAAGTCAGCAAGAGAAGGTTGTTGATTGTCTATATTTCTGAGTATCTTGTCTTCTTAGACAAATACTATTCTTTGTTGTTTAGTGGAGAATTGTGCTGCTTAGCACTTGGAGTTCCTATGCAAGGATTTCACCACTTCCTTTGAGGATTCTTGGAGGATTATTTTCTAATTTGATCCACTGTCAGGCTTTGGGCCAAGCTCTACTTCCAACTACAGCGTAGATCCAGTGAGGGTTTGCTTGCTTTTGTAAGCTGCAGCAAGTGGAATTCTAGATCTGCTTAGATCTAGCTTGTATTGGAGCCTCTTCTCATGGAGTGTGTCTTTTAACCTCCTGGAAGAGTGCATCCAATATTTGAGCTTCATATTTATATCTTGGCATCAGGCCATCTATGTTATTCAAGCTACAGCGTAGTTTTCATTGAGGAACTGCGTTATTTTCAGTGGAGGGTTTGCAGGGTGTTTTGACCCCATTTTTTATGAGAGATTTTTGGTGTTGGGCTTTGCCTTTCACTTTGGTGATCCATGGATTATCTTTTTGACCCATGTTCTTTTTAGATCTGATCTATTTCAATTTAAAATCATCTTCAGAAATTTCTGAATCATTTTGCAGATCTGCAACTTAAAACTCAGATCTACTCTTATTAATACATGATTTGGCCAAAACCCACTTGTAAATAATACTATCTAGTTTCCAGATCTGAAATGGATTTGATGTTTTGTCCACAGATCTATCCTAGATCTGAGTTGTAATATTCAGCTGCTGCAGCTCCTCAAAATAACGTTGTTAAGCCATTTTGTATTTTATATATGTGTTGCAGCCTTCTTTTTTGAATATTTCTTGCTCTATTGTCTCCTGTATTCTACTGTATATTGAAATAGATTCATTTTAATTCTTATTTACTGATGTATACTCATAAGTTAATCATATTTTATGGCCTCCTACTCATACTGTCCAAGACTGCATTATTTCTGAAGCAGGTTGTTGTGCATAGTTGCAGCCCCTCTTGTAGGGTGTTTTTCAGCTAGACTAGGTGGTGGGAGATATGTTTACCACACCTAGTTTGATTTGTGTTTGCTCCCCTTTTGGATCTAGACTCCAGATCTACTGATCTAAGGGATCTAAGGGCTGTAAACTCATTTTTGTCCATCAATCTCCCAGGAGTGCGTTATTTCAGCAGGCTTTCTGTGCTATTCCAGATTTGGAATATTACAGTCTGGAGAGTCCTTTGACTACAAAAAAGGCTATGAATCTACTATCTACGAAGTTCATAAATAGTATAGCCTTAGAATAAAAAATAACACAGAGGTTCCTATTAAGAAATCTGTCCACACCCAAACTAAGAAAAGAATAGAAGCTCTTATGACCAATATTCTACAAATTCTCCCTAGAGAAACTCAGAAATATTCCACCCAAAAGATTATAGACATCACATCAACTGCTACTCAAACCATTTCAGACAAGGAAGTTGAAAAAAAAATAACTGACATACAAGCTAAATTACCAAGTGTTAAGAAATAAGACAAAACCACACAAACCACAATTGGAAAAATGAAATAATTAAATTAGACAAAACTCAAATTCCATTCAATATCAAAATTGAGATATCCAAATTAAAAATACCAGTTCCTTCAACAGAGCTGGTGAAAAATGACTCATACAAGGCACAAATTACTGAAACATTAAGCATAGATCAAGGTGAAGATGTTGTCAACCTCAATGATGATCAACCTGAGTTATTATTTGGTCCTGAAGTAGATGGAAAACATCAACAAGGGGGTGTCCCTCCATTCTGTATTATCTTAAACATTCATGATAAATTCTTACATAATGCTATGTTGGATTCAAGAGCATCTCATAACTTAATGCCTAAAGTAGTCATGGAAAAATTAAACTTAGACATCACCAGACTCTACAAGGACCTTTTCTCCTTTGATCTACTCAATTTAAATGCCTTGGCCTGATCAAAGACCTGTGTGCAGCTCTAGTCCGTTGCCTAACAAAGAGTATCGTTATGGATATAGCAGTTGTTGATATTCCTCCCAAATATGGTATGTTATTATCTCACTCATGGGGAGCAAAATTATAGGGATCACTACAATTAGACACGTCATATGCTACCATTTATGTGTTTGGTCAGCAAAGGAAGCTATATAGAGAAACTTTGATGAAATACATGGTAAATAGTTTAGAAAGACCACAAAATTTCCCTATGTTTTCCATGAATTTTGATTTGGACTCATTTATCTTACGTAATTCAGACAATGACAAATATAAAATCATAGATGTAGAAGAAGAACACAAATAAGTCAATAATGAAAAATCAATTACTAATTCTGAACCTGCAATAGATGAAAATATAACACATGAATCTTTGTGGCATTTAGATTTTGATGGCTCTGTGAATAGATTAGGAGCAAAGCTAGAGTATGGATCTACAATTTAGAAAATGATCATTCAAAAGGACATTCTTACAGATTAAATTTCATATGCACTAACAACATGGCAGAATACGAAACATTGTTGCTAGGCCTTCAAATTGTAAGAAAACTTGGGGCTAAAATATTTTCCATCATGGAAGGGTCAAAACTCATTATAAAACAAATCAAGGGAGAGTACCTTGTTAATAACCTTAGACTTAGTCGTTACAGAGAAACCACACTGGACTTAATAAGATGTTTCCTTGAGACTGACTTTGTTGTCATTCCAAGAAAGAAGAATATGCAAGCACATAGCTTGGCCACTTTTGCTAGCACATGTAGGTTACACTTTCATCGAAATCATGAGTATACGGCTGAGGTAAGACATAGGCCATCCATACCTGATAATTTGAAGTATTGGAAAATATTTTCACAAGACTCACAAATTTTTAATTTCATGAATTCTAATGGAGAATTTCAAAACTGTAATATAGACACTGACTGTACATTAGATTATACCATAAATAATGAAATAGATGTAACTTATGTAAATCAAATAGAACCAACTAAATTCACTAAATTAGAAATAGAACAATTAGAAACAGTAGAAATTGAGGAATTAATCAATGATGAATCAGAATATTTAAACCTCAAAGACAAAAAATTTCCTAAGGGATTAGCCCCGCTAGAAGACCTCTTTGATTCTAATGATGTATCTGGAAAACCTAAAATGGAGCCTCTAAGGTTAGATATAGAGGAATGCAACATAGGAACAAAGGAAAATCCCAAGCTTATCAAGATATATAAGGCATTACCTCCAGCTGAAAAGTTTAATTATATTAGCTTGTTTAAAGAATTCCAAGACATCTTTTCCTAGAATTATGAAGACCTCAAGTCTTATGATACCGTCATTATCCAGCATAAGATACCAATTAAAGAAAATCAGAAGCCCTTTAAACAAAAGCTAAGAATAAATAACCCTGTTATTATGTCATTAATAGAGAAAGAAGTTAAAAGGATGTACGATTCTCAAATTATAGCACCCATTAGATATTGTGATTGGGTCTCTAATTTAGTCCCCACTAGAAAGAAAACAGGAGAAATCAGACTTTGTGTTGATTTCATAAACTTGAACAAAGTATCACTGAAGGATAACTATCCCCTCCCTAAAATGGACCACATTCTCTAGAGGGTAGTAGCATCATCCAAAATTTCATTACTTGATGGATTTTCTAGATACAACCAAATCCTAATCCAACCTAAAGATCAAGTTAAGACTACTTTCACTAGTCCCTCGGGAACTTTCATGTACTTGAAAATGCCGTGTGGACTGATGAATGTTGGAGCAATATTAGAAAGAGCCATGGACATAGGCTTTGCAAAGGAAATCCATGAACTTTTAGTCATTTACCTAGATGATATCACAGTGTTTTCCAAGTCAGATAATGAACATCTAGATCATCCAAGAAGAGTATTCATAAAATGCAGAAATTTTGGTATATCCTTAAATCCTAAAAAGTCACTTTTTGGATTAAAAGAAGGAAAAATTCTGGGACACATTATTTCAAAAGAGGGCATTAGAATTGATCCAGTTAGAATAGAAGTAATCTTAAATATAGTAATCCTAGGAACATTAGATAATTACAAGAATTTATAGCAAAATAATTTTTCTTAGAAGATTCATCCCTAACTTAGTATAATTAATTAGAGATTTAAATAACATGTTAAAAAAGGATTCAATACTTAAATGGGCAGTAAAGGCTAAGCAGTCTTTTGAAGCAGTCAAAGAAGCCCTTACTAAAACACTGTCCTCATAAGTCCTAATTTTAACAGAGGTTTCATAATGTTTTCATTTGCTTCAGAGATCATGGTGGAATCCTGTTAAATTGTTTATTAAAATAAGAAACTGACAAAGTCATGCAGGAATTTCGTGCAGGAAATTGTGGAGGACACCTATACTAGAAAGCAACTGCTAAAAAAAAAATTGAGGGCAGGTTTTTACTGACCCGCCCTTTTTGTAGATGTCCGAAATTATGTGACCTCTTTTCACAAATCTCAAATATTTGAAGGGAAGAATAAACTCTTACCATTACCCCTCAAACCTATCTCAGTAGAAATTCCATTTCAACAATGGGGTTTATACTTCATTGGTGAAATTCACCCACCCTCCTTTGCCCAACATAAATGGATATTGACATCCACTGACTACTTTACCAAGTGCATAGAAGCCATCCCTTCTAGACAAGCCACAGACTCTGTCATTATTTCATTTCTTGAGAACAACATCCTTTCTAGATTTGGATGCCCACAAAATCTCATCACTGATAATGTTGTTGCCTTCAAATCCAAGAAAATGATAGATATTGTAACCGATACCATATCACCCTCGGCCATTCCACTTCCTATTACCCTCAAGGTAATGGACTAGTAGAATATTCAAACAAAAGCCTAGTCAACATCATCAAGAAGCTATTAGAAGATAACAAGAAAACCTGGAATAAAAGGTTAGTGAATGCCCTATGGGCAAACAAACTAACTACTAATAAATCTATTGGTACATCTCCCTATCAATTGGTATATGGGATGGATGTTGTTTTTCCATCTTCATTAGGAGTGCCAGTAATGAAAATGATTCAAGAGCTGCAAGTAGAACCAAATGACATCCAAAGGAGTATAAACCAAACAATTCATTTACAGCAAACCAGGGAAGAAGTTTATATCAAATCCCAATTAATTCAAGACAAAATCAAGAAGATCTTTGATAAGAAAGCTAAAGCAGATGATTTCTTTATAGGTGATCAAGTACTCAAATGGGATTCCAGAAGGGAAGACAAAGGAAAACATGGGAAATTTGACTTTCTCTGGAAGGGCCCATACATTATTTATGGTTACAGAGGCAACAATGCCTTTTTCTTGAAAGAGTTAAATGGGACAGACCTACCACGTGGACCAGTCAATGATTGAATGCTAAAGCACTATTTTTCACCATATTAACCAGTAGTTCATTTTTTCTATTTTAGCCATTGTAAATACCATAGCAAAGTTTAGATTGGAGTGGATGATTATCCTCTAAAGTTGAAGCCTAAAGAGGAAACCTTGAATCTTTAAAAGATATAACATCATATGTTTGAATAAAGGAGATCACTGAAAGCAATCCCAAGAAAATCAAAGCTAAATTTCCAAGGCCACTGATCAGAAAGATCTTGACAGCTCACAAGAAGATGCCATCCCCAAGTGGAGAAACTATTAGGGTCTTATAATAATGGGGATCACAATTTTGAATTGGCTATGTTAAGTTTTGTAATATTGTACATACCTTTGCATTTCTGCAAATGTTTTCCATATTAAAAAATGAAAAGAAGGTATGGCCTAAAATAATAATCTAAGGACCAAAATAAGTAAATACCAAAAAAGATATAAAATATGAACCCCATAAAAAGAAACAAAAATAAATTCTGAAATTGTTGCACATTCAAATGCCACTACTCTTAGTTTACTTTACTTTTGCAAATAAATTATGTGCAACTTGTTCAAAATGCCACAATTCATGATGATCATGCAATCTAATCTTGATCATTCATGTCTTTAAATTAAATGTTATGATAGTTAGTGAATAAATATCTGACCAAACCATTTAATCTTGGCAGATCAGTAGTTAGGTAGAGAATAAAAATGAGCTCATAAGTTTAATCTGAGCCATTGGAAGATATAAGGTTAGAAATAAGTTAGTTTTCTTATCAAAAGAAAATAAAAGGGTCAGCAAGCTCAAATGCACCCAATAAAGGAAAGAGAAAATGTTAGGATAAATAAAAGGGTAGGTAGAATACTTTTCAAAAGTTATAGAAGCATCATTTTTTTCCCCTATCAAAAATATCTTTCTAACCCTTTCCCCTTTTAAAATCCCCTTTCCCTTACTAAATTCCCGTCCCTCTTCATTTTCCCCTTATCCTAAACCCTTCCCCTTGCTAAAATCCCTTTCCACTTTGAAAAACATTTTTCTAACCCCTTCCCCTTTTCCTAAAAACCCTTTTCCCCTTTATAAAACCCCTCCCCCTTGACTAAACTTTATGTTTCCATAAATAAATAAAAACCTTTTTCCCTTTATAAAACCCCTCCCCCTTGACTAAACTTTATGTTTCCATAAAAAAATAAAAAAATAAAAAAAATAAAAAAAAACTCACTTTTCAATAGTTTAAAGTGCAAAATTTTAATAGGGCCCACTTCTGATTTAAACCCCCTCACTTAATATATTTGATGACCCCTCTTTTGATTTAAACCTTCCGCATAACCCTTTTCCCGACCCCACCTTTTTTGAAAACACAAACCCTGTCAACCGTTTGATTACCGCCAGCTAGATCTAACGTCCAATAATCCATTTCACACTCCCCGACGTTCGATATTTGAATCCAAGGGAGTGGGGGTGCGAAATGGGTGGTTTTATCCACCCACTCACCTGCCATGCGGTGCCTCCCTATTTTATTGAACCCCCTCATCCAAAACCACCAAACCACTCTCGCGTCGTGCGATAAACCACCAAACCACTTCCAAACCATGCGATGAACCACCCAAATTTCAAAAAATAATAAAACCCCGCTATTCCTTTATTTTCCTATCTCTATTGATTTCCAAAAGAGACCAAAAGCATCATTTCCAAACCAAGATTGAAGCCACCGTCGCAACCTGTACCCCTTCTACAACCAAATTCTTGATATTCCAGGTAATTCTAATACCCACTACCATCAATTAAGCTAATTAATTAATAAATTGAATCAAATGGATGGCTTCCCAAAGCGTCCAAATTGTAAACCCTCTGCAACCACCCATGTTAGATGTCGACCACACTCCTTTGGCCGAAAAGGACTTTAAAATAATTGATAATGTGACTGATAGTAATATTTTGGAGCTCCATTGTTGGAGCCATGACAAATTTGCTGATCATGCAGATGATATTCATCTGCGGAACTCTAACCTACCAAAATACACATTTCCACAAACCTACCAGTTCCTTGAAGTTATAAGACTTTGCCAACTCGGTTATTTCCAAAAAGAAAGAGCTATAGTCACCCCTGACCAAGAAATCCTAATTAATATCACTTTTCAATCCATTAATCAAAACCAGAGGGAGTGCCTCTCTCCATTGAGACCCTCACTGAGCTTTACCTAAATCTAGATTTCCCTAAAAGGTCTCAAATATTTCAGACTTTTCTCCCTGAATCAGCTCAAATTCCTAAAAACAACCCACCATACTCTGCTACCATGTTCCCAAAAAGAACAAAACAAATTGTGACCATGTTTTCCTATATTATAGTATATTTTTCTGATGAGAATGTAGATAAATCCATCCTTGGTTTCCTCTCTATCTTTTTCCTAGGCCAACCTCCAGCTATACTTTTCAACTTTGCCCAAATCCTAGCTGATGTCATGCATGATCAACTGATCAAACTTCCAAAAGAAGAAGTGTTCAAATACTCCTCAGTATTATTCCATTTGTTCATATATTTTCAATCAGAAAGGTTTGCAGTCAACCTAAAAAAACTGGACACAGAGGGTAATCCCCAGTCTATAATATTTTGGACATCCTTGATCAGAAAGGATTCCAGTGAATTTAGTTTCAAATATTTTATTGATTCTTTTGTATATCCAATGGTTAATATGCTCGGCAACAGATTTCAACCCAGAATAGATGATGAAATCAAAAAACGTATATATTTGTTTGATTAGAGCAAGACAGGAGACTGGTATTTATACCAGAATCACACAGAGATCACAATGTATGGAAGCCAATTAGTCCCTTAAAAGCTTCCCAAATACCTCCCAATGAGGATATTTTCTCTAGAGTACATCAGGTAGATATTGAATTCTGATGAGATAAATTTTCTTTCAGCCAAAAAGAAAACTTAGTTCGAGGTAAAAATCCAACTAGGGCCCTTTGTATGCAATAGTAGGAATGCTGGAAAGGAAGCAGGAAGATGCCTACAAGAGTTAAATTTCAGCAACAGTTTGAAATGGTCATATGATCCCTTGGGTGTCATAAGAAAATTAAGAATTAAGTCTAAACTCACTCCTTTCATCCATGAATCTAAGCTTGAGATTGAGAAATATTCCAACCAGTCAGAATGGTTGGAAAACACTTTACAAGAGGTAGAGGAGTTGCTTGATACTAGTTCCATCCTGCTTACACCAGACCCACAGGATAGGAATTCAAAAAGGTCTAGAGAAGAAGGCTCTTACTCAGCAGAAGCTACATCTGATGATAAATTCAAGCTTATGTACCAAAATAAAACAAATCTAAACCTAGTAATAGAGCAGGAAGAGACAATTGAAACAGAAACATAGATTGTTATCAGGGATGATGTACCTACAACACATACAAAATAAACACCTCTGTCGTCATTTTCCAGCGCAGAAATCATTCAAAAGTAAAATAGTGCAGCGATTTCAACATTTAGTAAGCCATTTGAGAAGGAAAAGGATATCATTGAGAAATATAAAGAGATTAAAATTAGAAATGAAGAACTGAAGTTTGTTACATATGCACAATACTGGAAGAAAACTCCCAGTGATCAAAGTAGGTTGATTTCAGGTTTTGACCTCTAGACAAAGAAAATGAAGATGAAATTCATATAGCCGAAGGTATAGGCCCCCAAAACTTCAGAAGACTATAATAAATTAAGCTTTGAAGTTCTTGCCAAGGATGTGCATCCAATTGACCAAATTGAATTCCACAAGAAGGTAGGAGAGATGATATATTCAACCATAACACAAAAATCTGTAAGTGTCCAGAAGTTGCAGAACACCCTAGAAAATATAAAGTCACAGTTAAAGCTAGAGAAAGCCTCATCACAAGCGAAAGATAACAGGATTAATTCACTAGAAGAGTTGGTAATTTAAATTGGCTATAATCCAACTCACATCAAGGCAGTAGAAGAAATTGTAAAGAAGAAAAATGCAGACATAGTTGCACTAAAGAAACAGTTAAAACTACCAACTACTGAGCATCCACAAACCAAGGAGGTTTTGGAGACAGACAATCAAAAGGATGAGATGATGAATTTAATCATCCAGTTGACAACTCAACTAAAGTAAATGGAGACAGAGATGGATAAGCTTGTACAGGAAAAACAATCTAGCACGGAACTAGTTCCCATTACTACTATTCCCATAGTATCTACATCAGCAATACCAACAACCCATCCCACTAATGAGTCCAGAAAATTAATCAAAGAAATGGAATATATATTCAGACCATAGAGATTAATAAACTCTAAGAATAGGTAAAGATCTTAGAGAATGAAAAGAAATTTGTGGAAGTAGCACGTCAAGCTGAATCACACAAAGTCAATAGACTCGCTGACAGAATCCACCAGCTAGAGAAAGATTTATCATTAATAGAACCTTTAGCCTAAGAAAAACTGCAATTTTGAGCCAATATCATTAACTCAGTTAATGATATTTGGCCTTCTATACATATTATATTTTAGCAGAATGACTTGGTCAAGGAATCTGGTGAGGCAATTCAGAAATTCAAAGCCAACCTTGGAAAGAAACCAGAGGAAGCCTCTGAAATAATCAAATTCCTGAATTCTAAAAACAAGTATGAATTGGAAGAGCTTGGGATAGCTGACAGAACAGAGACTATCCTAGAATTCATGAAGAAAGTGATTTGCAAAATAAATCTAACGCTACAGCTTGAAGAGAAATGTAAAACCATGGAACTCGCAGTGAACATATTTTTTAGCAAATTTGATGTATTGAGACAGAAGGGTTTGCCTAGTCCTCTAGTAATAAATGATAAACTAATGAGACATGAGGATTATGTCAATAAGTTAAAGGAAGTAGCCAAAGAAACAGCATACATTTCCTCAATGAAGAGCATTCCCATAGGCAAGGTGCTCCTTCAAACTCTAGAAAACTTCTTTTACCTCCAGCATGAGGTAAATCATATTTTTGTAAATAAGCCTATGTTTGCGAAATATTTAGAGGTAGATGAGATTTACCACAAGATGATGAAAATAAAAATCCCAAATGAAGAAACGTGGGAGAAGTGGTTTGATTTACTATAAAGGGCGAAATAACAAACAGATGAAAGAATAGACAGATAACAAAAAGCAAAGAATCAGGGCCAGATTTCAGTGAGTTGAAAGGTGTAACTACCTTTTTGCATAAATATATTTTATTTTCCTAGAATAAATCCTAGTCAAATGACAAGATATTTTTTAATATGTTGTATAAATACTTCATCATTTGAATATCAAGGGTCGGTCAAGTGTGGATTTCTGAATATTTCAGTAGCTGACTGATCTTTTTCCAAAGGGTTATTTTACCAATTTCCAGTCGACAGACTGAACAAGTTATAAAGAAACTTCATTACAGGATTCATCTTTTGATCTATCTTAGTGAAGTATAAATTTCAATTGTTCATGTTTTCTTTCTAAGTATTCCATAAACTTATATGTGTTCTAAATCTAAGTGTTATAATAGGAATATTACTGCAGAATTTTCTTAAAAATTACACTCCGCTTTTAACTGTTATACATTTATGTGTTTTCTTCTGATATCTGGTTTAGAGAATTCTTAATTGTCCTCTAATCCCGATTGACCTCTTCACCCTTCTTCATTATCTGGTTTTAGGAATTCTTAATTGCTCCTTGATCCCAATTGAAAAATCACTTCATCATTCAGCCTTGAGATTTGATATTCCCACCTATCTTGCCCTGTAACACTTTCCTTATAATTTGATTCAGTTCTATTTAAAATCATATTGACTCCATAACCCAATGGAAATTGAAAAGCACCTATTCATCTAAATCATTAATTCCACCATCCAACCAAAACCCATCAAAAACCAACCCAACCAAGCATACATAACTAGTCTAATATCCATCTATTAAAACAATGTTAAATCATATAGAGAGAGCCCTCTCTAAGTTTAGGAAGGCTAGATCCTAAGCTCCAAAGTAGGTTTGTGGCTACCTCTGATCTTTATTTTTAAATGCTAAAACAACCTTTAGAAATTTCAGTGTGATAAGAGCCGTCGCATCTCTTCTTAGAGATAAGATACCAATGCCCTAGCTAGTTTATTTCCATTCTATCTGTAAGCATATTTCAGTTATTCATTATTAATGAAATGAAGTTTTATTTATGTTGCATCTTTTCTTTTATATGTATTTATGTATTTCATTGTGTTCCTGCATAAATCTGGATCAGTGATATCAGAGCTGTCTGCTCTTTCTCGATCCTTCTTTGTATGTCCCCAATGAGGTCAAGGTATAAGGAGTTAGGGCTCGATCTGGTTGAACCTTTTCAAGATCAACCTCACAAACCCTAACAGTTTCCCATGGGGGAAGAAAAGAAATATGAGAGAGAAGAAGATCCTATCAAAATATTTCTCGAGGAGGCCCTCGAGAAACAAAGGAATGTGATGATAGATAACTTTTCCCAGATCCTTCGACGGCTACCCACTGGCGGCGCATCTACATCTAGTAGTCACTTTGGAGGCCCACTCCTTTTAAGGTACAGGTAAAATTTTACATTCCCATATTTGAGGGCCAAATATATGTATATGTCGTAGATAAATGGTTGATTCTATTAGAAGGATATTTCTCAGTTCATTACTTTTCTGACCGGAGAAGATTATTTTTGCACTCCTCAAAGTCGTCCCCCATGTCAAGGATTGGTGGGAAACCTACTATAAGAAAAAGGATAAGGGGGAACCCTCTCTATTCTCATCCGTACCCACTTGGAATTATTTCCGAGACACTATCAAGGAACAATATTACCTCGTGGGGAGCTATGAGGACAAGTACATACAATGGACTACGTTGCGGCAACAAAGGGATCATACCCTACACACAAAGTTGGGTATCTAAGATTCAGAGAAACATTTGGTGTTGAAGTACCAAATTTGTCTGCACATATACATTCAGGAGGAAATGGAGTTCCTATACATATCCTCTCTTAGTACGACATACTAGTATGCTGCCAAGATTGAGTAGAAATTCAAACAGAAGAAGTGAGACTTTGGATCTATGAATCAAAAGAAAGGGAAAGGTGCCCCCAAACTGCAGAACAAAGGACAAAGCCAAGGCATGGCATACCAAGACCACCTACCAAATCCATAAGCAAAGAACAACCCAGCGAATCCAAAGGACACAAGAAAGTGGTGTGAGTTCCATAAGAGCTCCACTCACAACACAAGCGAGTGTTGGGCCAAACATACACTGGTGGACAAGATGAAGGCATCTGAATCAGATGCATGCTCCAACTTCGAATTAGAACCCGATAAGGGGAATGACACAGGGAAGCAGATTATTGATGCAGAGCCCAACTTCATTATTTCCACCACGAATATCCAAAAGGAGGAACCGAAAGATCCAGAAGAGGACGATCGTCTCTTCCACTCCCAGATGTGGGTAAAAGGTTCCCCACTATAGTTCATTTTTTACAGTGGGAGCCAAAAGAACCTCATTTCAGCAAAGTATATGAAGAATTTGGGCTTTCCGGCCACAGCACACCCACATACCATTGGGTGGCTTCACCAAGGACGGGATCTCCGCATCAACCAGCAGTGTCGCCTTCCCTACAACATCAAGCCCTTCACAGATGAGGTATTATTTGACATTGCTCCTCTTGATGTTTGTGATGTATTATTAGGCCAACCATACTTGTGGAAGCAACATGTTGTGTATGAGTCTCAGCCTCGTGTTGTTATTTTTACTTTGGGAAATAAGTTGTACAGGATACTAGAGGTACCATCGCCTGTCGCTATCTCTTTGGTTACTGCAAAACAATGTAGTAAGCTCATTTCAAAAACTGGAAAATTTGTTTTCCTGATGATCCGGCCTCAGGGCAAGAAGAATATTGTGGCCACAACCTCCAGACAGGGCTCCTCCATACCAAAAAAACAAATGAACAAGGTCGTGGAGGAGTATGGGGACATCTTCAGCTCATCCGTAGGGGTGCCTATGCACTGTTAGGTAAAGCACCCCATGGATCTAACCCCAGGTGTGTCACTTCCCAATGGACTGATCTATCAGCACTCTATTCTAGAGAACGATGAAATCAATAGGAAAATTCAGGAGCTGTTGCATAAAGGTCATATCCAACCAAGTTCATCACCCTGTGGGAGCCCGATCATGTTGGTGCAGAAGAAGGATGGTACTTGGAGACTATGTATTGACTCTTGGGTGATGAAAAATATCACTATCCAGAATAGGTACCCGATCCCACAGATTAATGACCTTTTGGACCAACTCCAAGAGGCGAAATAATCACCAAGTACTAATCGAATCCTCTGATGTGTGGAAGATTTTCTTCAAAGCCAAGGAGGGCCTTTTCAAATGGTTGGTCATGCCTTTCGGGTTGATGAATTCTCCCGCAACCTTCATGACGCTGATGGAAGGCATATTGCGGCCATTCACCAACTCATTTATAGTAGTGTACTTGGATGACATTCTGATCTTCAGCCAGACTTGGGAAGAGCACCTCCACCACATCTAACATGTCCTCCAAACACTGCAGCAACACAAGTTGTGTGCCAATTTGGAGAAGTGCACTTTTGGCGTGACCGAGGTTCATTATCTAGGATACATTATTAATGAGCGAGGGGTACATGTGGATCTAACCAAGATCCAAGTCATTCAGGATTGGCCAACCCCAACCACTCTAACAGAGCTTCGCAGCTTTCTGGGTCTTGCTAATTTCTATTTGTGTTGGGATTCTCTCATATCATTTGGCCCTTAAGTCAAGTCACCAAGGGAGGAGCGAAAGCAAATTATTTTGGTCAGAATCTCAATAGAAGGTGTTCGTATAATTGAAACATCACCTCTGCTTTGCCCCAATTCTCACATTACCAAACTTGCAACAACCATTTGAGGTCGATATAGATGCCTTTCACTATGCTATTGGGGTAGTTCTTACTCAAAAAGGGCATCAAGTGGCATATCAGAGTGAGACACTATCTGATACAGTCTGCAAGTATCCCAATTATGACAAAGAAATTTATTCCATTGTGTAGGCTTGTCGACAATGGAAGCATTACATTTTGGGGCAGGAAACAGTCATCCACACAGGCCAATGACCCCTGCAGTTCATACAGACACAAGGGAAGTTGCAGAACGGTCTCCATCAGAAGTGGTCCACATATCTGCAACAATTTCATTTGAACATCAAGTTAAATAAGGGCAGCACCAATAATGTTTCAGACTACCTCAGTCGACCACCGATCGTGGCGCTAGCCACCGTTCTCAAGTCTTGTGGGCACGATACTTCTCATTGACTGCTTCTCTACAAGAGAGATCCGAAATTTAGCCACACATACAAGACACACTTGGAGGGTATGCAAGTTCAAAATTTTCACCTCCAATATGCACTTCTGTGTCACCTAGGAAACCTTTGTGTTCTTTCAAGCGAGCATGCCAAGATGATTTGGGAAGCAAACTACATTCAGGTCGCTGGGCATTTCAGGGTCGAGAAAATAGTGGTAGTACTACAGAAGTATTTCTATTGGCCGAACCTACCATAGGATGTCGGGAAGTACATCATATCCTTCACTGCTTGCATTATTTCCAAACAGACCATCAATAAGCAAGGCCTCTATACTCCGCTACCTACCCCTAGTTGACCTTGGAAATCCATCTCCATGGATTACATATTGGACCTTCCTTATACTAATCATGGAAATGACTGTGTTTTCGTGGTTGTCGATAGATTCTCGAAGATGGCCATTATGGTGGCCTGCAAGAAGAATATCACAAAAGAATCCACTCCTAAATTCTTATTTGAACGAGTGTGGGTGCACTTTGGGATCCCACAGTATATCATCTCATATCAAGATAGCAGGTTCCTCAACACATTTTGGTCCAGCCTCTGGTCAATTTTGGACACCCAGCTCACAAAGTCCACTACTTTCCATCCCCAAACTGATAGCCAGACAAAGGTCTTCAATAGGATGTTTGTACACATTCTGCACATGTACAATTCAAATCATCCACAAACGTGGGATGAGAACCTTCCCTATGTACAACATAGTTATAACCAGGCTCTCCACAGCTGAACCGCCCACAGCCCCTTTTAGGTGGGTTTTGGATTCCAGCCACTATGTCCCATTGACATATCCATGCCATTTGCGGCTACTCAAGCCGATTCGGCTCATGTCCATTCTAAAGTTGATAGTGCGAACAAATTCATTGAGCACATTCAACACATTTTCCAACAGGTTCATGACATATTGGACAGAGCCAATGCTAAGTACAATTAATCACATGATCAACATTATGTACCACACAATTTCCAGGTGGTCGGCGACAATGTGTGGCTACATTTGCAGAAGGAGTGCCTCGCTGGACCCCACTACAAGCTTTTCCCACTCCAATATGGGCCGTACATCATCACCAAGGTTTTAGGTGCCAATGCCTTCGAGCTTAGTATTTCACCATTCCTTGTTCTGCACCCAGCGTTCAATGTGGACTGCCTTCGGCCCTACTACCCACCTCTACTGGACACCTCCGACATTGTAGAACAACTAACATCAACAGAGTTAAACCCATACTGCATGGAACAAGCCACCACAAATCATATCATGGACATGAAAATCAAGAACACTCACCAGTAGAACATCCAACTGTATCAGATTGTCAAATTTGGCCAACTCCTGCACCAAGGCAAATGGTTCACCATGGACCAACTTTAGCAGAAGTTTCCTCATCTCATGGAGGAAATCAATGCAATGGGGACCATTGCTTCCTAAGGGGGGAGGAATTATCTAGGTGGATATTGGTGGCCACCCACCTATTCCACTTGGAGCCCCATCATTGTTTATTTCATTTTTTCAGTTTCCTTAATTGTGGCACAGTTTACTATTTTTAGCAATTTTTTGGGTCCTGAAGTTACAGAGCCATTTTGAGGACCTAAACGACATTTTTGGAAAAGTCAGGAGCAACGTGGAAGTTCCTTTTATGTTTCTCACATCAAAAGTTGTATTTCTCGTGTAAATCTTTCTAATGAGGTATTGTGCACGTCAAATAGAGATTGTATGCCAAAGTTACGTCCCCGGGAAGATTGATGTACTAATTTACCCAAACGGGGCCCATAATTTTGGCGTTTCATCTCCTAGGGTTATTTTTTTGGATGTTTCGGGTTATCCATTATTTCTCAATAATAAATAGGCCCTTGAGCCTCATTGTAACACAGTTCAGAGGCTTTCAGCCGCCACATCTCTTCTTAGAGATAAGCTACCAACACCCTAGCCAGTTTATTTCCATTCTGTCTGTAAGCATATTTCAGTTATTTTTTATTAATGAAATGAAGTTTTATTTTTGTTGCATCTATGCTTTTATGTGTATTATGTATTTCATTGTGTTCCTACATAAATTCGGATCAAATATACAGCATGGACGCAGCCACTCGTCTGGAAAGGATCATGTTTATGGATCCATGGCATGGGTATAGCCATCTGTATAGAAAGGATCATGTATATAATCATAAATACTCAATAACTCCATGCATCCCAGATTTTGACAGATGTGATCCAGGGTTGTCGTCTCTATCTCGATCCATCCAACTTACGAATCTAACCATGTGAATAGATGTGTTGATTTCGAAGATAGTAGAAACCACCTGATTACCAGTCTATGAGGTAAATCGTTAACATGCAGGAGAGAAACCACCAATAACGATGATGACCCTCAAGTTAGGACAACACAATATACAAGTATGAATAATGGAGCTGAAGTCGAACACTCGAAAAATCATTCAATCGAACGCCAATGATGTGAGCTTGCTGTCGAACATGAAGAAATTTCCATTGCGGCATGCAAGCTCCAAGGTACTGAAAGGGGGTTTCTAGATCATGTTCCTGGATAATGAGCTGGAGTCAACAAGAAGTGATCCATTGAAGGAGGGCCATAATTTTTTCCACATCATCGACATGAAACAAAGTATTGTGATGAAATTGATTTCAGATTGTAATAGAGAAGGTCAAATGAGGCACAATAGGTTTGAATTTTGCAGATAGGACTTCTCTTGAACATATCGGTGACAAAAGTCCAAATTCGCAACATTTGACTCAAAATGGGATCGTAGGTCATGATGAAAATATGAGGTGATCGAATGTGATGAAAATGGATTTCCCAAACCAAGGAAGGCAAGCAACGAAGAGAAGATATCCCAAACCCAACATGAAATGCAGATGAGTGTCATGTTCAAGAGCGACATGCTGCCTTTAATACAGAATACAGGACATGTTTACTTATATTTTTCCCCACTATTTCCAACGAGTACGTCTTTATTTGTTATAACAAGCATGAAGAGGATACCATATGCTTAGCATATAAGTTCACCATTCGGATGAATCAATCCTAGTAAGCTTAATGAGCCCTAGGAAGGAGTAGCTCAGTCTCATCATGGTGACAATTCACGTGTTGTTTAAGTTTTATGATTCTGACAGAGGGGTAACTCGGCATAATTTTCATGTTTAGGGAGTTTGAAAAAGAGGCGGAAAATAAAAATCCAGAAGTCCCTTTTCGTAGATAGTCCACCGAATCCCAAAAGGTAGAAAATGATATCCTATAGAACCTCTTAGTCATGTTCAATTAAGGTATTATTTTTTTGTAATTAGTCTATCTCAGTCCAAAAAAGGGTTAAACCTATACTGAGTAGACGTCAATTCATTTACTTTAACGATCTTGAAAGTACAAGTGCTCGACAATATTTTCATATTTTGGGAGTCTAAAAAGGGCTAAAATATGACTCCTCCTGGAGGAACGAATGTTATAAAAGGTAGCAATTGGTTCTGGTGATGATGTAAATTTTCAGAACAAGTAAAAGTCAAGAGGTTGCCTAACAATACCACTCATCAAAGTGGTTCCCCGGGAAAGGGTAAAAACCAAGTGAAACTGTATGATCAGCCAAGCAGAGGGTGACAATGGAATGACGAAACCAAGGTTCATCTGGTATAATAGGCTGATAAAAAGGTAATCACGAGAGGTGGGATGAGAATGGTTTCATTTTTACAGAATCTTGAAACATGGGAAACTATGCTTGAAACTGGTTTCATTTTTACAGAAGCTTGAAACATGTGGAAAATATGCTTGAAACTAGTTTCATTTTTGCACAAGCTTGAAAAAAAAAAAAAAACTATGCTTGAAATAATTTTTCATGCCCCAAACATAATGACTCAAATAGACATACATGCCCCCTAGGCTTCATCTCACTCACCTAAGTAGACTACTGGTTACTAACAGGTGGATGGAATGAAGGTCCATTTACGAGACCAAGTGAAATACTCGACTCAGAATTTATTACATCTAAACAATTACTCAAATTGAAAGGGGATTTGTTTCACTTTTTAATGAGCTTGACACAATAAAATAACTATGCTCTTAGGGACCTGTTTCCTTTTTTAACGAGTTTGACATAGTAAAAAACCTATCCTCATGACACCTTGTTTCATTTTTAAACGATCTTGACACAAGAAAAGGAACTCTTCTTTGACACCTTGTTTCATTTTTTAAGGAGCTTGACACAAGAAAAATAACTTTTCTCTAACACCTTGTTTCATTTTTTAAGGATCTTGACACAAGACAAGGAACTTTTCTCTAGAGACTTTGTTTCATTTTTTAACAAGATTGACACAAGAAAAGGAACTTTTCTCTAGAGACCTTGTTTCACTTTTTAACGAGCTTAACACAAGAAAGGGAACTCTCCTTTGGAGACCTTGTTTCATTTTTTAAAGAGCTTGACACAACAAAAGGAACTTTTCTCTTGAGAGCCTTGATCATGGCCCATAATAGGTCATGGCTTCCAAGATTTTCTCATTAGATAGGAAAACAATGCTAGAAATCAGGGTCTAATTCCCCCATTACATGATGCACTATATCGCTAACTAGATCATCAGTAGACACAGGCATGGAACGGGTCGCCTCATAATTAACCTGTGATGGGGAAGATACCACTTTCATGTAAGAACCTTATAGGGATGATGGTTGATTGGGAGCCAAATTAGGACCAATGAACAAAACTTAATCAATGGTCACAATTCTTCCTTCATGTGGGAAACACATAACATGAAAGAGAGAAGAGGAAAGAGCTCCCATGCCATAAATATAGTCACGGGAAAGGAGTAAATTATAGTCCAAAGGGCCTTGTACAACCATAACATATATATATATATATATATATATATATATATTCTCTGAAAGTAATGGGAAACTTATGAAGGATCCCTAACGGTTGACTAGTTCCTCTGTTAAAAGCCATCAAATTGTGGGGAAAAGAAACTTCTGTTAAAAGTAGATTTTCGTTGATATAAAAGTGCATTGAGTGCATTCTAATTTATCAAAAGAAAAAAAAATTGCATAGATTACATTGCATAGTTTGCATCTTTTGATGTTTTAATTTGAATTGGGATAGTGAAAGTGATCAAGTTAGGAAAGCTTCATTTGTTGCATTATCATTGATGCATCATTGTTTGAAACATTTGCTAAACTAGATAGAGTTCATTGAGTTGAAGGTATATTTTTCTCATATTAGTTGCATTATAGGTATTCAAGTGACATTGTTTTGAGCCTTGAGATTGAAACTTTAATCAATATAAAGTTAAAATTTACCTCAATAAACCTAAGGATCATTTTAAATTAATGCAAACATTTAGAGTTATAGGCTAGAGATGAGTTCTGGCATCTTTAAACGTAATATTTCTCACTAACTTCCTGCGTTGCATCCCACGGGTGATATCCCGTTCCACGTATGGAATTATATAGTACCATTATCTAGTACTATCAAGCATATCAGAAGTGTTCCACGTATCAAAATACATAGGAACGCTCTCATCGAACGGTTACACATCAGACAACGTTACTACGTATTTTCACTCCCACATTCTCTCGCGTATATTTTGGGAGTCCCCACTAGGTTGTTAACCTTCCATAGGTAACTCAGTGATCCTCATTATAAACGTGATACACCAAACATAGCATTAGGGGATATTAATTTCCGTACTTCTTGGTTCGCCAGGAGGTATTCTGTGGTTCACAGATACTTGGTAATCCTTTTTCCCTAGCTTAGCCATTTTTTGATTTATTTGTTGTTAATTTCTAAAATTTACTGCCTACGGAATAATATTTTACCCATGCACAACTCCTTAGTGGATCTTAGGTTTAGACTCATGGCAACAATCCCTGAGTTTACCAATCAAGAAAACCCATCTGATAGGAAATCCTGGTCCTTTTCCATCTTTTGGAAATATTGGTGCTCCTTATATGGCAACATTGTCCCTTCTGGGATATACCATTAGTTTTCTGTTTTGGTTATTTTCGACCCCCATGGTTCCGAATTTCCAAGCTTATTCTCAACCAAGTTCGCCTCCACCTGAACAGTGTTAACCTCATGTTGATCCTAAAGTTGACCCCTCACCTTATTCACATGTTTCTTCACCTCGTTCTTCCTCTTCGTCTAGTGAAATTCTGAATTCTAGTAACCAAGTAGCTAAGAAGAAGATGAAGAAGAAGAATCAATATAAGAAATGGGGAAGCCAACCAACCATTTATCCCAATGTAACTGATGTTGAAAAACCTTCCAATCTGTCCCACAAAGTCAAATTCCCTTGCAAGTTATGTAAGGATGACCACCTTCTTAGATATTGTCCTGGTATTCCCAAGATATTATAAGTGTGGCCCACCGACTCACATCAGCCTTTTTCATCGACCTGTGGACATCATGATAGTGATAACACCTCAACTAGTGATAGTAAGGCCCATGGAGAAAAGGGTAAAGTCAAATTTACCTTTAATTTATGTGAAGGGAATGATCCCATTCGCCTTTTTCCTTATATGGATGAAGCCTCCAAAGTTTTGGAAAAACTTACAGCTTCTCAACCTTGTCTTCCTACTGGTTACCGGAAGCTTTCCTCTAATCCTTCGCTAGTTGATCAAGTGATTGATCAAAATTCATCTCTGTTCAATCCCACTATCTCTGAAATTGAACCCCACGGGTCTGTTCCCGACCAACCATTGGTTGAGGAAATGGTTGACCTTATACCACCTTCAATTGATCATGTCTTTCTTGTAGAGAGTGAACTTCATACCACTCACGTTCTTTTTGTTTCTTCATATTCCCAGGAATTGGAGGGAAATCTTCCCATTCCCATGGTGCAGGAGGGTGATCCTCCCATTCCCATAACACAAGGGGGAAATTGTCTCATTCCCATGACACCCACTCCAAGTAGTATAGTCGCTTCCTTTGATTGGATTTGACTAGAAGGATACCATCTTCCTTCTTACATTCCCTTTGAGATCACAGTATAGGCCTATAATGAGGTCGTAACTAGTACAATAATATATGAATTTGCATTTGTTGTTATTTTATCTTCAACTACTTGGAAACCTTTTGGATCTTCGTAGCATGTGCCTATTACCCAAAATTTGTTGGATTTTAACAGAGGAACTAGCCAACTGCTAGGTATCATTCCAAATTTTCCTATTACTTTGGGAGGAAATATCATCTATATAGATGTGATGGCTTTCCAAGGCCTTTGGACATTAATTTACTCCTTTTCCATGACTATATTTATGTCATGGGAGCTCTTGCACCTTCTCTCTTTCATGTGACATGTTTCCTGCGTGAAGGAAGAATTGTAACCATTGATCAACTTTCGTTCGTTGGTCCTAATTTGGATCCCAATCAACCATTATCCCTAAATTTTCCTTACATGAAAGTGGTATGTTCCCTGCAATAGGTTAATTATGTGGTGACTTGTTCCATGCCTGTGTCTACTGATGATTTAGTCAGTGCATCATGTACTAGGGGCATTAGACCCTGATTTCCAGAGTGTTGTTCTGAAGCCATGACCTCTTATGGGCCATGATCAAGGCTCTCTAGAGAAAATTCCCTTTTCTTGTGTCAAACTCTTTGAAAAATGAAATAAGGTCTCCAAAGCATAGTTCCTTTTATTGTGTCAAGCTCGTTAAAAAATGAAACAAGGTCTCTAGAGAAAATTTATTTTTCTTGTGTCAAGCTCGTTAAAAAATGAAACAAGGTCTATAGAGAAAAATTACTTGCCTTGTGTCAAGCTCCTTAAAAAACGAAACAAGGTGTCGGAGCAAAGTTATTTTTCTTGTGTCAAGCTCCTTAAAAAATGAAACAAGGTGTCGAAGAAGAGTTCCTTTTCTTGTGTCAGATCGTTTAAAAATGAATCAATGTGTCATGAGGATAGTTATTTTATTGTTTCAACCTCGTTAAAAAATGAAATAGGTCCCTATGATAATATTTCTTTTATTGTTTCGAGCTCATTAAAAAATGAAACAAATCCCCTTTCAATTCGAGTTCTTGTTTAGATCTCCTAAATTCCCAGTCCAGTTTTTCACTCGATCTCGTAAATGGACCTTCATTCCATCCACATGTTAGTAACCAGTAGTCTACTTAGGTGAATGAGATGAATCTTAGGGGGCATGTATCTCGAATTGAATCATTATGTTGGGGGCATGAAAACTTATTCCAAGAATAATTCATCTCTGTTTCAAGATTGTGTAAAAATGAAACCAGTTTCAAGCATCATTTTTCCACATGTTTCAAGCTTCTGTAAAAATGAAACCAGTTTCAAGCATAGTTTCCCATGTTTCAATATTCTGTAACAATGAAACCATTCTCATCCTACCTCTCATGATTTCCTTTTTATCAGCCTCTTCTGCCAAATGAACCTTGGTTTTATCATTCCATCATCACCCTCACCTTGGTTGACTATACGCTTTCACTTGGCTTTTACCCTTTCTCGGGGAACTATTGCGATGAGTGGTATTTTTAGCCATCCTTTTGACCTTTACTTGTTATGAGAATTTCCATCATCACCAAAACCAATTTCTACCTTTTATACCACTTGTTCCTCCAATAGGAGTCATATTTTAGCCATTTTCAGACTCCCAAAATATGAAAATATTATCGAGCACTTGTCCTTTCGAGCTCGTTAAAGTAAATGAATTAATGTCTACTCAGTATAAGTTTAACCCTTTTCCGGACTGAGATAAACTAATTACGAAAAGGGAATACCTTAGTTGAACATGACTAAAAGGTTCTCCCAGATATCATTTTCTACCTTTTTGGATTCGAGAGACTATCTACGAAAAGGGACCTCTGGGGTTTTCTTTTCCGCCTCTTTTTCAAACTCCCTAAACATGAAAAAGATATCGAGTTACCCCTTCATCGAAATCGTAAAGCTTAAATTACGTAGGACTTGTCACCATAACGATACCGAGATACTCCTTCCTAGGGATCATTAAACTTATTAGGATGGATTCATCCAAAGGGTGAAATTATACGCTAATAATATGGTATCCTCTTCAAGATTGTTATAAAAAATTAAGAGGTACTCGCTATAAATAGTGGGGAAAATTGGAAGTAAACATGTCTTGTAGTCTTTATTAAAGGCAGTGTGTCGCCCTTGAACATGACACTCGTCTGAATTTCATGTCGAGTTTTGGATATCCTCTCTTCATTGCATGCCTTCCTGGGTTTTGGAAATCCATTTGTATCTAGTTCAATCACCTCTTGTTTTCATCATGACCTTTGATCCCATTATGAGTCAAATGTTTCCAAACTCCAAAGTTGTGTCGCCGATATGTTCAAGAGAAGTACTATATGCAAAATTCAAACCTATTATACTTATCTAAACCTCTTTGCAACAATATTGAATCACTCCTATCTACCTTGAGAAATCTTATGTTTCGTGTCAATGATGTGGGAAACATTATGGCCCTCCTTCAACGAATCACTTCATGTTGACATCAACTCATTATCCACGAAGTTGATCGAGAAACTCCCTTTCATTACCTTGGAGCTTGCATGCCTCAATGACAAGTTCTTCGCGTTCGACGATAGGTTCACATCATTGTCCTTTGATCCAATGATTCTACAAGTGTTTGACTTCAACTCTCTTATTCACACTTGTATATTGTGTTGTCGCACCTTGAGGGCCATCATCATTATTGGTGGTTTCTCTTGTTCATCTTAATGGTTTACCTCATCGACCAGTAATCAGGTTTTTTCTACCATGTTCGAAATCAACACATCTATTCACATGGTTAGATTTGTACGTTGGATGGATCACGACAGAGATGACGACCCATGATCACATCTGTCAAAATCTGGGTTGTGTGGAGTTATTGAGTATTCATTATTGCATACATGATCCTTTATATACGGATGGTTGTTCCCATGTCGTGGATCCATAAACATGATCCTTTATAGACGAGCGGTTCTGTCCATATTGTGGATTCATGTGTTATTTGATGCCTATTAATAGATGTACTATCAGAAATATTTATATCAGATATTTCATATATTGTATCATGTTTGATTTTTAGGTCTCCTGGAAGTGGTTTTCCAAAGTCCTTTGCTTAACTGATAAATCACTTCAACCATCACTTCTCATTTCGCTTCCATGCTTAAGGGGGCATCTGTTACACATTATTTTGTCGCATTCCCCATTATGTACCTAAAGTGTCATCCTTTGTCTCACTAATTCCACAAATGTCGCAAAGAGACAAAAGCTGTGAAAATATATTGAGTCATGTATTATATGCTCAAAACATCCTTGAAGACCAAAAAGAGAAATGCCTTGAATCCTTCCTGCAAAAATATTTTGAAAACCCTAATCTGCAAGTCCAACGTGTTTCTCTCCCATATAGCCTCATGCTTGTCACCATGTTTGTAACTTGTAAACAGTGTTGGCAACATGAAAATTAAAGTGAAAAGTCACATTGGTCCTCTTCAGGCACATTCTCAAAAAACAAAGTAGAAGCGTCTTCCTCTAGAAGTGTCAAGAACGGAAGTCTGGTATCAATCCACTAAATATTAAGTTGCGTTCTCCCATTTTGAGTCCTTGATCCTACCTTTAAGGAATTTCCCCTTAATATATGGACCTTCCTCCTCCTTTTTTGGATCCTTAACCTCTCCAACTTCCCTATAAATGAATTCCATGTTATTGTTGGTTGCATTTCTAGTGCTCGAATGCGCCTAAACGTTGTCAAAATTCCAAGGATAAGGAGTTCTTGAAATCTTTGGCTTGGATTTGGAAACCCGTCCCAAAGGAGGATTCCAACATCAACACACTGGTTTTATGCTTCCCTCTTTAATTTATCAATATTACAAATCATGTTTTACTTTCCATAAGCTTGTCGATTATTACTTGCTTAGTGTGATGCTCCTTGATCTATCATATGATTTACATTAGAATGCAACATATTATGCTTTATTTGTTTGTCGTTGTTTGATATCTCTTGCAAGTATTCGTATGTAAGGGAATAGAGAGGAGTGAGTTTGCAAGTAATGATATCGGGATTAACATCGAAAAGTAACCGCATAGTAGCGAGGTAGGCCATCTTTAGCTCTCATGTCATTTTGATTTAATCTAGGAGAGTTTTATTTCTTTGTCTCATTTGTTAATAGACCCACTCATTAGGTTAGAAGGATTTCTTCTATCCGTAGAAAGGATTGCCTAGATAACACCAACAATGGCTCCATATTATTCATTACAAAGGTCACAGAAAAAATTGTAGCCCTGTCAGGAAAGATATAAGTTTTGCAAGAAAGCAAGGTTGAAAATCAAGTTTTATTAGAACAGATTTGTAGTCTACCAGAGGAGCTAGAATTCAATGTGCCTTCCTATGAAATTTATTTTACAGCATTCTTGAAGTTAGCTAGAGAGCTCATGTTATTTAATTTCATCATTTTTGAAACTGTTTGCAAGTTTTTATGGGAGTTTTCATTCATTAGTTTTCCCTTTTTGATTGGGAGCAAACACATGCAGAGAATTTGACTAGTGGATAAGGTGCTTGTGTGGTTGCATTGGTTTTTTGAATCAAGTAGCTTGTGGATTTTTTGAGAGAGCAATATCGCATGTGTGAACAAATATCATTCAAGTTTGAAGCCCGAGGAGAGGGCCCTAAGGCTTTGGTGCTTTGATATCAATTTTCTTTATGAGTTTTGAGCTTGGTAATAAATGCAAGTCAGTTTTTCAAATAAGTTTCAGTTTTTAGTGTTTGACTCCATTGCCCAATGGTATAATTAGGCTACTAGTCTGCGGTGCTCTTTGGCACCTCACTGGGAGGCTCCCATCCCCATTGGAGCCAATGTTAGGGTCATTAGTTTTCATCGTCAAATGTATTTTCCTTATCCATTGAGTTTAGATTTTGAGAAATTGATTCTATGACCACTGTTGATATCATGGCCTCAAATTCATTATCTGACATCATTGAAATTCTTCCATGAAGGGTTCATTGAAATTTGTAAAAATTCTCAGTCAATGAGAGTACATGATATTTACAATTACAATTCCAGTGGTTATAGTTTTCAAGAGATGTATAGGAACGCATACCATATGGTGCTTCGCAAATATGGGGAGAAACTTTGTCCAGGTCTGGTGACAACCATGACAGTGCATTTAAAGGAAATAGCAACAGTGATTGAAGCTTCTCAAGGAGGTTTTTTCCTGTAGGATTTGAATAGGCAATGGATGGACCATAAAAAAGCACTACAAATTATTCAAGACATCCTAATGTATATGGCTAGAGCATTTGTCACCAATTCTAGCAAGACCCCAGTCAATGAACTTGGATTGAATTTGTGGGGAGATCACATTGTAAAATTTCCAAATATTCGTGACAGGCTACTAAATACCCTTCTTTACCTTGTACATGCATAGTGGAAAACCATTGTAGAGAATTTGTTGTGCACCAATGCTACCCAGCCAATTGTTGCACACAGTGCTACAGAGTTGCTACACAGCATTCCTCCAGTGCTACACAGTCTTGATACGACTCAAAATTTCACCTTTCTGTTAATACTAAGCCACAATCATATGTTTTGATCATGAAGAGTGATTCATAAGCACAAATTTACATTCAACTGATATTTTTCCAGACTTATTTTTCATAGTGTTGCATAGGATACTCTGTTTTCACCGTGTGAGCACCAATCATCGTAATTTATATATATATCCTAAACCATGCACCCTTTTTCCCTGAAAATTTTACAGTAGATGTATGGGGGTGAAATGAACTAACTCGATTAAGTTTAGCTCAAAATACTTCATGATTTTCGAGAAACAAGCTAGTATCACCTAAAACCATTTTTGGATTTCCTTATGATTCACGAGTCAGATTTGCCTAAAATTATTTGTGAGTATGCACCATGATGATATAAACATGCTTTAAAAATTTAGTATTAATTGGATTTACCATTCGGGATATCTGCCCAAAACTTAGGTCAATTGCACAAGTATTGCACAACTGCTGCACAAAGGTGGAATGGAGTGTTTTGAAGATTCAAAGTGCCAAGGAATGTGTGGAATGAGTCCATTTCCATCTTAGTTTTCTATTGATCATCTTTCCATCAGCCATATGTCCTTCAATGTACAAGTGTGCATGCTTAGCTAGATTTTTTGCTCAACCGTTGCGCAACCCTCCACTGCTACACAACTAAGATATTTATTTTTTCTACTTTTTTCTAAATTGTCATGTAATGATCAAGGATATGCATAACATTGAAATTTAATGGATAGTCCATTAGTTGGATAGGAAAAAGTACATTGTGTTTTTTTTAAGGATAAATATTGCAGTTTTTATGTTAGCTTTGTTTAGTTTTTTGTTCAGAAAAACATCATACTCCTAAAGTTAGTTTGATTAGATCCACTTAGTGGATAAGTGATGCAGTGTATCTAGTCATATGGGTCTGTTGTGTTAAAAATTTATTTAAGGCCATTCGAACTATGAAAAAAGGGTTGGAGTGATAGAGGCTAGACGATCCTTCTGCAAGTATTGTACTTTCTTCCAAATGAATATTAGAAGGCAGTTGCATTCTGGAAATTTATACCTGTATCATATGTATGTGTATGTTTTCCTCTTGTGTATGATGTATATTTGCTTTCAGATTTGTATCTAGATATTTTATTTCATAATTTAAATTTTCTTCATGATCAAGTTTAAAAAAGGGTTTTTCAAAATTCAATGCATTGCTCTGATTAACTAAAGTGGTCATATATGTATTATTTTCCTCTAAGACCCTGAACTCATCCTTGGATTGATGCTCACTAGTCATTTTCTCCTTTGTCTTATTCATCTATTCACTATAATGAATTCATACTAGTTTCCCATAGGTATTCCTTTCTTGCCTCTGTTTCAAGTGTACCATATCAATTATTCATTTGGATTTATCAAACTGCTTTGGTTCCATGTAGTTATGGCCTCTACAACCATCCTCTGATCATTATAACCAGTCTAAAACTGAGATCCTATCAGCCATTTAATTTATTGATAGTTGAACTTAGCAAGAGAGCCCTCTCCAAGGTTAGGGGGACTGGGCCTTAACCTAAAAGAGGTTTGTGGTTACCTCTGAGATTTCTCTCCTCAGCCTAGGGAAAATTATGAAGTGATAACAGTTTGTATTGTAGGTGGAGCTATAAGGATAATTCCATTAAAAACCTCAATTCATATTTTAGAGAAAGACGCTCATTATCCGGAACCGAGCAATCGAGCAAGTTAGAGTGTAGTGGAAGCACTTTGGGAACCATGAACCTACATGGGAGATGGTTGATCAGATGTGGGCTATGTATCCTTAATTTTTTCTCGGTTGAGGCAAAGGATTTTTGATATATGTATGTATTTATATATGGTTTATATTGTAAATACCACAATGAGTTGTGTTATAAAGCTCCAATAAGCGATATGGTTGTCATATTTTTATGTTTTGATGTTGGTTTTCTTTTCAGCAATTTTTTCATTGTAAATATTGCAATGAGCTAATTTATATATCTCCATGAGGAGTATGTTTTGGTTTCAGCAGGTTTTGTTGGTTGTAGGTGTCATTGAACATCGAGGATGGTGTTCCCCTAAGGGGAAGGGGTTTATAACAGACCCAGGTTAAAATTTCAAGTAATAAAGTTAATAAAGACAAAATAAGACGACGGTAATGGGACACTTATTCCAAGCTAAATGTGGGAAACGACATCCTAGTGGGAATTTATTTGGTTTATTATGGCTAATGGAAATTATAAAAGGCAATGTAAAAGGATTTGAAAAGGCTAGAGGCATTAATTGACATTTTATTTATGAAAATAAAGGAAATTAGGAGAAAATGAAGGTGAAAGGTCAAATTTTGCATGTGAGAAGAAAATTGAAGGAAAATTGAGGAAATTGAAGAAAATAGATGCCTTAATGATAAAAATGCTTATGAGGATCAGTTCACAACCGTTTGTTAATTCAGTTTTGGAGCTCTCTCTATATTCTCTCTCTCTCTCATACTTTTGGAAACTTATAGATTTCTTGGAGCACTCTAGCATTGGAGAAAGGAAGGAAAAGGAAGGGAAAGAAAGCAAATGGAAGCAAAGATCAAGAAAGGAACAATTGGATCAAGCAACTAATGAGGGATTACTTTTCATGTATCAAATTGCATGTATGGTTTCCCATATAGTTTAGCATGCATGGTACATGCATGTGTGTATTTGGTTCTCTTGTTGTCATTGGCATGGGATTTTCCAGGTGTGATAGTGGTCTTAGCCTTACCTTCCCATTTCTGGATAGACATGGTGTTATGGAGTTCTTTTATTTAGTTGATCTATATTTCCAGATGGTTTTTGAACCGAATGAGGCAATCTCAGGAAAATTCCCAAGGGCCTAGGAATTCGTTGACTATTAATGGTGGGATACACAGTAAATCTTGAGGGTGGAGACGTGAAAATTCCTCAAGGTATTGGTGAATAAATCTGGAGGAATCCATGCTTGTTTATGCCTACTAATCCCTTGACTGGTTTTGGCAAGATTGCGGTAAAGCCTGGTAGTGTATGTTATTTTTTTGGGCCTAGGAATCCCTTAACTAGTAACGGCAAGATACACGATAAATCTTGATTGTATAGATGAGGGTTTGAAGCCTATGAATCCCTTGAACGGTAATGGAGGGATACACAGTAAAGCCTAGGGAATCCTTGGTTGGTTTTTTCGTGAGTCCCACATTCATTCTTTGAATATGGCATGTGGGTGATTGGTTGAAAAAAATATTTGGTTCAACCCAATCTATGTTCGGGTGGTACGTGGAAGTCCTTGACTTGGTTGTATTTTGCACATGTTAATAAGAGTTATTTCCTCTTGTATTTTATGAGTAAATATGCTTGTTGTTATGTGGCTTTGATGGCTATTCTATCATTGTTATTTATCTGGTTATATGTTGGTTATAAGCATGATTTTATAACAGACTTAGTTATGGCTCACATCATGTTTTGATTAGTAAATGAATGGTTAAATATTGAATGACATAATAGATGATAATGAAGCTATTGTGAAAGGGCATCATACCTTCTCAGCGATTCTGAGATAAGTATGAGGCCACTATGTTTCATATGTGTATTTATGGCCTGTAGATTACATGTTCATGATGTGTTTGATGAAATTCCTGTCATGGTTGGGATGGGTCTGGACAAGTCCTTGTTCAAGTTTTGCATTAGAGGCATTGTCTCTTTGTTGTTTATCATTTTTGAGAATTTCACTAAGTTCTGATCAAAGGTCTAGATCCTAGCCCTAAAAAAATTGCTCAGATCTCGAGGTTGCTAACACAGAACCGAGTGAAAAAGTATGCAATCATTGGGAATAAGGCTTATGGGACCGACTGAAGGATCTCAACCCCTGGATTTCCTTTTCATGGGATCGACTGAGGGTCTAGGTCAGAAAAAAATCATGTTAACTCAAGGGTTGGGTACCTCGGGTGGTTGGTTAGCTCCTGGGGGTCCTATAGCTCCTAAGGAAGCTCAGTTTGGTTTTGGTTTGTCAATTACACTTCCTTAATTATACTCAAGGACTTGAGCCATATCATAGTAACTCTTCATCACATATTTACCCTGGTGGATCGGTAAGCTAAGGTAAGTGTGGGAGGAGGGTGTCATAATGATGCATAAAAAACATACTCAGTAAAACTAATAGAGTGGAAATTTATTGGTATAAGTTTTTTTCTTACAGTTCGTATTTTGATTTATTGTGTTCTATTTTTATTTTCCAATTATATTATATTTCTAAATTATATTGTATTTTCATTATTCCTTACATATTAATCAATTAATAAGTAGTCTTGGCTTATTAAAGTTTGGTATATGTGTACAGTAAATGGACTATGCCATATAGTAATAACATGATTTACCATAAATTTCAAGTCCTAGATTGACATGAACAATTGATCTGATAACTACCGAATGAGGATCCCACTCATTATTATCAATTAATAGAAGCTTTATCAACCTTCCAATAAACATGTTTAATAATGATAAGTCATAATCATACTTTTGCTTTGAAAGTTTTAATTTAATCAAATCCTTATTAAATGCAATAAAAATTAATAAGAAATAATAATTTATATTATATGTAAATCATAAAAATAAAATATAAAAATGGTATAAAATTATATCTTAAAACATTATTTTTACATAATTAAAATATATAATAAGGAGGTAAAAATGTAGATAGTTGTATTAAAAAAAATTACCCATTATGTTAATTCATTAAAATATCATTATATTCTAGTAGAGCTATATAAATTAAAAGGTTGGTAAATGTTTATGGGAATTAATCCATAATATGCATCAAAATACTTATCTTATAATACATTTCAGATTGCCAAGATTTAAAAATAATATTAATAATAATTTATAATCTTTATTTTAAATTATTATTATTAATTATAAAAAATAATTAATAAATTGCTTAAACATATATACTTAAAACAACAAGTAACAATATTCTTAACTATGGATATTGACTTTCATTTTATCATGGATTTGCTTAACTTATATATAGGCTTTGTTACAGTATCATAGGCCAATACCATGGCTTACAAATACCACATGTTAAAAAAACCATAACTCATTTAATAGTAAAAATATATCTTTTACATTAATTTAATTTTATAACATTTTTTCCAATTGATTTGAAGAGTAAAAAGACCGTACCTACCTTTGAGATAAATGTGAATCGTATATCCTAATTTGTACTAAAAATATTTCATCCTAATTTCTACTAAAAACATTTCGTGAATATTTCATAAAAGTTAAATTCCTACCCTTTATTTGTTTACTATTGATAATTAAATTAAAATCCTGTAAACCCTCTTTCAAAATAAACACACACACATGCCCTGAGGGTTAACTCAATTGGTCAAGTTCTCATCGTTAAAATTCCTTTATTATTGAGAGGTAACTAGTTGAATTCTCTCGAACCCTATTTGAAAATAAACACATTTGTCAATATATATAAATATACATCCTTAGGATAAGGCTTCGTGATTGAGTTGACATGAAGTGATCCCTTAAGGTGGATCTGCTTGGTACAAATATTCTGTACATGTAATAATCAAACCACATTGTGTGTGTGTGTGTGTGTGTGTGTGTGTGTGTGTGTGTAACAAAGACAAATCTCCCTTAATCTCCCTTATTGTTCCCGTCGTTAAAACGTCTTTGCTATTGAGAGGTAACGAGTTGAATTCTCTCAAATATTATTTCAAAATAGACAAATTTACCAACATATATAAATATACACTCTCTGGATCAGGCTTCGTGGTTGAGGTGATAGGAAGTGATCCTTTCACGTGGATCTACCTAGTACAAACAACTCTTAAATCATATTTCAAAATAAACACATTTATCAATATATATAAATATACACTCTCTGGATTAGGCTCTGTGGTTGAGGTGATAGGAAGTGATCCTTTCTCGTGGATCTACCTAGTACAAATATTTCTAATGTGTTATTACCAAATATATCCCGGAACTATTATATATATATATATATATATATATATATATATATATATATATATATATATATATATATATATATATATATATATATATATATATATATAACAAAGACAAATCCCCCTTATTGTTAACTTATTAGGTTGATGTTTTTCTAACTACTAGTAGTCTAGATCCATTTTAATTTCGAGAGAGATCAAATCTATTGAGATGTAAGTTTGATCCCTCTAGATGCTTGGTAGATTTTGAGTTAAGATGAATCTATGTTGGTTTTATTCCCCCTTTAAATAAACTATATTCTACATGAATAATATAGATCAATACCATCGGTTCTCAATACTATAAGTCATTTTTACTTTTATTATTATTTTATTTTTATTGATTTATTTTTAATTAAATTAAAATATTTATGTTACATTAATCTTTTCATTTTATTTTTATTTTTTATAAAAAATTAACTTAGTCAAAATATTGAACAAAATATTATACTACAACATCTCTACTATACTATCATACTATATTAAATAACCTAAAAATCTTAAATTAAATTTAAAATCATATAAAAATATTGCATACTATTTCCTAACCTATCCAACCAATGTGATCAACCAGAATAATTGAAATAAACATTTTAGCATAGATAATTGATGGTCGTCTACTCCATATCATATATTCTTTCGAATAAACATTTTGGAATGGTTAATGGGTGGTTGCCTATATATATATATATATATTCGAAAAGAAAAAACGGAGAATAATATTTAAGCAAGGGTCAAAGTATAGCAGCACTTTGTAAGGCACGTGATCAAGCCATGACCATCTTTTTCTAAAGCTTAGACAAGAAGAATCAATTTATAAAAGATAAAAAATAAAACAGCTAGATTTGGGTACTTCTATACTTACATTTTTTAAATAAAGATTAAAGTCTTTATTTCTCAAGTATTTATTTACTCTTAGCTATAAAGTGTTTATAAGAATAAAGATAAAATTTGGTTAATATTTTAATGATAAAAATTATGAATATTTTATAATAATTTTGTAAAATTATCTTAAATTATATATTTTTTTTTTATTTTTTTTATCTTTTAATATTATTATTTTATATATATATATATATATATATATATATTATGAATTTTGTGTTATTTTTTAATTTCATATTATATCACTGATATATCATGATCAATACATATCAAAAATAAATTGGTCTCAATCCATCACAAGAAAAACTAGATTTATTGGCCAATATCAAAGTAAACAGAGTAATAACAAAAAGATATTTGTTGTCGATCATAGCAGTGTCTTATCACAAACCAACTACTAGAAAACATACAGAAATAACAAAACAATAACCAATAACCACGAGAGTTAGACGATGTCTCCGAAGCAGCGCCCCCCACACTGTTCCAATTGGTGCAAAAGCCCTAGATTCACATTGGAGATGATTCCTCAAGTGGGCCAAATGATCATCCAATCTTTATAGGAAATGTTGGGAGCTTGACAATACTAAGGGAGGTGGGGGGTGAATTAGTGTTGTACGAATGGACCAACTTTTACACTTTTTGTCTTTTCTTTACAATTAGTTGGTCATTCAATGGTTAGCATAATAATATACCGTATCATATATAAGCATAAAATAATAACCAGATAACACATGCATAAACCATGAGCAACATATAATCAACAAGGCACATAAAACACCATCAAGCACATACGGACACTGGATGTTTGGTTGAAACTCTTCTGAGAGAAAAAACATCGTACATTTGTTTGCTTCTTATTCTTTATTATTCAAATATTATTTTTAAGTCATGCATTGGCAACCACCAATGTGCAAGCCCTGACATGCAATGCACATGAGAAACCACTCGCTCCAGACCACTACCTAACAAAAGACACCACTTCCACAACTATGTAAACCCCAACTTGCTGGAGTTCCCTGACTCCAATAGTTTCTCTGTCTACCACCGAAAGGAAGCCACCACTCCCTTAGAAAGCCATCACTTGCTAGCAAGCCACCACTCGTTATATTGAAAGCCCCAACACTCAGACTCTTGCAGACCTCATTTCATCAATTTTCAAACTAGGTCCCACCAACCTCAACTCAAACAACTGTAGGCCACGTTTCATTGAATTTCACACTAGAACCACTTAATGTTTTTAGATCATCAACACAAGAATCTTACTGACTCAAATCTCTTTACAACATAACTCTGCCACAAACCATAATAACATACAACAACTCCACTCAACTCATCAACACTTTCACACTTAACAACAACTTTTATCATCAACCCCTAGCTCATAAAACTAGCACCATACATAGAAACAACCTCAACACCAATCAATACTTTGACCTTGCCAAAAACAACACAAAATACATAGCATTACTATCTCACAATACACCTCTCAGGAAGTACTTACTCTCTTGACTCAACTCATAGTAGTATACATACTCAGTCACTATTGATAAGATTCCAACAGCCACTCTGAGAACATTATGACTAGCAATATTAAACTCCCTCATGCATTAATCAACAACATTGCATACAATATTACTACTACTAACAAAACATCATTACAAGATAACTAAGAAAGTGTATAAGACCTTGTCCTTGTAGAAACTCCAGCAAGTACTTTCATCCTAACATACTTTGGCTCCAACACACTTGTCTCATATGCACAACAATGATAAACCATTGGATTAGCACACACAAGCTAGAAATCACTCTTTTTCTCCTCCATTTTGCAAGCCATTTCTTCAATCACATTTCTTCATAAACACCCAGTCACTAACAATTCAACACACATAGGCAAAGACACATCGCATTGGCTCTTCATAATAACTCTTGCATAATATTCACTAACGCACTTGTGTAACCATAACACAATATTGTTCCAACATCCATCCAACTTCTAATTGAAACAAGTCATGACATATGTATATATTTAATTTCCCACTAACTACACTCTTTTACAAGAACACATATTAGATCTATGTGCAATTCATAAACCCACACAATGTACTCAAACTCCTTCATTTACTGTCATTTTCACCTCTATAATCACATCATATGTATGCAGTGCATCCAAATAGCATCATTGTGTATGCATCATATCGCTTCAGGTACCAAACACACATTATAACATCATATCAAAACTTAGCATAGCACAGCCTCTCCAGCAATCACACCTCAGATCCACCTCATGCATTAGGTCTCTTATCAACTAAAAATCTATCTAAGCAAGCCACTCTCTCCATCGATCCTCCATACACGAGTTTCATACATATTTTCCAACCCTTCCATAGTCCACTTCTTTTCATATTTAACTATGATCCCAACTCACTGATTGAACTGAATCAATTATTCAATGTGTTCCACAATGATTTTGTGTCTTAAGAACAAATATATTTCTTGTCAAAGGACCATATCATAGGCCCAATCAAAGAAACTAATACAACTACCAAATTATTAATGTGTTCATAACAATTTTGTGCCCAAATAAACATAGGATTAATGCTTTCAATAACTCTCACTGGTGGACTGAATCCAATTTATTACGATGTCCAAATTGTAGATTTTAACCCTGTACATAAATTACCTGCAAACAAATTCTTAAAACAGAAAATTATACAAGGGTGAGAACATAAAAAAAATATACACAAATATTTTCCCCTCGATCCCAAAACCGAGAATACCATATTGATTTTTCATTATATTCCTTTCAATGTTACAATACATATATATACATGTTGAAGCATTCATAGACCCCAAATCCATTAACCCTGGATTAGAACATAATTTTAGTTCGCTTGACCAGATCTACAAAATACCATGGGAAGAAATCATGCCCAAAACCATATGAAAACCCCATACACTAAACCATGGGTAGGTATGCCTACCATATTTGGTTCGACCCCCCCATCCTTGGATCCACCCAACTATTATTGGGTTCACATAAAAACAAAAAAAAATCGGGGCACTACCCTGAACCCCATGACGTGTGGAAAGAATATAAGACACACCCAACATTCTCCCACTCATTTCTTTCTTTCCACACAGGGGGCCACAAGATGTCTTAGTAATTGGTTGAGCCTATAATCCCCATTGTTTCTATACACCAATAAAACTTCTCTATTCTCATAGACTTTTTCAATGCATATGAAACATTCTTCAAAGTGTCCACCTTTACCAGTAACACCTTTTTTCCTTCAACCATATCCCTCAAAAAATGATACTGAGCATCAATGTGCTTTGTCTTCGAATGATAAGTAGGGCTCTTTTCAATAAAATTGCACTTGTTGTCACAGTCTATCCTTATAGCTCATTGTACCAAACCCATACTTGAACACAATCTCTGCAACAAAACTGCTTCCTTCCTTTCATGAGTGGATTCCATGTATTAAGTTGTTGTAGTTGAAAGTACCCCTAAAAAATGTATCTTACACATCAAACTGACTGCTCCTCCAAATAGGCTAAACACATACCCACTAATAGATCTTTTTCAACCTAGACCTCCAGCCAATTCTGCATCAACGAATCCATGGATGTCAAAAACATTTTCCAATCATGGACTTCCTTTGTAGCACAAGCCATAATCACTAGTGCCATGCAAATACTTGAAAAATGCCTTCGTTGTTTTCCAATGCTCTTTCCCTGGTTTTTACATAAACTTTCTCAATACTCCCACTACATACGCAAGGTCTATCCTGGTGCAAACCATTGCATATATCAGGCTACCAACTGCACTCACATATTGAACATGAGACATGTCCTCTTCCTCCTCCTGTGTCTTGGGACACTGTTCAGCAGATAAATTTACAACTACAGGAATATGAACCTTCACTAGTTTTTTATCCTGCATATTAAACCTATGAAATATTGTCTTAATGTACTCCCTTTGGTTTAAAGAAAGCGTTGTCTTTTCCCAATCTTGTTTAATTTCCATTCCCAAAATATAGTTTGCAGCACCAAGATCCTTCATGTAGAATTTAGAGGACAACTGGGTCTTCAAAACCTGGATAATTTCTTTGTCATTTCTAATCAGCAACATATCCTCCACATACAAGACCAAATAAATAATATGGTCACCAATTAATTTAAAATACACAGTGATCTTCTTTTCTCCTTGTGAAGCCAAGTCCTCGTATATATGTATCAAATTCTTGATACTACATCCTTGGTGACTGCTTTAACCCATATTTTTAACCTACATACCGGTTCATTCTTACCCTTCATTGTGAATCCTTCTGGTTGCTTCATTTAGATCTCTTATTCCATATCCGCTTGAAGAAATGTTGTCTTCACATCCATCTATTCTACCTCAAAATCAAAAGAAACAACAAAAGATAAAATACATGTAATAGAATCTAACTTGGAAATAGGAGAAAAAATATCACCAAAATCAATTCCTGACACCTCGGAATAACCTTTTTCTACCAACCAAGCTTTGCATTTCTCCACCTTTCCTTCTACATTCATCTTCTTCTTAAACACCCATTTGATTCCAATGTATTTCCTTCCAGCCGACAACTCCACCAGATTACAAGCCTTGTTTTTGTCCAAATATTCCATTTCATAAACCATGGCTTCCTTCTAGAGTTTTCCATCATCTGAATCCAATTCCTCCCTGAAAATTATGGGATCATCATCAGTAATAGATAAATAAAAATTTGAACCAGAATCATATGGACTATACCTTTCTAGTTTACTTCTCTCTCGAACTAATCTTCTAAAAATTGGACTCTGTGGCTCTTCCTCTTTAGATTCTTTTTCTACTATAGAGGTTGATTCTTCCTCCTTCAGTTAAAACTCTATCTTATTAGGTTCCTTTTGTGGAACTTCATGTTTAACAACATATTTCACCTCTATAAACACCACATCTCAGTTGTACACAACCTTCCTTGTTTTTGGGTTCAAATATTATAACCTTTTAAACCATCCTTATACTCAATAAAGATGCACCTTTCATATTTACTATCCAACTTCGTTCTTTTCTCCTTTGGAACATGTAAATATGCATCACAAAAAAATAACCCAGATATGAAAGAGAGGGCCTCTTACCAGTCCATACCTCATGTGGAGTCTTATCCTCCAATGTTGTTGAAGGTTATCTGTTAAAAAGGTAACATGTAATATCTACTGCCTATGCCTATAATTCATGCCCTAATACAGCACCATTGAGCATGATTCATTCCTTTTCCATCAACATCCTGTTCATTCTTTCTGAAAACCCATTTTGTTAAGGTGTGTATGGAGTAGTCTTCTATCATGCTATACTATAGTTCTTACAAAACTCTTGAAAGTCCTTCTTTAATAACTCTCCACCATTATTTAACTTCAACACCTTAATCTTCTTCTCTATCTGATTTTACACCAAAGCCTTAAATTATTTAAACTTGTCAAAGACTTCAGATTTATTCCTAAGGAAATATATCCAATTATTCCTCAATAATTCATCAATAAATTATACATAGTACACAGATTTGATGGAACCAAAACATGTCCAAACACATCACTGTGCACAAGCTCTAATATCCCTTTTTCACTCTTAGCATGAGATGGGAAACTCACATGATTATGCTTCCCATATCTACAATGTTCACAGAAATCGAAATCCAGAGATAAATTATACATAAATTTTATCATACCATTACCATGCAATATTTGAAGACCCTTATCTCCAGTGTGTCTCGGTATTTGATGCCATAACAAAGTCTTTTCTCCAAAGACCACTAGATTTTCTGCTCCACCTTTATGATCCACAGAATTGTTCCACCCATTAATAACAATGTTACCCAGAAGCTTGTATAGATTTCCAATCCTAAATCCCCACATTAATACTAGTGCTTCCTAAACCATGTTGCAAGTATCTTTATCGAACACTATTTTTACACCTGCATCATCCATCTTGCTTACATAAATTAGATTTTTGGCCAATGCAGGAATGTGTAGAACACCAGGAAGTGTTATAATTCATCCACCTTGCAGCTTCAACTTGAATTTTCCATTTCCTATTATTCTAGACTTCATGTCATCCCTTAGGAAGGCATCACCACCATCATCTTTCTCATACTCGCAGAACCACTCCCTATGGGGAGTGAAGTGGGAGGGTGCACCTGAGTCAATCAATGATGCCTCATGACCTACATGTGTACTTGAAGAAGAAGCCAAGTACACATACCCACCTTCATCTGAGGTGGTTTTCGCCTCTATAGAAGGAGCATCATCAAATCCACTTCTTTTGTTAGGATTTTTATATTACAATCCTTTTTTTATTGCCCTTGTTTTATGCATTTGGAACATACCTTTACAAAAAAAATTGGAGATTTAGATCTCCCTCTAGATTTATATCTCCCACTTAAGGACATATTTTTGTTTATGTTCTGGGACCATCCTCTCACAGACAAGGAATATCCATTCTTCCTCTCCATATTTTTTCGTCTCACCTCCTCCGACAATAAGGATGAGACTCTTTCATCAAACTTCAAGGTAGTTGTATTTCTACCTATTGCAACAACCATACTATCCTATGAATCTATTAGAGAACAAAACAGACTAATCCACTTATCATTGTATGATATTTTAATGTCAATAGATATCAATTGACTTACCACATTATTGAAGGCATTCAAAGGCTCTGTCATCGATTCTCCATCCTTCATCCTCAGGTTATACAAATTTTTCCATAGGAACAATTTTCTCACCAGAGACTTAGATTGATGCAAAGTCCCTAACTTGTCCCACAAATAATTTGTCATAGTTTCTCCTGATGCATTCAATAATGTTGAATATGAGAGACACAATCGTATTGTTCTCTTTTCCTTTCAATCTAACTTTTCCCAGCCTTTTGTTGACATTCATGTTGGTTTCATACCTGGATCTAAAATGATTCCCTGATCTCTATCCTCCAATAGATTCTCCATATTTATCTTCCACAACTCAAAAATCTATCCATTATCAACTCTATCAACTCTATCTTGATATCTATCTTTCCACTATTCACCATCTTCTTTCACAACAAGAATCAATCTTGCAGATTTCCCATTATAACAGGGTCTACCATAGGCCCAAGAAAAACCCATTAGCAGCAAAGCATCCCCTTGAAGCTGAAACAACTCTGATACCAAATGTATTTTTTAAACCTCTACAAAAATTGTTTGTAAACAAAGTCTTAAAATAGAAAAATATACAATGGTGATATCCTAAAACAAATATACATGGAGACTTTCCCCTAAATCCCAAAACCGATAATACCATATTGATTTTTCATTATATTCCTTTCAATGTTACAATACATATATATACATGCTAACGCATTCATAAACCCCCAATCCATTAACCCTATATTAGAAAATAACCATAGTTACCTTGACCCGATCTACAAAATTCTATGGGCAGAAAACCATCATGCACAAAACCGTGGGTAGGTACACCCACCATATTTGGGTTCACCCAACTATTATTGGATCCGCATGAAATAAAATAAAAAAATCTGGGGCGCTACCTCGGACCCCATGACGTGTTGAAAGAATATAACACATACCCAAGACAAATAAAATTTCTCAGACCAAATCAAATGATTAATGATGACTACATCAACCATTAATTTGAGACCATATCAATTAACCACTTCAACTTTTATTGTGTACAAACCTTTGTGCTAGATCTTCTTGAGCATTATAGACCAAGTCAAACCATGATCCAACCAATTTGATTCCATAGGAAATTACTGGAGTACTGAATTATGGTAGAATATGAAGAAAGTATCGTAACAGAAGTCCTATATTGCAAATAGTCCAGTAACTAAAGTCCTATAGCACAAAAATGCCTCAACCATACCTTGTACTAGCCACTGACCTGATGATGTCAAGGCATAGTTGGTTGACTCCATGGTTGAAATCAATGGTAACACCACATTTCCAGCAGGAAATACCTTTGGTGATGATGTACCCTCTAGATATCATTATGGAATGAAATGATATCATTCCTGTCATCATGCTTCTCCCTTATAAATTGTACTAATAACTTATTTAGCTTCCAATCCAAGGTGATGGAGTGAATGTATTGGTTCCTTCTCCCCTTGGTATGACCAGGGTCAAGAAGCCAATTAGAGGACTCCACCATAATTTTTGTATCTGAGTAGGCATGATGATCGTTGGTAACATTTGTCTCAAGATGATGAATATCCTTCCTAATCTTAGGAGAGGTCATTGAATGATAAATCAATGTTGCTTCTTGGGCTCAGGACTGAGCAAGCAGAAAATCTTGCTAGCCATGCCCACTAGCCCTCTATGGTTTCGCATCCCTTTTCTAGGAATTTAAACCAATAATGGAAGAAACCAAACATAAAAACTGATATAACTACCAACTCTCCTAGGAAAATTCCAAGAAACCAATGTATTATCGACTGCAAAGAGGCAATAGAAATTGTTGTAGATGTTCAAAGTTCCCCCGAAGGTCATGAAAAAGAATAAAATAATACACACCAAAAGGATTAACCTAGTTTGGACCCCAAGAAACCAAAAAAAAATAGGAAGGACACTTACCCAAGCCAAGCCGAGGAGCAAGAGAACAAAGAAATGAAGGCAAAACATGCCCATTATGGGATGGAAAAGACTAGGATTTGGATTTAATACAAAAGCCACCAACATAACACAAACTAGCGGCCTCAGCTGATAGGAGATAAATGAGGAAATTGCAAGAGCCATAACATAAATTACCCAACCCTCAGAGAGAAAAAAATAATTGAAATCAAATAGCAGGAAGGCGACCATTGCCCATCCAATGTTACACAGGAAAGCCAGAGTCAATAAAATCCATGAATAAATAAACTAAGTGAAGGAAGCAATACATTCCCAAATTCAAGTTAAAACCTTCACGTTGTACCCCATTACAATAAATTTATCATTCTAGTATAAAATGAAAAATTCCCATCCATCACTTCAGATGCCCTGTACTCACTTTCAAAATCTAGGCGCAAGGGAAATATAAGGACATCCTGGGTCACTTCCTTTGTTTCTCTATAGGAAAGTGACTCTGCAATGGTAAAAGTTTAATTCCACTCCATACTCTAGCCTCACAGATCACAAAATCAAGAATCTTATTGAAGGGAAGAGGGAAATTAACTCCCACCAATGGAGGGGTTGCACCCCCATGTTGAGCGGGTGAAAATCGTCGCAGTAAACAAGGAGAGAAAATCCTAACAGAGGTTCACAATTAGTGTTATAGCATCATTTCTCACCTTCATATGATTCATGATTGCTTTTATGGCTTTGGGTACCCATTCCTACAGACTTGGACAAATTCACTTAAAAACAGTATAAAAATCCCCATGCGCGGTTATGCCCAGCTTTTTCCGCGTGTATATGCGAGTCCACATGCACTTTTCCACGTATGCCATTAAAATCATTAAAAATATATATATAAATTCCCTATTTTCAGGTTGGGTTGATGGTTACTCTGGTATTTCAACCACCCCAGCACGTGGCCAACTGTTTCCAACTGTTGAAACTACTTTGAGGGAGTATAAAAGCCCCTCATGTGCATGGCCTAAGAGAGAGAGAGAATTTATTGATATTATACTCTGTTGGTATTCCCTATCCAAGTCTGAATTCCCATGCCTCCTGCACTTCCCAGTTCATTATAGGAAACCCTTGTTTCCTGGAGATGCTCATCTTCCTATATGTCATCTCGTATGCACCAGTTCGGAAGGAATCTTAGCGAGGCAAGGGTGGAACGGATCCGGACGACGGTCTGCTCAAAGATCGTGGAAGTATTCAGGTGATCTCTCCACTCGTTATTTCTGTACATGCTATTTATAATACAGAAGTACCATCTTGTTCCCGAAATATACGTGTTAGTGTCTGCTTGCATATATGAGAATATTGTTATTTAAGCATTCATTATGGTTTATCTAATGTTTCATATGGATTTCACTAACATTTAGAGTATATATATGATGTACAACCAGTTCTTCATGCTTGTTTATTCTTGTCTTTCAGGTTAAGAAGGAAGGATGGTTGCTGGGGGTTTGGACTCCACGGGATCTGCCTCAACCGTAGGACCTATGGGTAACTTCCTCGATCTACTCTATTTAGTTTTTCATGAACATGTATGGTTGTGTGAGTCCTTCTTAAATAGCATGCCCCTGCTCTGTGGAGGTTGTAACCCAACGAACCTCTAGGGTGATTTTCCCCGAAACAGAACTGGTGACTCCGCTGGGGATCGCATTCTTGTGATTCCCCTATTTGGTTGGTTTCAGCTGTTTGATAGGTTGCCGACAGTTTTAACTTTCATTTGCAGTCCAATTTACTATTTCTCAGTCAGTCTGAAGTCCTGGTTTCTTATCCAGGCTTGATCCTTTTTGTTTTTTCACTATTTACCTTTATATACGCGCTTTTTTCTGCACACAGTCGCTTATACACGCAAGTTTGTCTAAAGGAAGTCGCGTATACGCGTGTTTCCTTTAGCACAGTCGTGTATGCACGCTTGTTGCTAAACTGTGAAGTAGCATATACCTAGGCAGATTTTGAATTTTTGGGTTTCTTGACTTTTTAGTCCTTTTTGGCTGTGGAGACCTGTTCCTACAGTGTCTTTGTACTCTCTGGATTGTGAAGAAGGTGGTCTTTGGTCTTTTCTCTCTTTCGTTTGATTGAAAACTAGTCTTTTTGGCAAAGTGTTGTTTCTTGTGCTGGCACTTCTGGTTTGAGTACCAAGATCACTTTCTGGGCATTCTTGGATGTTCTGCTTTATCAGAACAGAGAGCTCCTGCTCATTTACTCTTTCCTATCTTTGTGTTTTGCTTGGCACTACGATTTTTGCCCGTTTTTTGATTGGTTTTCTTGAGTTCAGTAGGCTAGGTCTTGTTGCAACTTTTGAAGAGTCTTTCTTGGTTCTTTAGAGTTTTTGTTTGCGGCAAGTTTGCACTATTCTTCTAGGCTGAATGGCTGAGTTTTCTTGCCTTCTTTTGCTCTTATTGATCTTGCTACTGGTTAGCCTTATAAGATTTGGAGCATTGTTGAAGTTTGTGCTTGAAATTCAGTGTTGTTTGGTTTAGAATTTGATAGTTTTGCTTGGTCTTTTCGAGCTCTTCCTTTATAAAACTCAAAAGCTCAAAAAAAATTTGCTTTGCTTTTGTTTTTGCATTTCAAAAGCTCAAAAAACATTTTGTCTTGTTATTTGCTTTTGTTGTTGCATTTTTGTTTTCGTTTCGCTATATCTTTTGAAGCTTTTGTGAGGTTTCTTGCTTTTGGTTTTTTGGCTTGATTTTGGAAAGGAGTTGTCATTGATTTCTTCCCTTTGTTTTTAAGCGTTTTTTGGTGTCTTTATATTAAGAGTTCTTGGTTTCAGGAACTAGCTTTCTGGACAACCAAAAAGAGTTAAAACTGAAGGATCTTTTGGGAAATTTCACTCTGCTTTAGGAGATTTTGCATCTTAGAATTTGCATGCTTGTAGTGATTTGCATTAGGTGCACTTAAGCATTTAGTCATTTTCGTAATTTTTGTGAGTGTGAGTATGTTATTTGAAAAGGAAAAATACAATTTTTAATCTCGTAGAACCTGTATAGAAGTTTCTTTTCATCGAAAGACAATAACTGCATTTTCATGTAGTTTGGTTTTTATTAATTTCTTTCTGCGTCAAAACATCATAAGTTTCATCTCCGCATCCTTGTGACTTAACATAACAGCCCATTAAAATAAGCGATATAATTTAAAATCAACTAGCAAGTTTTCTAAGTGTCATACACCAACTAGCTAGGTTGTAGGGCCTTGGATTAGGTGAGTGGAAAGTTAACTCTCCAAGGCCGCTCAAACAAAACATAGAAGTTGATTAATTGAGCGAAATCCAACTCCGTTAGGTGGACCGGGAAAGCTCTCCTCCAGAGAGTCAAGCGCGAGGGGAAGTGAAGGCTGAGAAGAGGGATACCCCCTCTCCGATTAGCTGAATCTGACCTCAAGACCATTCCGCCCGGCTTCTGACATGGATTGGTGCCCATAGTTGCCACTCCTAGGTTCCACACAGGTGACTGCGGGGGGGAATACCCGTGGTACCTGAGGCAGACGTCGCATCACTTTCAGCAGTACTTCTGGGGGGTGCCCTTGCGAAGCTTGGGTGCTTGAGTCGGCAAAGGATGACGTTAGGAGGTCGGTGTAACTATTTTTGATACCTTCACTAGTTGTTCTGGGCCCTAATCATCCCAAACTGCTTTCGAGAGTTCCTATACTTCGCTTTCCTGTATTTTGGTGTCCGGTCCTCATCACCCGGAGCGGAAATACTTGGAGGTTGTTTGCTTGACTGTATCCCAGGGATTTTTATTTTAGTGAGTGCTCTTTGCTCCTAGCTTTCCTAGCTTTTCACTTTTTTTGAGTTTAATTTAATAAATCTATAAAACTGGTTGATCAAGTGCCTCGACGTTCGAGGAGAATCTGGGGTTTATCTCCCGAGAGTCGAGAGCCTTCTTCGAGAAGGCGTAGGAGCGATTTAGTAGGTGGTTACCACCCATGGCGTCTGACGCTGTGGAGAGAGATCCTCCACCAAGGTCTGAAGGTTTCGTAGCTGATTCTAATGTCAGTCCCGAGAGGAGCGTTCCGCTCACCTCGCGAGTTTTATTTCCTCAGGAAGAAGATTTTCAAATTGAAGAAGTACCTGAACCTCCTGTGTCAAGTCCATCTCCTCTTCCTCCTAATTATCCGTTCGTTGTTCAATACATCGGACCTAAGTCAGAGAGACTGGAAGATATTCCGTATCATTCATACCTTTCGATGGCCACGACTGGGAACGCGGCTTCTGCTGTGAGTGCTGCAGGCATTCAGACTCCTACTTCTGTTGAAGCAGGGGGCACTATTGCTTCATCTTCGATTGCTTCTAGTGCTACTCTGTTTGGCTCTGGTTTCCACCTTTCCACCCCAGCACATGCTTCTCATTCGGTCCTTCGTTTTGTTTCGGGCCCGGACACATTCCTAGTTCGAATCTTCTTTAGGGTCCTTTCCGTTTCGTCCCGGACCCGAGTTTTAACCTAGCAGTGCGAGGCAAAATCGACTTCTGCTACGAGGTTGGAACCACATTATTTACCCCCCAGCGAGGGCAGGGAATCATTTTTACGCGAGGTCATCGGGAATGCTTCTTTCCCTTCGTCGAGTGCTTATCAGACTTATTCTCCTCTGTCTAATGCCTGGAACCCCTATCAAGGGCTTTCCTCTTCATTTAATACTTCGGGGGGGGGGAACTGGTCTGGGCTTTGGTAACTCGACGTGGGGAGGAGGTTCTCCTCCTTTTGCTACGAGTTCTTTCTAGCAACCTGGTGCCTCATCAAATCCAGGGTATTATTTTCAGAATGTTGGGAATTCATCCTATCAAGGATGGAATCCTCAGGCTCCGCCTCGTTTACCTTTTCTGGCAACGTTAAACTTGCCAGATCTGTCGAAATTGACTAATGATCCGATCTGTTATAGTCTGGGGTGGCCTCCGGTTCCCACCAAACTTCCTTCAGACATTCCAAAGTTTGAAGGCAAGAATGGAGAAGATCCAGCTGACCACATCACCACCTTCCATTTATGGTGTTCTTCGAACTCCCTAATCGATGATTCGATTAGGTTGAGATTGTTTTAATGCACCCTAACTGGAAACGCGCCAAATGGTATATTGAGCTAACTGGGGGCAGTTTTGCTACATTTGGAGAACTGGCTGTCACATTTCTAAACCATTTTCAGTTTCCTGTCCGATATGAGGCTGGGACCGAACTCCTGGCTAATTTTAAGCAGGATGAGGCAACCCACATTTCTGATCACATTCAGGAATGGAGAAGAAGGAAGAGGCTTATTAAAGCTCATATTCCAGGATAATTCCTTCTCAAATGGTTTCTGAAATCTCTGCAGTCAGACATTTCAAAAGATGTATCCCTATCTGGGGTATTTTCTAAGGAGCAGGCCATTTTTAGGGCCCAGCAGCTGGAACTGATCTATTCTCAGTCTGGGGTCCTTTATAAATATTTTCCCAATGCTCCTCGCTCCAAATTGGATTTATCGAAAACTAAGCCCGGTCCGCATGGTGATGGGCTTGTCGGATCGATCAATAGTGGTGCAGCCAGCCTGCTTTCTCAACTGCAGCAGTTGTCTTTACAATTTGCTCCTTCTAGTCAGGCTGTGCCTGCCGATTCATCACCTTCCCAGTATTTGTCCATAAATGCTGTCCAAGCTCCTGATCCCAAAGGAAATCAACAATCCGATGGGAAGAAGAAGGGACGAAATAACAAGAAGAAGGGAAAGAACGGGAAGGGTAATGCAAATAAAACCAACGAGCGTGTGGGTGAGGGTCAAAAGGAGAAAAAGAAAGTGAAGTTTCCATGCAAGCTGTGTGCTGGAGACCATATCACACACCTTTGCCCTAAAATTCAGGATGCTCAGCGCTTGTTAGCCCAGCAGGGTTCTTCTAGTTCCCAGGCTGTGTTAACAAACCCTTTTCCCCAAGGGCAACAATTAGTTGTTGGCGCGAACCAAAATCCTGGGGCTTCCTCTGGGGGCACCCAGGAAGGGGAAATTCCATCGAACATTTTCATGATGAGTGCTCACGCGGATATCACTACAAGATCCCGTGATTATGGCGGAGAAGAGTCTTCGAAAGCTAAGGAAGTTCCTGATGCTACTGAGCCGCTTCACATTACGAAGCCTACTGTTGAGTCTATGCCTCGGATGCCCAAGGCATCTTCTAAGCGATCAACGATTAATCCAAATGCGAGGGCTGCCCAGAACTACTCGATTGTAGAAGATCTGGCGCAGAGTCCTTGTGCTATGTCAGCTTTAGAGGTACTCCAGTCTTGTCCGGCTCAGCGCAGTGCTTTGCTCACTGCCATTGGGGCTATAGATCCGAAAAATTCTCTTCTGATTACTTTTGATATGACTAATTTTAAGAAGAGACTTCCTCATCACATGGCTTTTCATATTAAATCATCCTACTGGAAGTGTAACATCTTTCGGACGGTTGTTGATGAGGGTGCTTCCACATGCGTGATGTCTCTCGCATGCTGGAAGACACTTGGATCTCCCAAAGTTGTTCCATCTACCACTCTTCTGACTGCGTTCGACAGTCATTCTCACAGGCCCCATGGTATTGTCCCAGCTTTGCCCATATGTGTTGGGGGAAAAACTGTCAATATAGAGGTTGAGGTAGTGAATGCAAGCTTGGACTACAACCTTCTGTTGGGGAGTAACTGGATTTATGAGATGGATGCCATTGCATCCTCATTATTTCGAATTATATGTTTCCCTTACGAAGGGAGGATTGTCACAGTGGATCAACTGGACTGTCCTCCTGTAGACCCGAATGCGTCTACTGACTCATCTGTTCCTAAGTTGGATAATACTAACGCACCTGTTGAGAATTTAGGAGTTGGAATGTATTCTTCCTTGATGGGTACTTTCGATCTTCCTCCTCCTACGGTGCATATAAATGCTATTTCATCCTCCAAGGCTCCTCTTCGAAGAGAGTTCTTTAGAACTCATTATTTTTCGGACCCTTGGACCTTACCTTCCCCTACTGCCACATTAGCGGAAGGTCAAGTGGGTGGAATGGAATTTCCTATTTCTACAGCTGAGATTGCGTATCAGTCTATTATTGACTCTGCAGAAACCATCCCAACTCCTCTTTCACCGAAAGAGTTGGATGGCGATGTGGCTCCAGCTTGGACACTTAGTTCTTCTTCTGCCCAGGATTGTCTTGATACCACTCTTCCATCTGAAGAGGCCATCCTGGAAGCCATGACTGGTATAGATAGACCGTGGGATGATTTGCATCATCGATCTTACTTCTTACCTAACTTGAGCGAAGTTGAAACAAGTTTTCCAAGTCCTCCATCTCCTGGTCCTGTTCACCCAGTCTTGAACCCTTTAGCACCAACACAGGTTTATGCTGAAGGGAACATGGCTGTGATTTCTCCTACTATCCCGGTGAACATTTCTAGGGATCCCAATATTATCGAGAATGTCTTCATCGGAGCTGAATGTTCCCGTGAAGAGGTTCAAATTTACACCAAGCTCTTTAAAGAGTATAGAGATGTATTCGCTTGGTCTTATGAGGAAATGCCTGGTATAGACCCATCTATTGTCCAGCATGAGATCAAGACGTATGAAAACGCTAAGCCGGTGAGGCAAAAACTTCGTCCGGTCAATCCTAGGAAGGCAGCAGCTATCAAAGCTGAAGTTGAGAAGCTGCTTAAGGTGGGATTTATTTTCCCTGTTCCTTTGACTGAATGGGTTTCAAACCCCGTTCCCGTAGATAAAAAGCAAGGAACGATTCGAGTGTGCATCGATTTCAGAGACCTAAATAAAGCGTGTCCTAAAGATAATTACCCCACACCATTTATCGATCAGATCATTGACGAGTGTGCCGGTAATGAGATTTTCTACTTCATGGACGGTTTCTCCGGATATAATCAAATTACTATCCGTCCTGAAGATCAACATAAGACTACCTTTATTTGTCCCTGGGGTACATTTGCATACAAGAAGATGCCTTTTGGTCTTAAAAATGTTGGGGCTACCTTTCAGCAGGCCATGTCATATGCCTTCCACGACATCAAAAAGATTATCGAGGCATACTTGGATGATTTAGCTGCTCATTCTCGAAAGAGGATGGATCATCCTGGTCACCTCCGGCAAATATTTGAAAGATGTCGTTTCTATAAGATTAGATTGAATCCGAAAAAGTGTGTTTTCGCGGTTACATCCGGCCGGTTATTGGGATTCATTGTGTCTAGGGAAGGGATAAGGGTAGATCCCTTCAAGGTTGAGGCAATACTTCGATTGCCTCCCCCGTCCTCTATCTGTCAGCTTCAAAGTCTACAAGGAAAGTCTAATTTTCTTCGGAGATTTATCGTTAATTATGCTGAAGTTACAAAGGGATTTATGAGATTGTTGAAGAAAGGAGTTCCTTTTCTTTGGGAGGACTACGCTCAACGCTCATTCGATGCTTTGAAGAAAGCATTGACCTCTGCTCCTTTACTGAGTCCACCTGATTATAGCAGGGATTTCCTTTTGTATCTGGCAGCAGCAGAATCTACCATTGGTATGGTTCTGGTTCAGGAAGATGATGCTCTTGCAGAGCATATTATTTACTACCTAAGTCGAGGATTGGTAGGACCTGAACTCAGGTACACTCCGATAGAAAAATTAGCTTTAGCAGCAGTTCATGATGTGCAGCGACTCCGGCATTACATTATTCTTCACAAAACTTATGTTTTGGCAGCTGCCAATCCATTTCAGTTTGTCCTCAGTAGGCGAGTGATTGGGGGCAAATACAATAGATGGATTGTGATTTTGCAGGAATTTGATCTTGAGTTTATGTCTGCCAAATCCAAGAAATCATTAGTTTTCGCGGAAATGATCTCCGAGTTGCCCTGTGGGGAAGAGATGATCTATGATGAGTCATTTCCGGACGAACACTTGTTTCTTATCTCTTCACAAGATCCTTGGTACGGAGATATCATTGTGTATCTCCAGACTGCGAATTTTCCCTCTACTTTTTCGAAAGATGAGCGTCGTAAGTTGCGTCACTTGGCCAAGAATTATTTGATTATCGGTGATGCTTTATATCGTCGAGGGGTTGATTCAATCCTAAGACGCTGCTTAACTCTCGAAGAAGCTGAGGCTATGCTCAATGATTCTCACAGTGGAGCTTGTGGGGGTCATTTATCTGGGCTTGATACAGCCCAAAAGATTTTGCGTGCTGGATACTTTTGGCCCTCGATTTTCAAGGATTGTATTGAATCGGTCAAAAAGTGTCATCCGTGTCAGGTCTATACTCGAAAAATGCGCGCTCATCCAGCTCCGCTTTTTCCAGTCATTAACGTCGGTCCCTTTACAAAGTGGGGTATTGATTATACTACTTGTAACCCGCCTTCGGCTAAAGGTCACAAGTACATTATTATAGCAGTAGACTACTTTACGAAGTGGGTCGAGGCTATGCCTACTTTTGGGAATGATGGTGAGACTACAGCTCTTTTTCTTTTCAACCAGGTTATCGCTCGTTTTGGTATTCCTAGAGAGATTGTCACTGATCATGGCAGTCATTTTCAGAATAGTATGATGGTTGAGTTGGCTCTCAAATTGGGTTTCCGGAAGGAGCATTCATCTCCATATTATCCTCAAGCCAATGGGCAAGTGGAAGCCGTGAATAAATCCTTGAAGACAATTCTTCAACGGACAATTGATAAAGCTAGATCCAACTGGCATATTATGCTATATCCTGCACTTTGGGCATACAGGACATCAGTGAAAACTGCAACTGGCTTTACTCCGTTTCATCTAGTGCACTGGGTGGAATCCGTATTTCCTATTGAATGCAATATTCCTTCTCTTAAATTAGCTGTTGAACTTCTTCCTGACACTTCTAGTCTGGCAGAACGGCTTCTTCATCTGGAACATCTCGATGAGCAGCGTCGGGATGCCGCCACGATGAATGAAGCGCATAAAAACCGAGTTAAAGTTCAGTACGATAAGGCGGTCAAACCCAGGGTTTTTTCGGAAGGTGACCTTGTTTTGGTCTATGCCCAAAAAAAAGATGCCCCGGGGGCAGGAAAGTTTAAGTCTATGTGGTATGGCCCCTATATCGTTAAAAAATTCCTTAAGAAAGGAGCATATACCTTGGTTGATTTTGAAGGGAACGAGTTGCTGGAGCCCCGAAATGGGCTCTATTTGAAGAAGTATTATGCCTAGGCTTCGGCCTGGCATGTTGCTTTTGTATATAGTAGTTTTTGCTTTGTACATATCTGGTTGATTTTCGATCTTTGATGAGTTGGTGATGTTTTTGATCTGCTTTGGCAGGTTGTGTTGGATGCCATGAGTCATTTTGGTTTCGCCGATGGTGCTAGTAGACACACCCGGAACTTAGCTTCCGCGGCTTGGGTGCTTCATTATCCATCCGGTCAGCTGTTAGTATCAAGAGGGCTCTGCATTGGTCCTGCTTCCAATAATATAGCAGAATACACTGCAGTTGTTCATCTACTCTCGGAGGCAATATCTTTGGGTGTTGATTTGTTGGTAGTTTTCTTGGACTCTCAGCTGGTGGTGTCGCAGTTGAACAATACTTATCGGGTACGAGATCCATTTTTATTACGATTGTTCTTGAGGGTACGTTTGTTACAAAGGTCATTTAAATTTTTAACTTTCATTCATATTCCTCGAGCTGACAATTGGTTTGCTGACTCATTAGCTAATCAAGCATTGGATTGGCATATTAATCATTCCATACAATAAAATTTAATCATCAAAAACATCATACATTTTGATACATTTATCACATCACATCAAATATCGTTGTATATATATCATCAGAGTGTTCAAAAACTTTACAAAATTTGGATCCATAAGGTCATACAAAACTTGGGCTTATGCCCGATCATGTTCAGTCTCAAAAAAGAATATACAGTCATCTCATACATAATATCTGTCTACTCCTGAGGTCCCTACCCAGAAGTCGTGTTCCTATAGAACGTGACCACGGTGGCAACTCGGCGGAATAATCGTACCCAGTCTCGGGCACTCCTACCACCCGTCTCTGGATGGCTTCCGGCAGGTCTTCCACAGCAGCCATAGGTATTTGGCGGGTTAACCCCTCCAAGTTCCTCTGCACAGCCTGGAGTGTCCTGTCTGAATCCACTGTATCTGCTTCTCCCCTGCGACGCTTGTGGCACGGGAAACCCTCAGGTCGGACTGGTCCAATATCTGTTTCATGATCATGTTTACATTGTTAGTCATTATGAATCCAATCAAAAACATGTTTGTTTTTCATTTTTTCATACATATTTGAAAAAATCCAAAAAAATTATATAAGTCAAAAAAATTTTGCAAACTTACCGACTGTGCCCCATGCTGTGCCTGGTGGAAGAACTAGATCTGGATCTCCACGAAAGTCCATCCCGGCATAGGGATAGTCGTCCACCGCGATGATTTTTTCTCCCCACCAAAGGAAGAACTCATCGTCCCACGTGGTCCGGGGTACTTCACTACCCCCCAATCTCTTCATCATATCTGCCCAACGGGCAATTCTTGGGTCCCTCGGGCTACTGATGGTAGAGATAACTCTGGGTCTCAATGCTGGTATCTTCTCAAAGAAGAATGTCATCAAAATAGTACCGTAGCCAAAGTGTTTGGTCTTTGCTTGGCGGATTGAGGTCAACTGTTGCTTCATGTTCAGTAATAGGGCTGTGCACCAATCATACACATGAGTCAAGCATTCTACTGCTATGCTCATTTGCGTCCTGGACGCCTGATGTATGGAGGCAGATCCTTCCACTCTGCCGATGGTGAAAAGGAGGATTTTCATGTGCAAATCCTGTAAATCTTTAATTGCAATCTGAGTTCCAACCTTTTTGGAACCCTCTACGCAATACACGTGGACATAATCTTCCACGGTTAACCCTCCCAGGGGCTTCCCGTGCAAGTCTACTGGTTCTCCCCTCCGGGAGAGTCCAGTGATGAAATATATGTCTTCCACTTCAATGCGTATTGGCATCTGATCTATAACGAAGCAATCTTGGTCTGGTTCCCAGTAATTGACGAGCATTTCTAGCAACCGAGCATTGCTTTTCATATTTGGCATTTTGAAAAATTTGAACAATCCGCAATTCCGAAGGATATTTTGCGCTGCTCGATCTTGCATGACCTCTTGATCAATTGCGTTGTGCTCACGCTCTCTCCATGAGATTGTCATCCTGTCAAATTTCAATGAATCATGCATTAGCCACGCATTTTTAGATTCAGGCCTGCGCATACACGACTTTTTCTTTGCACAGTCGCGTGTATACTCGACTTTCCTTTTACCAACCCGCGTATGCGCAAGTCCGAGTTTTTTAGCAAGGGTTTTAATGGTGAAATTCACTAAATTTTAATTTCTAAACGGACAAAATGATTTGCAAGGATGATTGAGGAGCCTACCTGACAAATTCGGTGCGATTCGACGGTCGGTTGTTCCTGATTTGACGAAAGAATTTTTTTGCTCCAGAGCACTTTTTTCCAAATCAGCAATGCAATAATGAACCAAATATGAGGTAATTTGTCTATTTATGCCTAAAAAGTTGAAAATTTTCGCAAAAATTTGTTATGCTCATTTTTTCAATCTATCTTAAGCTGCATAACCCGGATGCTTGGAAGTGCCCAGTTTGGTATGTTTTCAGGTACATTTTGACGATTTTGAGATTTTTTCCCCAGTTTTTTATCCATGATTACCGACTCGTCACGGCAGGTATATGATCTTCACTGGCATATAGGTTAGGGAAATCATTTTCCGTTGCATCTTGCATACTAGCCTCCATACTGATCACTTGCCTTAGGGTCGATCCCATCAGGTCATGAGTATTACACCCATTTCACTCGCCGATTATTTAATCATGACTTGATGGTAGAGCCTTCCTTTACATGGGCTTCCTAGTTAGTTCCTCGCTATCACTTGTTTCCCATGCTGCTTTTTATGTAGGCTCGGGAGTCCTCTTTAGTCCCGCCATGTCTTATGTGCTGAAGCTTCATTCTTCTTCTTCATCACTTATCATTTTTCTGGCTTATACCCTAGAGGCTCCCTGGTGTCGTTAAGTTGTATTATTGCATTGCATATTGGCTACTTGTTTATCCTGGCCTTTAGCCGGCTTCATTTGGACTCGATGTTTAAGCCAACTTTTGACCTTGATTATTTGTACAAGTTAACCATTGCATGCACTTAGCTATCACGACTTGACACCCTTTTACCCATGGATGGAACGTTCCTTTGAGTATCGCTTACCAGTTTCCGCCACCTTGCATTGAGCATAGGATTGTTCCAATCCCAGGAACTAGTGCATCTGATTTTTTGATACTCGTTCTATCCATTGTACCATAGCATTCTTTTATTCTTTTTCAGGCTTATTATATGAAAAAGACAAAAAATCAAATATAACAAAAAGAGCGGGAACGGGATGTATCTTCGTTATTTTGATGGCAGTACAGAGTCAGTTTGTCGCCCTTGAACAAAGCACATATACTTATATATATTTCCTTCATTTGGGATGGTTATAGTTTGACCTAGGTTCGGCCTTTACCATGTTTCACTTGTCAGTTCTCCCCCGGTTGGTTACCTCTTCCAATCATATGGAGAGTTTGTTTTGCCTCCTGCAAGACAGACTTATACAGTGTCACTTTTTACTGCCATGGTCATCACAGAGTCGTGCTTTTGTTCAAGGGAAGTCTAGCCTGAGTCGGCCATTCTACGGTGTCTCTTGACTCATTATTCAGTCGGCCTTCCCGGTCTTGTCAGTATCATGTTCTATCACATCAGATGTTTTGGTCTTCTGCTCGTGCTGGTTTGAGAAGGTCCCCATTGACTTCTTGCCGGCGGGTTTGTCTCTTATAGACTACGACACATTGCTCTGAGAGCAAACCTAGAGCCGCACCTTGGGCCTATTTCCATCATTGATAGGTGACCTCGTGCTCAGCATTTGATCATCATCATGGGTCTTTGACTGAGTGGTTTCCCCTGTGTTCGACGTCAGCGCACATTATCACACTTGGGATTCGTGCAGTACCTGGATTTCCATTTGACCCTATCGGTGGATTTCTCGCCTCTGTGTCAGCTTTCATTATTGGTTGGTTCAGAGGGTTTCTTCCGTGCGCTAGCTTCATCTTCTGCATGTCGAAAACGTACTTCGGTTTGGTTCCATCACTCTACTTCGTCCGATTCCTTCCAAATCTTGGCCTGCGGGTTACACTCGCGCTGGACTGATGTGGGATGCCTTAATTCCTTCCTTCCAGCAGATCTTTTCCCATCGACTCCGACTCATTGCTCTGGGAATAAGGTCTAGAGTCTTTTTGTCAGTACCTTAGGGTTTGCAGTCATCAGTGGCAGACTCTTCGCTATCGACAGTGGGGATTCATTATTGCCTCCTGATTGGTAGATTCTTTCAAGTGTTCGACTTCAACTCATTCATTCTCACTTGTTAGATTGTACTGGGGCACCTTGACACTCATTTTCATTATTGGTGGGTTGTCTCGCGTTGGTTAACGGTATACATCATTGACCGATAATCCAACGATTTCTCACATGGTCGACTTCAGCTCATTTATTCCCATTGTGTAGAATTGTGCCATAGTGATCGGTGAAGACCTCAGGTTGCATCAGCATTTCTCGGTTCACTTTTGACAGTCCATTCAGTTTCTGCCAGTGATGCCGTCCACCCTTATATGTTGCAGTTCAGTACAGCAGCATCCTATATGTTGGCTCCTGAGTTGCGTGATTGTACCATTTGTTCCACCTCTTATGATTTGGTACTTGGAGATTCAGTTACTTATATGATCAGACATCCAGTTGCACCATCCTTGATCAGCTTTTTATATGTGATACTTGGACATTGATTCAGACTTGTATTTCCGGGCCATGCTCAGATGATTCATTGTGTACTTTCAGTTCAGCTATACTTGTATACATATTGGATCTATTCAGTACTTTCTATATGATGTATTTTTGACTGAGCATGGGTATGCACGCCTCAGCTTGAGTTGACTCTCTATTTTCTTTCATTGGTTTTTGGCAGGCTAAAATCTGGTGAAGTCCTCTCTTGTCCTTGCGAAGTTCTTTCTATGTGCATAATACATTTCGGCCATCATGTACCCCTTCTGACCTCATATATTAGGGGGCATCTGTTATAGCATCATTTCTCACCTTCATATGATTCATGATTGCTTTTATGGCTTTGGGTACCCATTCCTACAGACTTGGACAAATTCACTTAAAAACAGTGTAAAAATCCCCATACGCGGTTATGCCCAGCTTTTTCCACGTGTATACGCGAGTCCACATGCACTTTTCCGCGTATGCCATTAAAATCATTAAAAATATATATAAAAATTCCCTATTTTCGAGCTAGGTTGATGGTTACTCTAGTAGTTCAACCACCCCAGCATGTGGCTAACTGTTTCCAACTGTTGAAACTACTTTGAGGGAGTATAAAAGCCCCTCATGTGCATGGCCTAAGAGAGAGAGAGAATTTATTGATATTATACTCTGTTGGTATTCCCTATCCAAATCTGAATTCACGTGCCTCCTGCACTTCCCAGTTCATTATAGGAAACCCTTGTATCCTGGAGATGCTCATCTTCCTATATGTCATCTCGTATGCACCAGTTCGGAAGGAATATTAGCGAGGCAAGGGTGGGACGGATCCGGACGATGGTCTGATCGAAGATCATGGAAGGATTCAGGTGATCTCTCCACTCGTTATTTCTGTACATGCTATTTATAATACAGAAGTACCATCTTGTTCCCGAAATATACGTGTTAGTGTCTGCTTGCATATATGAGAATATTGTTATTTAAGCATTCATTATGGTTTATCTAATGTTTTATATGGATTTCACTAACATTTAGAGTAGATATATGTTGTACAACCAGTTCTTCATGATTGTTTCTTCTTGTCTTTCAGGTTAAAAAGGAAGGACGGTTGTTGGGGGTTTGGACCCCGCGGGATCTGCTTCAACCGTAGGACCTATGGGTAACTTCCTCGATCTACTCTATTTAGTTTTTCATGAACATGTATGGTTGTGTGAGTCCTTCTTAAATAGCATGCCCCTGCTCTGTGGAGGTTGTAACCCAACGAACCTCTAGGGTGATTTTCCCCGAAACAATTAGCCCCTCTGTTGTTTGGAATAGCCAATCTCGACGGAATTATAGCTCTGTTGCTATTAAGGTGGATGTCTGTCCTTAAAGAGGACTTGGATGGTGTTGGATCAAAACTATTTTCCTTTTTTTGGGTTTTTGGGTTTTTTAGATATGTGTGCAAAAAATATCAAAACTAACTAAACTAGAAAACATCCTACATATCCTTATAAAGGAGCGTCTTGATACTAAGCTGGAGGGAAAAACAAACTGCATTTATGTTCAACGTGTTGTGATACAGACACCACTAATTAAGCTGAAAAATTTTTCTTGTTAATTGTAGCACGTATCAGCAACAGTAAAAAGATTCTTTCGGAAATAGTTCTAATCGCACAAATTTACCTTAGTTTAAAGCAACAAACCCTAATTGATAGAATAGATTTGCAGAAACACTAGTTCATATTTTAGCATGCTGATAGAATTAAGCAGAACTAAGAGCATCGAAACAATACAACTTGTGTTAACGCAAAAATGCATGATAAATGAAAAGTCATACACCAGCAAGCCATTCATACACTTGTACATCCACAATGAAGAAACGATTGTTCAATTACGAATTCAGGGTTCAAAGACGTTCATTCCCCAAGCTTACATGCACCGCTCACACTCCTTCTTTCCAAGTGATTCCCCCCCTGAACTAGGTTCATCCCGGGGGTTCTTATGATCGGACCAGACTCTCATGATTGATTCACACATGCGAAAACAAATATCCTAACTTACTAACAAAGTGTGCATTCAGCAATCACTCATAAACAAGAAAGTAACAACAGAATTTGGTGAAAAATGAACTTCCACCCGTAAAACATCATGATCAAAACAGTAGCAGAAGTTGCACACTTTGCCACTGGGGCCAAGTACTAGGATTTTCAAATAACATTGAGGAGTGGCAGACACTTGTGAAGGGATGTCGCAATCACGGTGAGGTGGCAGTTATTATGCATGCGGTGGTGACCGGTTTTTGTATGGTTCGCAAGCGGTAAGCGGTATCGGGGCAGCGGATGTGATACGACGAGAAGGAGACACGTGGGGGATTGAGTGATAATGGAAACCACTTATTTCGCACCCTCATCCCATAGTTAAATTTCGAAGGCTGCGGGGTGTGAAATGGAATTCAGGCCGTCATATGCATTGTGGAGGGGAGATGAGGAGATGTGTGCGAATGAGAGGGAGAGGCGTACATGATGGTGGGGTCCCGCTGACGGGGCCGAGGTCACTACTACATGTGCGGGTGGGGCCTTGCTTATGATCACCTACGTCACTGTGGGAGCACCTTTAGGTCTCACGGCTTCATCAACACGGTGCCCCTGGAGTGATCGTGGGCCGTTGATTTTGGTCAGTGTGCCTACGTCACAGTCAACCTCCGGCGGCACCCTATGGCTCAAACGTCAGCCTATTTGTGCCTGCAAGTTTTCCTTAATCTACCACCAGTTGTTGTCGTCTCACCTACGCTAGACAATGTGCGCACTCGTTACTTTATGGTCGGACCCACCACTCGCAGCTCTAACTTATGCGCGACTCAACCCTTTGTTGTGTTTCGCCGCAAACCTCATGTTGTATTTGTATTCACAGAAACCTGCCAACCAACAAGCTAACATCAGTTTGTTATCTATAGACCAAATATAAACTTATAAAAGAAGTACCCAAGATGCACATATGTGAGCGAAAGACTACGGTTTAGCATGAAAAAAATCATTTGCTGAAACGAACAAAACAACAAAAATAGTTTGGCAAAACAAAACAAGGAGTTTGGCAAAAGAAATGTAAGGCACCCGAAATTTTCCGAATCTCTAAGGAGAATTTTTTTTGTTTTTTGGGTTTTAATATGTTTTATTTTATCTTATTAAAACAGGGGTTGTTGCTACAACAAATGGTGACTTACTGGGCGAAGAAATTATCTATGAATATATATAGCTTATTGGGAACGGTTCGTTACGTAGACGGCTTAGACACTTAGAACTTAGGAGTATGCAAGATAAACATGTGTCCCATCTTGAGTATTCTAGTTAGGGAAAGACTTTCCTCATACCTTGAGGAAATTTTAACAGCTATTATCAATCAGCCAAAGGATGTGAGGTTGATTTTAACTTCTTCCGCCTATCGGTATGTTTTTCAGATTTTCCCTGAGACTGCGGCTTCTCCATTGCGAGCCGATCCAGGTGTGTCCCGCATCTCCCTTTCTCTTCGAGGAGAAATTTATTTGGTAAATCACAAGTTTCCTCATTCACTGATTACTTTCTGGGGCACAGTCATGGTTTTTCCATATTTTTAAACCACTTAAGCAGGGTTGGAGCTTGTTGTTTCAACTGGACTCCTGAGCGCGACAACAGTCCTTACCCCAAAAATCTTGTTGTCTCAACCTGACTCCTGAGCCCGGAAACAGTCCTTACATTCAAGCTTTCCCAAAAGAAAAACAGTCCTTCCAGATTGGCCCAAGGATTTTTTAGAGATAATGATAGATTTTCCCACAGCACCTAGTGAAGTTACCTTGGCGCCCAGGGGTCCTCTTACTTCACAACCCAAACGAATAGAAGATCTTTTATAGTGTCTTGGTGAGCGGAGCTCACAGATGATAGCTGAAAAATTCACTCACAAGTGAGAGATTTAAAGTTTTAAACACAGGACTTGTGGCAAGATGTTCCTCCATGCAACATGTTAAGTTTTTGTAGTTTGCAAGATTGGCAAGAACAAACGCTGCAGAGCCAACATCAAAACCACTTTGGAATCCTAGGATCTAGCCCTCCTAGATTCAGAGAGGGATATGTAGAAATTATATAACTTATGTGTTATATGTCCAAGATTCTCCCGATATCACACTATTTTAACTTCATGCAAAATACAGAATCTATTCCACCATTGATCATCTGCGGAAATTAAATCAAGATTGCAATGCACACATGAAACAATAAAAATTCACACACATTAACACAGTTTTTTAACGAGAAATCCTGAATATGAAAACCCCAACTATCTGTATATAATATATATCATAGAGATCATGTAACAATCCTCATACAAAGCTGATCATATCAAGCTCTCAGTACAATACAATCGCTACACACTAATCAAGCCCGTTCTTGCAAATCCATGCACCGATATTTGCCACCTACTAGCCTACCTCTAATACGTAACCCCTGCTAAAGAATGGCTCTGAATGAGTTTGAATTACTCTAGCCTTGCTCAGGAAATCTTCATTGGCATATCCACTGAGTGTTTGATGTAATCAATGCATCACTATAGTCACAACTGATAGTCACACTTGCTCTTTCACCTATCTCTCCACTGGTCTCCACTGAAACTGCCATGCACTGTAGTTAACTGATGTATTCTTCAGTTGATTAATGAGTTATTATTTAGTGAATTAACTAACTAATTAATTCACACCAGTCTCACTAGTGTATCAATCAGTTAGACTAGATACAACTAGCTCAACTGAGTCTAACTGAGTTAAACTAAATACAACTCCACCAACTACTTCTCCAACTCCACCAAACTCTATCACATGAGTTATAACTAAAGTCCTCTATGAAATAGCTTCAGTAAACCCTCAGAAATAGTGTAATTCCTTCTATCAGATGTTGTGCCACATCTGTGCACTTAACTGAAGTGCTCCAAGAGAATAAGATAATGTTTAGAGTCCAAATATTATTAAGAGCTAATAATATTCGACATGTCTATTTTTATACTGGCAATCTAAAAATAGACTCCGCCCAATATGTCTAAAAATAGAAATCCATCTATTTTTCCAACTTGACCAACCATCCACAAATAGCATCCTGCAACTCATAGAATATGATCGACATGTCTAAAAATAGACTTTGCACCAAAAATAGCCTGTGGGCCCACTTAGTGAAGGCAACTCTTTTCACTAAGCTCATCATCTTGTTGAATCTCAACACTCCCTCTTAACAAGATAGGGATTATCTGCCACCCCGATCTTGTCTCTATGGTATTCGAATTTGCTTCTGGTGAGCGCCTTCGTCAGAATTTCTGCATCCTAATCCTCCTTAGGAATGTAAGAAAGCAACATGATCTTCCGCTGCACACAATCTCTGATATAATGGTATCGGATGTCAATATGTTTAGATCTATCATGAAATACTGGATTAACCGAGAGTTTAATGCAACTATGATTATCACAATATATCACAGTAGGATCTAAATGAGAACTAAACAAACCAACCAGGATCTTCCTCATCCATATAGCCTCGCATGTAGCCAAAATTGCTGCCATGTACTCGGCCTCCGCTGAACTGAGTGCCACGGATCTTTGTTTCTTGCTGTACCAAGAAACTGTTGTAGATCCGATATTGAAAATCCCTCCAGATGTGCTCTTTCTGTCTGTTGGGCTTCCTGCCCAATCTGCATCCGTGAAGCCATGCAGCTTCAACTCATCCGACTGTCTATACCACAATTCATACCCAGATGTGCCCCTGAGATACCTCAGGACATGCTTGCCTGCCTTCCAAAAGAGCTTGGTAGGCTTCACCATCACTTGTGAAAGCTGGTTCGCAGCATAGCATATGTTCGGTCGTGTATTGACTAAATACATGAGTGAACCAACCAACTGTCGATAAACATTGGCATCCACTACCTCTGCTGATGTAGCATCCTCTTTCCTCCAACCACCAGGAAGAGGAGTGTCGATAGGCTTGCAGCCTTGCATGTGAAACTTCTCCAGTATCTCCCGGGCGTAATTTCCTTGAGACACAAAAATTTCACCTTTCCGCTGCCAAATTTTCAATCCCAGGAAATAATGAAGGAGGCCCAAGTCCTTCATCTCGAACTCCTTTGAAAGATCTGCCTTGCATGAGTCAACAGTTCATCACCCGTTAGTATTAAATCATATACATAAAGCACAATGATCAAAATCTTACCCTCTACCACAATTTGGTATAGGTTTGTATCTGCCTCACTCTTTGCGAAACCAAGTTCAGTGAAATAACTGTCTATCCGTGTGTACCAAGCACGAGGTGCTTGTTTCAACCCATACAACTCTCTTTTGAGCCTGCAGACATGCGACTCGCTGCTGAAGATTTTGAATCCTTCAGGCTGCTCAATGTACACCTCCTCCTCAATGACTCTATTGAGGAACGTAGTCTTCACATCCATCTGATGAATGTGCCAACCCATCTGCGCTGAGAGAGCAAGGATGGTCCCTATGGAAGAATACCTTGCGACAGGTGCAAAGGTTTCTTCATAGTCGATCCCCTCGATCTATGAGAAGCCTCGGGCAACAAATCTTGCCTTATACTTCTCGACGCTCCCATCAGCAACTTGCTTCACTTTGTAGATCCATCTCGATCCTACCACTGATTTCCCTTCCGGCCTTGGGACAATCTCCCATGCACTGTTTTTGACAATCGAATCATACTCTTCCACCATGGCATCTACCCATGCAGGATCCTCCACAGCTTCCTCGAAAGAGGATGGCTCCATCATGATACACTTGCTCATCAAAGCCATGTATCCAGTAAATCGATTGGGTGACTGTCTCTATCTGCGTTGTGATGTAGGAACTCCTACATTCTGCACTGCATCAAGATTTAGTCGCTCAGTTTCTGTAGTGCGCTTCCACCCTCTGATGTTTGGCGCTGCATGAGTATTTTCTTCCACTCCATGAACCACCTCTTGTGGTTGATCCACATCTTGAGGCTCATGTTTAGGAACAGGTAGCTCCTCCTTTGCATGCAAGTGTAGCTCCCTCTCAAGCGACAAATTCATGGCTTTCTCCTCATGAAATTTGATATCCCGTCGCACGACAGTCATCCGACTGTCTGGAAAATACACACGATAATTGTGGGGTGTTTCCGTGTATCCCACAAATATCCCAACCTCTGCGGTCGGCTCCAGCTTCTTCTTGGCATCCTTCGTCACATGAATGTAAAAAGGTGAGCCAAAAATCCTCAAATGAGAAATATTAGTCTTCTTACCAGAAAACACCTCTTCGGGTGTACTCATGCCAAGTACTCTATGAGGAAAATGGTTTTTCACATAAACCACAATGTTTCATGCCTCAGCCCACAAGTGTATGGGAAGGCCCTGATCATGCAACGTCGCTCGTGCAACACCCACGATCGTTCTACTCTTTCTCTCTGCGACCCCATTTTGCTGTGGGTTATGAGGCGCTATGAGTTCTCTTCGAATTCCTTCTTTGCTACAGAAGTCTTTGAATTCTCCAAAGATGTATTCACCAGCATTATCACTCCGGAGAGCTTTCACTTGCTTCCCCGACTCTTTCTCAACCAGCGCCTTGAACTCACAGAACTTTGAGTATGTCTCACTCTTCTTTTGCATGAAGAAGATCCAGCACTTACGAGAAAAGTCATCAACAAATATCACATAATACATGTGCTTTGCTGTTGAAGCAACCTAGAAAGGTCCACACATGTCTATGTGAATTCTGTCAAGGATCATCGAGGCACAACTATCCTTCTCATGAAAAGTAGTCTTCACAAATTTTTCCAAATTACATCCCTTGCACTGATCTGACTGCGCAAGTGTACCTTTGGGAAGCCCGGTAGAAATCTGCTGCAAAATTTTCAAAGCGCCATGGTGAAGATAGCCCAATCTCCTGTGCCACAATTCGCCCTCATCCCGGCTCACCACTCCTTCTGCTTTTCCTACCATTGCTGCGCAGCCATCTACCTACAATTGATAAAGATTCTTAACTCGAATCGCTATCCTCCTGGTCTGACCAATTGTTTTATGTCACAGGAAAGCTTTTCCCTCGCCACAGAGATCATATTCTTCTTCAATCCTGGAACATGCATGACATCCTTCAAGATGAAAGGTTTACTGGAATCCCTCTCAAAGGAAATGGTCCTGATACCAGTCGCACTGTATCTACCATCATCGCCCATATCGATGTGCACTCCAAGATCCTTTTCCTCCAGATCACTAAACAAATCTTTGTCTCCAGCCATATGGAAAGTCGCACCATTGTCAAGAAACCACACTGATCCCATCACACTTGAAACCAAGCATGTGATCAAATAAAAATCCAGCTCAAACTGTGAAGCTAAGACCTCTCCAGCTGCAGATCCAGCAGCCTGCTTATTCTTCTTCTTCTGTGGACAATTAGTGGCGAAATGTCCATGTTGGTGACAGTGAAAACACTTCACCTTGGACAAATCCTGTTTTCTTGCCTTTCGCACCGGATTGACAAGGATTTTTCTTCCCCTTCCCTTTCCTTGCTTTGGCAGCCAAAGCGCAATTTTATTCATATTCATTCTTCGATGAAGTTCCATCCTTGGTACCCCGCCTTATCTCCTCCTGCACAAGATCCGACCAAAGTCGCTCCCATCCCGGTAATTTCTCCCATCCATTGACAGAGTCTTCGTAGCTATGCCAACTCTTCAGAAGCCCAAGGAGAGACAAGCTCACCAAGTCATCTTCATCAAAAGTAACCCCCACACTTCCCAGCTCATCCTTGCAGTGGACAAACTTCTTGAGGTATTTTGGTATACTGTCGCCTTTCTCCATTTTTATTTTTCTAAGCTTGTCTTTAAGCGCCAACTTCCTCTGGTCACTTCTGCTTTGGAACAAGTCTGTCAAAGCCTTCCACATTAAGAATGGAGTGGATTTAACATGAAGGTTGGACACAATGTGGTCCTTCACACCTTCCAACAGAATCCTTCGACACTTTGCTACCTTCTTTTGCCATGCGTCAAGTGCGGCTGCATCGCTAGATCCCGGCTTAGGAACATCGCTATCGATGAACTCCTTCAACCCATTGTCATCCAGCACCGCCTCCATCCTATCCTTCCATGCTATGTAATTCGAGCTCTCATCAAGGGCATACTCCAATCGCAATTCGTTGAAAGACATTTCAATGAATGCTCAACTTCAACACCAAGAAAACATTGCAGCAAATTCGAATTCCACTAGCACAAAACTCAACCACTTCAATAATTGCAATCTCCTCCAATAATCAATACTGCTATGATACCATGTAGAAATTATATAACTTATGTGTTATATGTCCAAGATTCTCCTAATCTCACACTATTTTAACTTCATGCAAAATACAGAATCTATTCCACCATTGATCATCTATGGAAATTAAATCAAGATTGCAATGCACACATGAAAAAATAAAAATTCACACACATTAACACAGTTGTTTAACGGGAAATCCTGAAGTTGAAAACCCCAAATATCTGTATATAATATATGTCATAGAGATCATGTAACAATCCTCATACAAAGCTGATCATATCAAGCTCTCAGTACAATACAATCACTACACACTAATCAAGCCCGATATTGCAAATCCATGCACCGATCTTTGCCACCTGCTAGCCTGCCTCTACTTCGCAATCCCTGCTGAAGAATGGCTCTGAATGAGTTTGAATTACTCCAGCATTTCTCACATAATCCTCATTGGCATCTCCACTGAGTGTTAGATGTAATCAATGTATCACTATAGTCACAACTGATAGTCACACTTTCTCTTTCACCTATCTCTCCACTGGTCTCCACTGAAACTACCATGCACTGTAGTTAACTGATGTATTCTTCAATTGATTAATGAGTTATTATTTAGTGAATTAATTAAATAATAAATTCACACCACTCTCAATAGTGTATCAATCAGTTATACTAGATACAACTAGCTCAACTGAGTCTAACTAAGTTAAACTAAATACAACTCCACCAACTACTTCTCCAACTCCACCAAACTCTATCACATGAGTTCTAACTAAAGTCCTCCATGCAATAGCTCTAGTAAACCCTCAGGAATAGCGTAATTCATTCTGTTCGCTGTTGTGCCACATCTGTGCACTTAACTGAAGTGCTCCAAGAGAATAAGATAATGTTTAGAGTCCAAATATTATTAAGAGCTAATAATATTTGACATATCTATTTTTAGACTGGCAATCTAAAAATAGACTCCGCCCAATATGTCTAAAATAGAAGTCCATATATTTTTCCAACGTGACCAACCATCCACAAATAGCATCCTGCAACTCATAGAATATGATCGACATGTATAAAAATAGACTTTGCGCCAAAAATAGCTTGGGGGCCCACTTAGTGAAGGCGACTTATTTCACTAAGATCATCATCTTGTTGAATATCAACGGGATCTCTAAATATAAGTGTTTTCGAAGATATCTCTTTAAGGCTTATGATATGATATTAGGCTAGTTATGAAGTACAAGAGTTTGTTTTGGTTTTGGTTGGGTAGAACATCATCAAAATGAAGGAAGTCCTTTGAAGGGTAAAGGTGTGAGCAGGTTGAAATAATGATTCAGCTGATATGATAGGTAAGAAACAGTATCAATCCATTGGGCTATGGAGTCACAAAAGGATTTAATTGCACAACAAGTTTCAAAAGTGGTCCATGGGGCAATTCATATATGTCAAAGGATTCTTTAGATTGATTTTATGATATGGAAACATAAAAAGTGTTGTGAAAGAAGAAAACACACAAGAAAAAAAAAGGACACCCTAAGATCAGGTAAGTACTTTTAAACTAGCCTGCTTTTGGCATGCACTTAATGGAATGACACAAAAGTAACCTAAGATCAAGTAAGTACTTTTAAACTAGCCTGCTTTTGATATACTTTTAAGGGAAAACATTAAAAACAAAGAATAGCTTAAGATCAAGTAATAACTTTTAATATAGCCTGCTTTCAGCATATTCTGAAAGGAAAACATTCATGATAAACATAAAAAGTAGCCTAAGATCAGGTAAGTACTTTTAAACTAGCCTGCTTTCAGCATATTCTGAAAGGAAAACATTCATGATAAACATAAAAAGTAGCCTAAGATCAAGTAAGTACTTTTAAACTAGCCTGCTTTTGACATACTCTTAAGGGAACTTTTCAAACCAACTGTTGGAGAAGAAACTAGAGGACGTGGCTAACCATAGACTTCTCTAATTAAAATTTACTAAGAAAACTTTTTAAGAACATTCAAGGACATAATCTCAAGTTTTACTCGGCCAGACATGGACTCACCAACATTCCTGGACTAATTACACTCTATTGAATTATCCTCAAATGCACAATTAGTAGAAAACATAAAGATAAAGATTTATCAGTGAGATTTAGGGTACTTGACAGTAAATCCTAATCTATATTTGCTGTTCTTTATCAGAGAGAATGGACAGTATGGAAAACATGAGAAAAATGACAATTACAGGAAGGAAAACATCACCATTGACATAAACCAGGATCCCATAAATCATCTTGTGTATTTGATGTTCAAACCAGTTACGATCTTCAAGTCCAGTGGGTCTTTTACAGCTTTAAACTTCTCATCTCAGCCTATCTTTCTTCAATTAAAAAATAGAGCTTCAGCAGCCTCAAAAGATATTTACATTCAATGAGTGTTCAACCAACAATAATAATGAACTCCTCACATGATATTTATAGGTGAAATTGAGGAGGTGGAGTGAAAGGAGGTCTATTTGTTTAATTAACATAGAGTAAATGCCTCTCGGCCTTTGGGAGGCCAAATGGAGAAGTTTTCAGATGTTTTAACTCTCTTTTAATTAATTTTTCATTAACTTTTATCTACTTCAGTCACTTTTGTGGACTTTGGAGGCTTTTGGTAGGCTGCCAATTAATTCTAAGTTGTCTTTGGAAAATATCTCTGATTGTGCATTCAATTTTTATTCTTTTGAGGAAAATGAACTTGTAGGTGGCATTTCTGATCTTTGGAGGAGTAATTGCTTTGGTGATTTAGCATTTAAAGCCTTCCTCCTGCTGATCTGTCATAATTTATCACTTTTAAACCCTGATTAGGCCTTGATAATTCTTTTGGGCCTTTGTAATCATCTTCGGAGCCCTTAAACCTTTTCTGCTGACTGCATTCACCTTTAAACTGTGTTTTTAACCTTAAAACTGTAGGATTACCTTTAATCCTTCAATATTATGTATTAACCCTTTTGACTTTAATTATTCGCTGACTTTCCCTTTAATCCTCTGTATCAACCTTTAAATCATTGGTTAAGTCTTTAATTTTCAGGCTTTTTGACTTTAACCTTTATCTTCAAGCTTGACTGTCTTTTCCCTTTGCTGTGGACAGAAGGTTTTCATTGAAGTGGGAGGGTTTCATAATATAACCAACGCTCATGAAGTACTGGTCAAACCGTGAAAAATAAACCCTAGTAACTCCCTTTTTGCATGATTTTTCCTCTGTTTAGACCACGAGGGTCATCACCTTTTGGCCATATTTCATTATGAATCATGAGAAGGCCTTTAGCCTTTAGAACTGTCGTCGAATCCTGTAAAAAACCAATAAAAATGTTAATAAAACCCTGCGGTATTTGGAAAAACTGCTTTGGAGGCTGGCGGAGGCAGAGGAGTAGGATATGAGAGGAAACAATATGTAGGAAGAGGTTTGATGGAGGAAACCTGTGAAAACCAGGTTTAAAACTGCATTTGGCGCGAAATATGGCTTGGTGGTTTTGTGAAAACCGCGAATGGTTTTCGCGTTTGTAAACGGTGGTAAGTGGTTTATTATAAAACGAATGCGATATCGTTTATTGCATGACACGTGTCCCCCAAAAAACTGGTGGTTTCGCGTGAGTTTGGGTGGTTAAACCCCAACGCGACAATTTGCGCAAAACGCGATGTTGACCGTTGGATGAGGAGGGGCAGATCCAACGGTGGGGGAGGAGCGCGATGGGAAAGGTGCATGGGTGAGGTTTCTAGTGGGAGCTAGGTGGCATGAAATGATTGGGAGAGGCGGCTGGGTAATGGGTGGGTCCGGGGGGGTTGGATGTAGATTTAAACGAGAACCATTGGATTTCAAGGACCGACAGTGGGGATATGTTTATGGGGGTGAATAATTTATATCAGTCGGGAGGATGAAGGGTAAGAGGGGAAGCATGGTGGTTGTTGATCTTTAAAGATCAACGGTGGGGATGGTGCGGGTTTTAACAAGTCTGGCAGTGGAAAAATATAAAGGGGCGGGGCTTAAAGAATAAGGAAAGGCAGGGTTCGATGGAGGGATAAGGTGACCTGAGGCGGAGAAAAAGGGGCTAGTGGCTAGGATTTTTAGTGCCAGGTCACGGGTGCGGGTCATATGACCGAGAAGGAGCTGGGGGCTAAGCCAGAAAGGGCTTAAAACCCAAAGTTTTAATATGAGCGAAAAAGGCTTAAATGAGGCTTTTTGAGGTGTTTTTTAAGGTTCTAATGAGGAAAAAGGGACAATTTAAACCATAAAAAAAAGGATTTTTTATGAGTTTAAAAGGGATTTTTGAAGGTTTTTTAGGATAATGAAGGGTAAATGAGAAGGAGAAAAGGGGGATTTTCAGAGGAAAATGAAGGATAATAAAATGGAAAAAATGAGTGAAATAGGTTTAGAAAATGATGGGAAATGGCCTGAAAAACAGTCTCTTTTGATATCAGCATGGTTTCTTGGTGGATTTTTTTTAATGAAACAGCAGTGAATATTAATTTTTGAGTTTAGACAGCATCAGAAGGCTTCAAGAATGAGAAATTTTCTATGAAAATAATCTCTTGAAGGCTCAAGACTTGTTTTAGCCATCATTTTCTATGAGAAAAATTTATTGATGGCTAACACAGCAAACACATACTTCCAAATTTCAACGTCATATTATATGCCCTCTCTAAAATATTTTCACATGACATCAGCTGAGAGTACTGATTTCAACCCTGAAGTGCGCCAAATATGTAACAATATTCACCCTAAGGAAAAATAAAGATGAAAATCAAATTTCACAAGTTCGAACAAACGAAAGAAAAATAAAACAAAACTATGTACGGAGTCCTAACCCGGACTTCCCCTAAGAAAATAAACATTTCAAAACTTTCCAATTGACAGGCAAAGGGTCCACTTTCCCTTCCAAGGATTGCAATTTGAAAGTGTTTGGGCCTAACTGTTCTTTGACCTGGTATGGTCCTACCCATAACTTCTGGATTTTAGTATGTTTCCCTTTGACTTCATTTGGCTTATCCCACTTTAGGACCACGTCCCCGACTTGAAACTCTTTCCTACCCACAAACTTCCTATCGAATCAGGATTTGAAAATTTTTTGGTGGTTCGAGAACCTATTTTGGGCGGCATGATGCTCTTCTTCTAATTTCAACAGGACATTTATGCGTTGCTGCATAGCTGGACATCTAGTTTCTTGGACTGACTGGGAGAGTTGAAGAGACAGTAAAATGATGTGTGTGGGAAGAATTGAGTCATGTCTGTAGACCAGGAAGAAAGGAGAATTCTTTATTGCATCTTTGGGAGTCACCCTATCTACCCAGAGAGCTAATGGCAACTTGATCCGGATATATGCAGGAACGCAACAGAATAAACACATAACCGTAAATACTGAGATGCAGCGGAAATAACACTTCATTTCATTAATATCAAAGAACTGAAATTTTCTTACAGACAAAATGGAAATAAAACTAGCTAGGGCGCTGGTAGCTATCTCTGAGAAGAGATGTGGCGGCTACAGGCCTCTGAACTGAGTTACAATGAGGCTTGAGGGCCTATTTATTATTGAGAAATAATGCAGAACTCTAAACATCCAAAAACCTAACCCTAGGCGATGAAGTGCCAAAACTATGGGCCCCGTTTGGGTAAATTGTTGTTTCAACTTCCTAGGGACATAACTTTGGCATACTATCTCCGTTTTATGCACATGATACATCATTAAAAATATCTATCCAAGGACTAAAAATTTCGGCTTCAATATCATTTCGAAATATAATGCTATCTGCTGGAGGCATGATGCCCAAAAAACATCATTTAGGGCCTCAAAACGGCTCCAGAAGTTCAGGACCCGAAAAACTGCTAAAAATAGTAAGTTTTGCCGACACTGAAAAACTGAAAGAGGCAATGGTGGGGCCCCAAGTGGAATACGCGGGTTCCCACCAATATCCACCTAGATCATTCCTCCTCCCTTAGGAAGCAATGGTCCCCATTGCGTTGAGTTCTTCCATGAGATGAGGAAACTTTTGCTGAACTTGGTCCCTGGTGAACCACTTGCCTTGGTGCAGGAGTTGGCCAGCTTTGACAACCCGATACAATTGGATGTTTTGTTGGTGAGTGCTCTTTATTTTCATGTCCCTGATACAATCTGTGGTGACCTGTTCCATGCAGTCTGGGTTTAACTCTGTTGGTGTGAGTTGTTCTGCAATGTCTGAGGTGTCCAGTAGAGGTGGGAAGTAAGGACGAAGGCGATCCACATTGAAGACTGGGTGCAGACCAAGGAATGGTGGAATACTGAGCTCGAAGGCATTGTTCCCTACATCCTTGGTGATGGTGTACGGCTCGTATAGGAGCAGGCAAAGCTTTCGGTGGCGTCCAGTGAGGCGCTCCTTCTGCAAATGTAGCCATACTTTGTCGCCCACCTAGAAGTTGTGTGGCACTCGGTGTTGATCATGGCGTTGCTTGTACTTGGCATTGGCTCTGTCCAATATATCATGAACCTATTGGTGGATGTGTTGAATGCGCTCGATGAAGCTACTTGCTTTGTCAACTTCAGACTGGATATGAGTTGAATCGGCCTGAGCAGCTGCAAATGGTATGGCTACGTCAATAGGACATAGTGGCTGGAATCCCAAGCCCACCTGAAAGGGGCTATGGCTGATTGAACTGTGGAGAAACTGATTATAACTATGTTGTACATATGGGAGGCTCTCATCCCATGTGTGTGGATGCTTTGAATTGTACATGCGGAGAATGTGTACAAGCATTCTGTTGACGACCTCTGTCTGGCCATCTGTTTGGGGATGGAAAGCTGTGGACTTGGTGAGCTTGGTATCCAAAATTGACCAGATGCTGGACCAAAATGTGCTGAGGAACCTGCTATCCTGATCTGATATGATAGACTGTGGGATCCCAAACTGCACCCACACTCGTTCAAAGAAGAGTTTAGCAGTGGCTTCTGTTGTGATATTCTTCTTGCAGGCCGCCATGATGGCCATCTTCGAGAATCTGTCGACGACCACGAAAACACAGTCATTTCCTTGCTTAGTAGAAGGCAGGCCCGACATGTAATCCATGGAGATGGATTCCCAAGGTCGACTAGGGATAGGTAGCGGAGTATATAGGCCTTGCTTCTTGATGGTCGGTTTGGCAATGGCACAAGAAATGCAGGATCTGATGTGCTTCTCGACATCCTTTCGAAGGTTCGGCCAATAGAAATACTTCTGTAGGATTGCTACTATTTTCTCGACCCCGAAATGACCAACAACTCGACTGTAGTGTGCTTCCCATATCATCTTGGCACACTCACTTGAAGTAACACAAAGGTGTCCCAGGTCACATAAAAGTGCATCTTGGAGTTGAAAATTTGGAACTTGCGTACCCCCTAAGAGTGCCTTGTAAGTGTGGCTGAATTTTGGGTCACTCTCATAGAGAAGCGGCCAATCAGAAGTCTCATGCCCACAAGAGTTGAGCACGGTGGTGAGCGCCACGATCGGTGGTCGACTGAGGCAGTCTGCAACATTATTGGTGCTCCCCTTCTTGTACTTGATGTTCAAATGAAACTGTTGCAGATATGTGGACCACTTCTGATGGCGATCATTTTGCAACTTGCCTTGTGTCTATATGAACTGCAGGGGCCGGTGGTCTATGTGGATGATTGTTTCCTTCCCCAAAATGTAATGCTTCCATTGTCGACAAGCTTGCACAATGGAATACATTTCTTTGTCATAAGTGGCATACTTGCGAACTGTGTCAAACAATGTCTCACTATGATATGCCACTGGATGTCCCTGTTGAGTAAGAACTGCCCCAATAGCATAATCAAAGGCATCTATCTCGATCTCAAATGGTTTTTGAGAGTCTGGTAAAGTGAGCACTGGGGCATAACAGAGGCAATTTTTCAATTCTGTGAATGCCTTCTGTTGAGGTTCCGACCAAAACAATTTTTCTCTCGCTCCTCCCTTGGTGACTTGACTCAAGGGCCAAGTGATATGAGAGAATCCCAACATGAACCTCCTGTAGAAATTAGCAAGACCCAGAAAGTTGTGAAGCTCTGTTATAGTAGTTGGATCTGGCCAATCCCGAATGACTTGGATCTTGGCTGGATCCACATGCAACCCCATTTCATCAATAATGTATCCCAAATATTGAACCTGGGTCATGCCAAAAGTGCACTTCTCCATATTGGCACACAACTTGTGTTGCCGCAGTGTTTGGAGGACTTGTCGGATGTGGTGAAGGTGTTCTTCCCAAGTCTGGCTGAAGATCAGAATGTCAGCCAAGTACACCACTACAAATGAGTTGGTGAATGGCCGCAAGATATCTTCCATCATCCTCATGAAGGTTGCGGGAGCATTCGTCAACCCGAAATGCATGACCAGCCATTCAAAAAGGCCTTCCTTGGCTTTGAAGGCAGTCTTCCACACATCGGAGGGTTCAATCGGTACCTGGAGATACCCCGACTTCAAGTCAATCTTGCTGAAATATTTTGCACCCTTGAGTTGGTCCAGAAGGTCATCAATCCGTGGGATCGGGTATCGATTCTGGACAGTGATCTTGTTCAGCGCCCGATAGCCATTACAGAGTCTCCATGTCCCATACTTCTTCTGTACAAACACGATCGGGCTCCCACAGGAAGATGAACTTGGTCGGATGTGACCTTTCTGCAGCAACTCCTGAATCTGCCTCTTGATTTCATCTTTCTCCATAACATAGCGCTGATAGATCAGTCCATTGGGTAGCGGCGCACCTGCGATCAGATCAATCGGGTGCTTGACCTGACAGTGCAGAGGAACCCCTGTGGGTGAGGTGAAGATGTCCCCATACTCCTACACAACCTTATCCATTTGTTGTTGTCGTGCAGAGGATGCTTGTTTAGAGGTTGTGGCCACAGTCTTCTTCTTGCCCTAGGGGCGGATCATCAGGAAAATAAATTTCCTGGTTTGGGAAATGAGCTTACTGCATAGTTTTGCAGTAACCAAAGAGATAGCGGCAGGAGGTGGTACCTCTGGTATCCTGTACAACTTATTTCCCAAAGTAACAATAACAACATGTGGTCGAGACTCATACACAGCATGACACTTCCACAAGTATGGTTGTCCTAATAATACATCAGAAACATCAATAGGAACAACGTCACATAGTACCTCATCCGTGAAGGGCTTGATGCTATAGGGAAGGCGGCACTGCTCGCTGACGCGAAGATCTCATCCTTAGTGAAGCCACCCGATGGTGTATGGATGTGGGTGAGCTATGGTCGGCAAGCCCAACCGCTTTACTGCGTCTACCGAAATGAGGTTCTTTTGGCTCCCATTGTCGACAATGAACTGTATAGGGGAGCCCTTTACCCACATCTGGGAGTGGAAGAGACGTTCCTCCTCTTCTGGATCTTTCGGTTCCTCCTTCTGGATCTTTGTAGTGGCAGTGGCATTGAGGCTCTAGCATCAATAATATGTTTCCCTTTTTCATTCCTTGTCGGGTTCGATTTAGATTCGAACATGCATCGACCCTAAGCCCACATCTTACGACCTGCTTATTTGTGGCTAACACTCACTTGTGTTGTGAGTGGAGCTCTTATGGAACTCACACCACTTTCCCATGTCCTTCTTTGGCTTTCCTATGTTGTTCTTTGCTTGTGGCTTCGACAAGTTGTCTTGAGTCTCCATGCCTTGGCTCTATCCTTTGTTCTGCGGTTTGGGAGCACCCTTCCCTTGCTTTTGATTCACAGATCCAATGTCTCGCTTCTTCTTCTTGAATTTCTGCTCAATCTTGCCAGCATACTGGTATGCCGTACCAAGCAAGGAGATGTCGGGGAACTCCATTTCCTCTTGAATGTATCTGTGCAGACAACTGTGATACTTTAGCATCAGATGTTTCTCTGAATCTTTGATACCCAACTTGGTGTGCAGGGTATGTGGGACAAACTCGTCGAAATATTTTGTCTTGATCCTTTGTTGCCGCGGCATGGTCCATTATATGTGGATGTACTTGTCCTCCATAGCTCCCCACGTCCCCATGGGATGGTATTTTTTCCTTGTGAGCGCGTCTCGGAAAGAATTCCAAGTGGAGTGCAGAAGAAACGAGGGTTTTGTCTCGTCCTTTTCTCACGAGTGGGTTTCCACTATTCCTTGACATGAGGGCAGCTTTGGGGGTGTGCAAAGATTCCCTTATAAAACTATTAAAGTCATGAACCGAGAAATATCCTTCTAATAAGTTAACTATCTATCTACGGCATCTGCATCTATTTGACCCTCAAATGGGAATGTCAAAGAGTACTTGTACCTTAAAAGGAGTTACCTCAAGGTAATTTCTTGGATCTGAATCACGATGTTGGAACTGAAGTTGAAAAGATTGGATAAAGTTATCCATCATCGCGTTCCTTTGTTTTTAGAGGCCTCCTCAAGCAATATTTTGATAGGATCTTCTGCTCCCTCATCTTTCTTTTCGTCCCCCATGGGCGTCCGTCGGGGTTTGCGAGGCTGATCTTGCAAAGGTTCCACTAGATCGAGCCCTAACTCCTTATACCCCGACCTTGTTGGGGACATGCAAAGAAGGATCGAGAAAAAGCAGACCGCTCTGATACCATTGATCTGGATTTATGCAGGAACGCAACATAATAAACACATAACCATAAATACAGAGATGCAGCGGAAATAACACTTCATTTCATTAATATGAAAGAACTGAAATTTGCTTACAGACAGAATGGAAATAAAACTAGCTAGGGAGCTGGTCGCTATCTCTAAGAAGAGATGTGGCAGCTACAGGCCTCTGAACTAAGTTACAATGAGGCTCGAGCACCTATTTATTATTGAGAAACAATGGAGAACTCTAAACATCCAAAAACCTAACCTTAGGAGATGAAGCGCCAAAACTATGGGCCCCGTTTGGGTAAATTGGTGTTTCAACTTCCCAGGGACGTAACTTTGGCATACTATCTCCGTTTGACGCACATGATACATCATTAAAAAGATCTATCCGAGGACTACAACTTTAGCCATAAATATCATTCTATATTGGAATGATATTTTCTGGAGGCGCGATGCCCAAAAAACGTTGTTTAGGGCCTCAAAACGGCTCCGGAAGTTCAGGACCCAAAAAACTGCTAAAAATAGTAAGTTGTGCAGAAACTGAAAAACTGAAAGAGACAATGGTGGGGCCCCAAGTGGAATAGGCGGGTGGACACCAATATCCACCTGGATCATTCCTCCCCCCTTAGGAATCAATGGTCCCCATTGCGTTGAGTTCCTCCATGAGATGAGGAAACTTCTGCTGAACTTGGTCCCTGGTGAACCACTTGCCTTGGTGAGTTGCCCGGCTTGACCTTGTCTGATTGGATGTTTTTTTGGCCGAGTGCTCTTCATTTTCATGTCCCTAATACAATCTGTGGTGGCTGTTCCATGCAGTCGGGATTAACTCTATTTGGTGTGAGTTGTTGCAATTTACGAGGGTGTCCATAGAGGTGGGAAGTAAGGGCCAAGGATCCACATTAAGGCTGAGTGCGAGACCAAGGAATGGTGGAATCACATTAGCTGAAGGCATTCTTCCCTACAACCTTGGTGATGGTGTACGACCCGTATCGGAGCGGGCGAAGCTTGCGGTGGGGTCAAGTGAGGCACTCCTTCTGCAAATGTAGCCATACTTTGTCGCCCACCTGGAAGTTGTGTGGCACCCGGTGTTGATCATGGCATTGCTTGTAATTGGCATTGGCTTTGTCCAATATATCATGAACCTGCTGGCGAATGTGTTGAATGCACTCGATGAAGCTACTTTCTTTGTCAACTTTAGACTGGACATGAGCTGAATCAGCCTGAGCAGCTGCAAATGGTATGGCTACGTCAATAGGACATAGTGACTGGAATCCCAAGCCCACCTGAAAGGGGCTATGGTCGATTGAACTATGGAGAGCTCGATTATAACTATGTTGTACATATGGGAGGCTCTCGCCCCATGTGCGTGGATGCTTTGAATTGTACATGCGCAGAATGTGTACAAGCATTCTGTTGACGACATCTATCTGGCCATCTGTTTGGGGATGGAAAGCTGTGGACTTGGTGAGCTTGGTATCCAAAATTGACCAGAGGCTGGACCAAAATGTGCTGAGGAACCTGATATCTCGGTCTGATATGATAGACTGTGGGATCCCAAAGTGCACCCACACTCGTTCAAAGAAGAGTTTAGCAGTGGCTTCTGCTGTGATATTCTTCTTGTAGGCCGCCATGATGGCCATCTTCGAGAATCTGTCGGTGACCACGAAAACACAGTCATTTCCCTGCTTAGTAGAAGGCAGCCCGACATGTAATCCATGAAGATGCATTCCCAAGGTCGATTAGGGGTAGGTAGCAGAGTATATAGGCCTTGCTTCTTAATGGTTGGTTTGGCAATGGCACAAGCAATGCAGGATCTGATGTGATTCTCGACATCCTTTTGAAGGTTCGGCCAATAGAAATACTTCTGCAGGATTGCTACTGTTTTTTCGACCCCGAAATGCCCAGCGACTCGACTATAGTGTGCTTCCCATATCATCTTGGCACGCTCGCTTGAAGGAACACAAAGGTGTCCCAAGTGACATAAGAGTGCATATTGGAAGTGAAAATTTGGAACTTGCGTACCCCCCAAGAGTGCCTTGTAAGTGTGGCCAAATGTTGGGTCACTCTCATAGAGAAGCGGCCAATCAGAAGTCTCGTGCCCACAAGAGTTGAGCACGGTGGTGAGTGCCATGATCGGTGGTCGGCTGAGGTAGTTTGCAACATTATTGGTGCTACCCTCCTTGTACTTGATGTCCAAATGAAACTGTTGCAGATATGTGGACCACTTCTGATGGTGATCATTCTGCAACTTCCCTTGTGTCTATATGGTACGCAAGGAGTTGGTGAGTGCAGTAGCCAGATGATTGTTTCCTTCCCCAAAATGTAATGCTTCCATTGTCGACAAGATTGCACAATGGAATACATTTCTTGTCATAAGTGGGATACTTGCGAGCTGTAATGTTTAACAATGTCTCAGCATGAGTACACCCGCTGGATGTTGAGTAAGAAGCGCTGATAGCATAGTCGGAGGCATCTGTCTCGATCCTCAAATGGTACATTTGCAGTGCATTAAAGTGAGCAGGGCGGAGAGCAGAGGCGATTTTCAATTCTGTGAATGCCTTCTGTTGAGGTTCCGACCAAAACAATTTTTCTCTCGCTCCTCCCTTGGTGACTTGACTCAAGGGCCAAGTGATATGAGAGAATCCCAACACGAACCTCCGGTAGAAATTAACAAGACCCAGAAAGCTGCGAAGCTCTATTATAGTAGTTGGGGCTGGCCAATCCCGAATGACTTGGATCTTGGCTGGATCCACATGCACCCCCCTTTCATCAATAATGTATCCCAAATATTGAACCTGGGTCATGCCAAAAGTGCACTTCTCCAGATTCGCACACAACTTGTGTTGCCGCAATGTTTGGAGGACTTGTTGGATGTGGTGAAGGTGTTCTTCCCAAGTCTGGCTGAAGATCAGACTGTCATCCAAGTACACCACTACAAATGAGTTGGTGAATGGCCACCAGATTTCGTCCATCATCCTCATGAAGGTTGCGGGAGCATTCATTAACCCGAAAGGCATGACCAGCCATTCGAAAAGGCCTTCCTTGGCTTTGTAGGAAGTATTCCACACATCGGAGGGTTCAATCGGTACCTGGTGATACCCCGGCTTCAAGTCAATCTTGCTGAAATATTTTGCACCCTTGAGTTGGTCCAGAAGGTCATCAATCCGTGGAATCAGGCACCTATTCTAGACATTGATCTTGTTCAGTTCCCGATAGTCAATACAGAGTCTCCACGTCCCATCCTTCTTCTGTACCAACACGATCGGGCTCCCACAGGGCGATGAACTTGGTCAGATGTGACCTTTCTGCAGCAGCTCCTGAATCTGCCACTTGATTTCGTCGTTCTCCATAATAGAGTGTTGATAGATCGGTCCATTGGGTAGTGGCGCACCTGGGGTCAGTTCAATCGGGTGCTTGACCTGACAGTGCATAGGAACCCCTATGGGTGAGGTGAAGATGTCCCCATACTCCTCCACAACCTTATCCATTTGTTGTTGTCGTGCAGAGGAGCCTTGTCTGGAGGTCGTGGCCGTAGTCTTCTTCTTGCCCTGGGGGCGGATCATCAGGAAAATGAATTTCCTGGTTTGGGAAATGAGCTTACTGCATTGTTTTGCAGTAACCAAAGAGATAGCGGCAGGAGGTGGTACCTCTAGTATCCTGTACAACTTATTTCCCAAAGTAACAATGACAGCGTGAGGCCGAGACTCATACATAGCATGACGCTTCCACAAGTATGGTTGTCCTAATAATACATCAGAAATATCAATAAGAGCAACCTCACATAGTACCTCATCCATGAAGGGCCTGACGCTATAGGGAAGGCGGCACTGCTGGCTAACGCGGAGATCTCTTCCTTGGTGAAGCCACCCGATGGTGTATGGATGTGGGTGAGTTGTGGTCGGCAAACCCAGCTGCTTCACAGCGTCTACTGAAATGAGGTTCTTTTGGATTCCATTGTCGATAATGAACTGTACCGGGGAGCCCTTTGCCCACATCTTGGAGTGGAAGAGACGTTCCTCCTCCTTCGGATCTTCCGGTTCCACCTTATGGATCTTCGTAGTGGCAAGAGTGGCATTGGGCTCCGCATCAATAATTTGTTTCCCTTTGTCATTCCCCTTGTCAGGTTCTGATTCAGAGTCAGAACATGAAATTGACTCAGAAGCCCGCATCTCGGCCACCAGCGACTGCTTGGCCCGACACTCCTTGTGTTGTGAGTGGAGCTCTTATGGAACTCACACCACTTTCCCGTGTCCTTCTTTGGCTCTGCGGTGTTATTCTTTGCTTGTGGCTTCGAAAAGTTGTATTGAGTCACCATGCCTTGGCTCTGTCCTTTGTTCTGCGGTTTGGGAGCACCTTTCCCTTGCTTTTGATTCGCAGATCCAAAGTCTCGCTTCTTCTATTTGAATTTATGCTCAATCTTGGCAGCATACCAGTATGCCGTGCAAGCGAGGAGATGTCGAGGAACGCCATTTCCTCCTGAATGTATCTGTGTAGACAACTGCGATACTTTAGCACCAGATGTTTCTCTGAATCTTTGATACCCAACTTGGTGCGCAGGGTATGGAAAAGATTCGTCAGATCATGCACATCTTGATCCCTTTGTTGCCGCAGCGTGGTCCATTGTATGTACTTGTCCTCATAGCTCCCCACGGGATAGTATTGTTCCTTGACGGCATCTCGGAAAGAATTCCAAGTGGGTACGGCCGAGAACAGAGAGGGTTTTGTCTCGTCCTTTTTCTCACAATGGGTTTCCCACCAGTCCTTGACATGGGGGCCAGCTTTGAGGAGTGCAAAAATAATCTTCTCCCTGTCAGAAAAGTCATGAACCGAGAAATATCCTTCTAATAGATTCAACCATCTATCTACAACATCTGCATCTATTTGACCCTCAAATATGGGAATGTCAAAATTTACTTGTACCTTAAAAGGAGTTGCACCTCCAGAGTGGCTGCTGGATGTAGATACACAGCCGATGGGCAGCTGTTGAAGGATCTGGTTAAATTTATCCATCATCGCATTCCTTTGTTTTCCAAGGGCCTCCTCGAGCAATGTTTTGGTAGGATCTCCTCCTCCTTCATCTTTCTTTTCGTCCGCCATGGGCGTCCGTCAGGGTTTGCGAGGCTGATCTTGCAAAGGTTCCACCAGATCGAGCCCTAACTCCTTATACCCTGACCTTGTTGGGGACATGCAAAGAAGGATCGAGAAAAATCAGACCGCTGTGATACCACTGATCCGGACAAAATGGAAATAAAACTAGCTAGGGAGCTGGTAGCTATCTCTAAGAAGAGATGTGGCGGCTACAGGCCTCTAAACTGAGTTACAATGAGGCTTGAGGGCCCATTTATTATTGAGAAACAATGGAGAACTCTAAACATCCAAAAACCTAACCCTAGCAGATGAAGCGCCAAAACTATGGGTCCCGTTTGGGTAAATTGGTGTTTCAACTTCCCAGGGACGTAACTTTGGCATACTATCTCTGTTTGACGCACATGATACATCATTAGAAATATCTATCCGAGGACTACAAATTTCGCCATGAATATCATTTTGAAACTGAATGATGTCCTTTGGAGGCACGATGCCCAAAAAATATCATTTAGGGCCTCAAAACGGCTCCGAAAGTTCAGGACTCGAAAAAATACTAAAAATAGTAAGTTGTGCCGAAACTGAAAAACTGAAAGAGGCAATGGTGGGGCCCTAAGTGGAATAGGCGGGTGGCCACCAATATCCACCTGGATCATTCCTCCCCCTTTAGGAATCAATGGTCCCCATTGCATTGAGTTCTTCCATGAGATGAGGAAACTTCTGCTGAACTTGGTTTCTGGTGAACCACTTGCCTTGGTGCAGAAGTTGGCCAGCTTTGACAACCCGATATAGTTGGATGTTCTGTTGGAGAGTACTCTTTATTTTCATGTCCCTGATACAATCTGTGGTGGCCTGTTCCATGCAGTCTAGGTTTAACTCTGTTGGTGTGAGTTTTTCTGCAATGTCTGAGGTGTCCAGTAGAGGTGGGAAGTAAGGACGAAGGCGATCCACATCGAAGACTGGGTGTGGACCAAGGAATGGTGGAATACTGAGCTCAAAGGCATTGTTCCCTACGTCCTTGTTGATGTTGTATGGCCCGTATCGGAGTGGGCGAAGCTTGCGGTGGGGTCCAATGAGGTGCTCCTTCTGCAAATGTAGCCATACTTTGTCGCCCACCTGGAAGTTGTGTGGAACTCGGTGTTGATCATGGCGTTGCTTGTAATTTGCATTGGCTCTGTCTAATATATCATGAACCTGTTGGCAGATGTGTTGAATGCGCTCGATGAAGCTACTTGCTTTGTCAACTTTAGACTAGACATGAGCTTAATTAGCCTGAGCAGCTGCAAATGTTATGGCTACGTCAATAGGACATAGTAGCTGGAATCCCAAGCCCATCTGAAAGGGGATATGGCCGATTCAACTGTGGAGAGCCCGATTATAACTATGTTGTATATATGGGAGGCTCTTGTCCCATGTGCATGGATGCTTTGAATTGTACATGCGTAGAATGTGTATAAGCATTCTGTTGACGACCTCTGTCTAGCCATCTATTTGGGGATGGAAAGTTGTGGACTTGGTGAGCTTGGTATCCAACATTGACCAGACACTGGACCAAAATGTGCTGAGGAACCTGCTATCCCGATCTGATATGATAGACTTTGGGATCCCAAAGTGCACCCACACTCGTTCAAAGAAGAGTTTAGCAGTGGCTTCTGCTGTGATATTCTTCTTGCAGGACGCCATGATGGCCATCTTCGAGAATCTTTCGACGACCACGAAAACACAGTCATTTTCCTACTTAGTAGAAGGCAGGCCTGACATGTAATCCATGGAGATGGATTCCCAAGGTCGACTAGGGATAGGTAGCCGAGTATATAGGCCTTGCTTCTTGATGGTCGGTTTGGCAATGGCACAAGCAGTGCAGGATCTGATGTGCTTCTCGACATCCTTTCGAATGTTTGGCCAATAGAAATACTTCTGCAGGATTGCTACTATTTTCTCGACCCCGAAATGACCAGCGACTCGATTGTAGTGTGCTTCCCATATCATCTTGGCACGCTCACTTTAAGGAACACAAAGGTGTCCCAGGTGACATAAAAGTGCATCTTGAAGGTGAAAATTTGGAACTTGCGTACCCCCCAAGAGTGCCTTGTAAGTGTGGCCGAATTCTGGGTCACTCTCATAGAGAAGCGGCCAATCAGAAGTCTCGTGCCCACAAGAGTTGAGCACGATGGCGAGCACCACGATCGGTGGTCGGCTGAGGCAGTCTGCAACATTATTGGTGCTGCCCTTCTTGTACTTGATGTTCAAATGAAACTGTTGCAGATATGTGGACCACTTCTGATGGCGATCATTCTGCAACTTCCCTTGTGTCTGTATGAACTGCAGGGGCTGGTGGTCTGTGTGGATGATTGTTTCCTTCCCCAAAATGTAATGCTTCCATTGTCAACAAGCTTGCACAATGGAGTACATTTCTTTGTCATAAGTGGGATACTTGCGAACTGTGTCAGACAATGTCTCACTATGAAATGCCACTGGATGTCCCTGTTGAGTAAGAACTGCCCCAATAGCATAGTCATAGGCATCTGTCTCGATCTCAAATGGTTGTTGCAAGTCTGGTAAAGTGAGCACTGGGGCAGAACAGAGGCGATTTTTCAATTCTGTGAATGCCTTTTGTTGAGGTTCTGACCAAAAGAATTTTTCTCTCGCTCCTCCCTTGGTGACTTGACTCAAGGGCCAAGTGATATGAGAGAATCCCAACACGAACCTCCGGTAGAAATTAGCAAGACCCAGAAAGCTGCGAAGCTCTGTTATAGTAGTTGGGGCTGGCCAATCCTGAATGACTTGGATCTTGGCTGGATCCACATGCACCCCCCTTTCATCAATAATGTATCCCAAATATTGAACCTGGGTCATGCTAAAAGTGCACTTCTCCAAATTGGCACACAAATTGTGTTGCCGCAGTGTTTGGAGGACTTGTCGGTTGTGGTGAAGGTGTTCTTCCCAAGTATGGCTGAAGATCAGAATGTCATCCAAGTACACCACTACAAATGAGTTGGTGAATGGCCGCAAGATATCGTCCATCATCTTGATGAAGGTTACGGGAGCATTCGTCAACCCGAAAGGCATGACCAGCCATTCGAAAAGGCCTTCCTTGGCTTTGAAGGCAGTCTTCCACACATTAGAGGGTTCAATCGGTACCTGGTGATACCTCGACTTCAAGTCAATCTTGCTAAAATATTTTGCACCCTTGAGTTGTTCTAGAAGGTCATCAATCCGTGGGTTCGGGTACCTATTCTGGACAGTGATCTTGTTTAGCGCCTGATAGTCAATACAGAGTCTCCACATCGCATCCTTCTTCTGTACCAACACGATCGGGCTCCCACAGGGCGATGAACTTGGTCGGATGTGACCTTTCTGCAGCAGCTCCTGAATCTGCCTCTTGATTTTGTCCTTCTCCAGAACAGAGCGTCGATAGATCGATCCATTGGGTAGCGGCGCACCTGGGGTGAGATCAATCGGGTACTTGAACTGACAGTGCAGAGGAACCCCTGTGGGTGAGGTGAAGATGTCCCCATACTCCTCCACAACCTTATCCATTTGTTGTTGTCGTGTAGAGGAGCCTTGTCTGGAGGTGGTGGCCACAGTCTTATTCTTGCCCTAGGGGCGGATCATCAGGAAAACGAATTTCATGGTTTGGGAAATGAGCTTACTGCATTGTTTTGCAGTATCCAAAGAGATAGCGGCAGGAGTTGGTACCTCTGGTATCCTGTACAATTTATTTCCCAAAGTAACAATAACAGTGCGAGGTCGAGACTCATACACAGCATGATGCTTCCGCAAGTATGGTTGTCCTAATAATACATTAGAAACATCAATAGGAGCAACATCACATAGTACCTCATCCGTGAAGGGCTTGATGTTATAGGGAAGGCGCCGCTGCTGGCTGACGCGGAGATCTCTTCCTTGGTGAAGCCACCCGATGGTGTATGGATGTGGGTGAGCTATGGTTGGTAAGCCCAGCCGCTTCACAGCGTCTGCTGAAATGAGGTTCTCTTGGCTCCCATTGTCGACAATGAAATGTACCGGGGAGCCCTTTACCCACATCTGGGTGTGGAAGAGACTTTCCTCCTCCTCCATATCTTCCGGTTCCTTCTTCTGGATCTTCGTAGTGGCAACAGTGGCATTGGGCTCCGCATCAATAATCTGTTTCCCTTTTTCATTCCCCTTGTCAGGTTCTGATTCAGAGTCAGAACATGCATCTGACTCAGAATCCCACATCTCGGCCACCAGCGACTGCTTGGCCCGACACTCACTTGTGTTGTGAGTGGAGCTCTTATGGAACTCACACCACTTTCCCGTATCCTTCTTTGGCTTTGCGGTGTTGTTCTTTGCTTGTGGCTTCGATAGGTTTTCTTGAGTCGCCATGCCTTGGCTCTGTCCTTTGTTCTACGGTTTGGGAGCACCTTTCCCTTTCTTTTGATTCGCATATCCAAAGTCTCGCTTCTTCTATTTTAATTTATGCTCAATCTTGGCAGCATACCGGTATGTCGTACCAAGCGAGGAGATGTCGAGGAACTCCATTTCCTCTGGAATGTATCTGTGCAGAGAACTGCGATACTTTAGAACCTGATGTTTCTCTGAATATTTGATACCCAACTTGGTGCGCAGGGTATGGAAAAGATTCGTCAGCTCATGCACATCTTGATCCCTTTGTTGCCGCAGCGTGGTCCATTGTATGTACTTGTCCTCATAGCTCCCCACGGGATAGTATTGTTCCTTGACGGCGTCTTGGAAAGAATTCCAAGTGGGTACGGCCAAGAACAGAGAGGGTCTTGTCTCGTCCTTTTTCTCACAGTGGGTTTCCCACTAGTCCTTGACATGGGGGGCAGCTTGGAGGAGTGCAAAAATAATCTTCTCCCTGTCGGAAAAGTCATGAACCGAGAAATATCCTTCTAATAGATTCAACCATCTATCTACGGCATCTACATCTATTTTACCCTCAAATATGGGAATGTCAAAATTTACTTGTACCTTAAAAGGAGTTGCACCTCCAGAGTGGCTGCGGGATGCAGATGCGCCGCTAGTGAGCAGCCGTTGAAGGATCTGGGCAAAGTTATCCATCATCGCGTTCCTTTGTTTTTCGAGGGCCTCCTCAAGCAATATTTTGATATGATCTCCTGCTCCTTCATCTTTCTTTTTTCCCCCCATGGGCGTTCGTCGGGGTTTGCGAGGTTGATCTTGCAAAGGTTCCACCAGATCGAGCCCTGACTCCTTATACCCCGACCTTGTTGGGGACATGCAAAGAAGGATCGAGAAAAAGGAGACGGCTCTTATACCACTGATCCGGATTTATGTAGGAACACAACAGAATAAACACATAACCATAAATATAGAGATGCAGCATAAATAACACTTCATTTCATTAATATCAAAGAACTGAAATTTGCTTACAGACAGAATGGAAATAAAACTAGCTAGGGCGCTTGTAGCTATCTCTGAGAAGAGATGTGGTGGCTACAGGCCTCTGAACTGAGTTAAAATGAGGCTCGAGGGCCTATTTATTATTGAGAAATAATGGATAACTCTAAACATCCAAAAACCTAACCCTAGGAGATGAAGCGCCAAAACTATGGGCCCCGTTTGGGTAAATTGGTGTTTCAACTTCCCAGGGACGTAAATTTGGCATACTACCTCCGTTTGACGCACATGATACATCATTAGAAAGATCTATCCGAGGAATACAAATTTCGCCACAAATATCATTCTAGATTAGACTGATATCCGATAGAGGCACGATGCCCAAAAAACATCATTTAGGGCCTCAAAACGGCTCCAGAAGTTCAGGACTCGAAAAATTGCTAAAAATAGTAAGTTGTGCCGAAACTGAAAAACTGAAAGAGGCAATGGTGGGGCCCCAAGTGGAATATGCGGGTGGCCACCAATATCCAACTGGATCATTCTTCCCCCCTTAGGAAGCAATGGTCCCCATTGCGTTGAGTTCTTCCATGAGATGAAGAAACTTCTGCTAAACTTGGTCCCTGGTGAACCACTTGCCTTGGTGCAGGAGTTGGCCAACTTTGACAACCCGATACAGTTGGATGTTCTGTTGGCGAGTGCTCTTTATTTTCATGTCCCTGATACAATCTGTGGTGGCCTGTTCCATGCAGTCTGGGTTTAACTCTGTTGGTGTGAGTTGTTCTGCAATGTCTGAGGTGTCCAGTAGAGGTGGGAAGTAAGGACGAAGGCGATCCACATTGAAGACTGGGTGCATACCAAGGAATGGTGGAATACTGAGCTCGAATGCATTGTTCCCTACAGCCTTGGTGATGGTGTACGGCCCGTATCGGAGCGGGCGAAGCTTGCGGTGGGGTCCAGTGAGGCGCTCCTTCTGCAAATGTAGCCATACTTTGTCGCCCACCTGGAAGTTGTGTGGCACCCGGTGTTGATCATGGCGTTGCTTGTAATTGGCATTGGCTCTGTCCAATATATCATGAACCTGTTGGCGGATGTGTTGAATGCGCTCGATGAAGCTACTTGCTTTGTCAACTTCAGACTGGACATGAGCTGAATCGGCCTGAGCAGCTGCAAATGGTATGGCTACGTCAATAGGACATAGTGGCTGGAATCCCAAGCCCACCTAAAAGGGGCTATGGCCGATTGAACTGTGGAGAGCCCGATTATAACTATGTTGTACATAAGGGAGGCTCTCGTCCCATGTGCGTGGATTCTTTGAATTGTACATGCGCAGAATGTGTACAATCATTTTGTTGACGACCTCTGTTTGGCCATCTGTTTGGGGATGGAAAGCTGTGGACTTGGTGAGCTTGGTATCCAACATCGACCAGAGGCTGGACCAAAATGTGCTGAGGAACCTGCTATCCCGATCAGATATGATAGACTGTGGGATCCCAAAGTGCACCCACACTCGTTCAAAGAAGAGTTTAGCAGTGGCTTCTGCTGTGATATTCTTCTTGCAGGCCGCCATAATGGCCATCTTCGAGAATCTGTCGACGACCACAAAAAAACAGTCATTTCCCTACTTAGTAGAAGGCAGGCCCGACATGTAATCCATGGAGATGGATTCCCAAGGTCGACTAGGGGTAGGTAGAGGAGTATATAGGCCTTGCTTCTTGATGGTCGGCTTGGCAATGGCACAAGCAGTGCAGGATCTAATGTGCTTCTCGACATCCTTTCGAAGGTTCGGCCAATAGAAATACTTCTGCAGGATTGCTACTGTTTTCTCGACCCCGAAATGCCCAGCGACTCGAATGTAGTGTGCTTCCCATATCATCTTGGCACGCTCGCTTGAAGGAACACAAAGGTGTCCCAGGTGACATAAAAGTGCATCTTGGAGGTGAAAATTTGGAACTTGCGTACCCCCCAAGAGTGCCTTGTAAGTGTGGCTGAATTCTGGGTCACTCTCATAGAGAAGCGGCCAATCATAAGTCTCATGCCCACAAGAGTTGAGCACAGTGGTGAGCGCCACGATCAGTGGTCGGCTGAGGCAGTCTGGAACATTATTGGTGCTACCCTTCTTGTACTTGATGTTCAAATGAAAATGTTGCAGATATGTGGACCACTTCTGATGGCAATCATTCTGCAACTTCCCTTGTGTATTTATGAACTGCAGGGGCCGGTGGTCTGTGTGGATGATTGTTTCCTTCCCCAAAATGTAATGCTTCCATTGTCGACAAGCTTGCACAATGGAATACATTTCTTTTTCATAAGTGGGATACTTGCGAACTGTGTCAGAAAATGTCACACTGTGATATGCCACTGGATGTCCCTGATGAGTAAGAAATGCCCCAATAGCATAGTCAGAGGCATCTGTCTCGATCTCAAATGGCTGTTGCAAGTCTGGTAAAGTGAGCACTGGGGCAGAACAGAGGCGATTTTTCAATTCTGTGAATGCCTTCTGTTGAGGTTCCGACCAAAACAATTTTTCTCTCGCTCCTCCCTTGGTGACTTGACTCAAGGGCCAAGTGATATGAGAGAATCCCAACACGAACCTCCGATAGAAATTAGCAAGACCCAGAAAGCTGCGAAGCTCTGTTATAGTGGTTGGGGCTGGCCAATCCCTAATGACTTGGATCTTGGCTGGATCCACATGCACCCCCCTTTCATCAATAATGTATCCCAGATATTGAACCTGGGTCATGCCAAAAGTGCACTTTTCCAAATTGGCACACAACTTGTGTTGTCGCAGTGTTTGGAGGACTTGTCGGATGTGGTGAAGGTGCTCTTCCCAAGTCTGGCTGAAGATCAGAATATCATCCAAGTACACCACTACAAATGAGTTGGTGAATGGCTGCAAGATGTCATCCATCATCCTCATGAAGGTGGCGGGAGCATTCGTCAACCCGAAAGGCATGACTAGCCATTCGAAAAGGCCTTCCTTGGCTTTGAAGGCAGTCTTCCACACATCGGAGGGTTCAATTGGTACCTGGTGATACCCAGACTTCAGGTCAATCTTGTTGAAATATTTTGCACCTTTGAGTTGGTCCAGAAGGTCATCAATCCGTGGGATTGGGTACCTATTCCGGACAGTGATCTTGTTCAGCGCCCGATAGTCAATACAGAGTCTCCACGTCCCATCCTTCTTCTGTACCAACACGATCGGGCCCCCACAGGGCGATGAACTTGGTCTGATGTGACCTTTCTGCAACAGCTCCTGAATCTGCCTCTTGATTTCATCATTTTCCAGAACAGAGCGTCGATAGATCGGTCCATTGGGTAGTGGCGCACCTGGGGTCAGATCAATCGGGTGCTTGACCTGGCAGTGCAGAGGAACCCCGGTGGGTGAGGTGAAGATGTCTCCATACTCCTCCACGACCTTATCCATTTGTTGTTGTCGTGCAGAGGGGCCCTGTCTAGAGGTCGTGGCCACAGTCTTCTTCTTGCCCTGGGGGCGGATCATCAGGAAAACGAATTTCCTGGTTTGGGAAATGAGCTTACTACATTGTTTTGCAGTAACCAAAGAGATAGTCGTAGGAGGTGGTACCTCTAGTATCCTGTACAACTTATTTCCCAAAGTAATAATAACAGCACGAGGTCGAGACTCATACACAGCATGACGCTTCCACAAGTATGGTTGTCCTAATAATACATCGGAAACATCAATAGGAGCAACATCACATAATACCTCATCCGTGAAGGGCTTGATGCTATAGGGAAGGCGACACTGCTGGCTGACGCGGAGATCTCGTCCTTCGTGAAGCCACCCGATGGTGTATGGATGTGGGTGAGCTGTGGTCGGCAAGCCCAACCGCTTCACGGCGTCTGCTGAAATGAGGTTCTTTTGGCTCCCATTGTCGACAATGAACTATACAGGGGAGCCCTTTACCCACATCTGGGAGTGGAAGAGACATTCCTCCTCCTCTGGATCTTCCGGTTCCTCCTTCTGGATCTTTGTAGTGGCAATAGTGGCATTGGGCTCCGCATCAATAATTTGTTTCCCTTTTTCATTCCCCTTTTCAGGTTCTGATTCGGAGTCGGAGCATGCATCTGACTCAGAAGCCCTCATCTCGGCCACTAGCGACTGCTTGGCCCGACACTCACTTGTGTTGTGAGTGGAGCTCTTATGGAACTCACACCACTTTCCCGTGTCCTTCTTTGGCTTTGTGGTGTTGTTCTTTGCTTGTGGCTTCGACAGGTTGTCTTGAGTCGCCATGCCTTGGCTCTATCCTTTGTTCTGCGGTTTGGGAGCACCTTTCCCTTGCTTTTGATTCGCAGATCCAAAGTCTCGCTTCTTCTGTTTGAATTTCTGCTCAATCTTGGCAGCATACCGGTATGTCGTACCAAGTGAGGAGATGTCGAGGAACTCCATTTCCTCCTGAATGTATCTGTGCAGAAAACTACGATACTTTAGCACCAGATGTTTCTCTGAATCTTTGATACCCAACTTGGTGCGCAGGGTATGGAACAGATTCGTCAACTCATGCACATCTTGATCCCTTTGTTGTCGCAGGGTGGTCCATTGTATGTACTTGTCCTCATATCTCCCCACGAGATAGTATTGTTCCTTGACAGCGTCTCGAAAATAATTCCAAGTGGGTACGGCTGAGAACAGAGAGTGTTCTTTATCGTCCTTTTTCTCACAGTGGGTTTCCCACCAGTCCTTGACATGGGGGGCAGCTTTGAGGAGTGCAAAAATAATCTTCTCCCTGTCGGAAAAGTCATGAACCCAGAAATATCCTTCTAATAGTTTCAACCATCTGTCTACATCATCTGCATCTATTTGACCCTCAAATATGGGAATGTCAAATTTTACTTGTACCTTAAAAGGAGTTGCACCTCCAGAGTGGCTGCTGGATGCAGATGCGCCGCCGGTGGGCAGTCGTTGAAGGATCTGGGCAAATTTATTCATCATCGCATTCCTTTGTTTTTCAAGAGCCTCCTCGAGCAATATTTTGATAGGATATCCTACTCCCTCATATTTATTTTCGTCCCCCATGGGCGTCCGTCGGGGTTTGCGACGCTGATCTTGCAAAGGTTCCACCAGATCGAGCCCTAACTCCTTATACCCCAACCTTGTTGCTGACATGCAAAGAAGGATCGAGAAAAAGCAGACCGCTCTGATACCACTGATCCGGATTTATGTAGAAACGCAAGAGAATAAACACATAACCATAAATACAGAGATGCAGCGGAAATAACACTTCATTTCATTAATATCAAAGAACTGAAATTTTCTTACAGACATAATGGAAATAAAACTAGCTAGGGCGTTGGTAGCTATCTCTGAGAAGAGATGTGGCAGCTACAGGCCTCTGAACTGAGTTACAATGAGGCTCAACGGCCTATTTATTATTGAGAAACAATGGAGAATTCTAAACATCCAAAAACCTAACCCTAGGAGATGAAGCACCAAAACTATGGGACCCGTTTGGGTAAATTGGTGTTTCAACTTCCCAGGGACGTAACTTTGGCATACTATCTCCGTTTGACGCATATGATACATCATTAGAAAGATCTATCTGAGGACTACAACTATCGCCACGAATATCATTCGAAAATGGAATCATATCCACTGGAGGCACGATGCCCAAAAAACATCATTTAGGGCCTCAAAACAGCTCTCGAAGTTCAGGACCCGAAAAAATGCTAAAAACAGTAAGTTGTGCCGAAACTGAAAAACTGAAAGAGGAAATGGTGGGGCCCCAAGTGGAATAGGCGGGTGGCCACCAATATCCACCTGGATCATTCCTCCCCCCTTAGGAAGCAATGGTCCCCATTGCATTGAGTTCTTCCATGAGATGAGGAAACTTCTGCTGAACTTGGTCCCTAGTGAACCACTTGCCTTGGTGCAGGAGTTGGCCAACTTATACAACCCGATACAGTTGGATGTTCTGTTGGAAATTTCTATTTATTTTCATGTCCCTGATACAATCAGTGGTGGCCTGTTCCATGCATTCTGGGTTTAACTCTGTTGGTGTGAGTTGTTTTGCAATGTCTGAGCTGTCCAGTAGAGGTGGGAAGTAAGGACGAAGGCGATCCACATTAAAGACTGGGTGCAGACCAAGGAATGGTGGAATACTGAGCTCGAAGGCATTGTTCACTACATCCTTGGTGATGCTGTACGGCCAGTATCGGAGTGGGCGAAGCTTGCGGTGGGGTCCAGTGAGGCGCTCCTTCTGCAAATGTAGCCATAATTTTTCACCCACCTGGAAGTTGTGTGGCACTCGGTGTTGATCATGGCGTTGCTTATACTTGGCATTGTCTCTATCCAATATATCATGAACCTGTTGACGGATGTGTTGAATGCGCTCGATGAAGCTACTTGCTTTTTCAACTTCAGACTGGACATGAGCTGAATCGGCCTGAGCAGCTGCAAATGGTATGGCTACGTCAATAAGACATAGTGGCTGGAATCCCAAGCCCACCTGAAAGGGGATATGGCCGATTGAACTATGGAGAGCCCGATTATAACTATGTTGTACATATGGGAGGCTCTTGTCCCATGTGCGTGGATGCTTTGAATTGTACATGCGTAGAATGTGTATAAGCATTCTTTTGACGACCTCTGTCTAGCCATCTATTTGGGGATGGAAAGCTGTGGACTTGGTGAGCTTGGTATCCAACATTGACCAGACACTGGACCAAAATGTGCTGAGGAACCTGCTATCCCGATCTGATATGATAGACTGTGGGATCCCAAAGTGCACCCACACTCGTTCAAAGAAGAGTTTAGCAGTGGCTTCTGCTGTGATATTCTTCTTGCAGGCCGCCATAATGGCCATCTTCGAGAATTTGTCGATGACCACAAAAACACAGTCATTTCCCTGCTTAGTAGAAGGCAGGCCCGACATGTAATCCATGGAGACGGATTCCCAAGGTCGACTAGGGGTAGGTAGAGGAGTATATAGGCCTTGCTTCTTGATGGTCGGTTTGGCAATGGCACAAGCAGTGCAGGATCTGATGTGCTTCTCGACATCCTTTCGAAGGTTCGGCCAATAGAAATACTTATGTAGTATTGCTACTGTTTTCTCGACCCCGAAATGCCCAGCGACCCGACTGTAGTGTGCTTCCCATATCATCTTGGCACGCTCGCTTGAAGGAACACAAAGGTGTCCCAGGTGACATAAAAGTGCATCTTGGAGGTGAAAATTTGGAACTTGCGTACCCCCCAAGAGTGCCTTGTAAGTGTGGCCGAATTCTGGGTCACTCTCATAGAGAAGCGGCCAATCAAAAGTCTCATGCCCACAAGAGTTGAGCACGGTGGTGAGCGCCACGATCGGTGGTCGGCTGAGGCAGTCTGCAACATTATTGGTGCTACCCTTCTTGTACTTGATGTTCAAATGAAACCGTTGCAGATATGTGGACCACTTCTGATGGCGATCATTCTGCAACTTCCCTTGTGTCTGTATGAACTGCAGGGGCCGGTGGTCTGTGTGGATGATTGTTTCCTTCCCCAAAATGTAATGCTTCCATTGTCGACAAGTTTGCACAATGGAATACATTTCTTTGTCATAAGTGGGATACTTGCGAACTGTGTCAGACAATGTCTCACTGTGAAATGCCACTGGATGTCCCTGTTGAGTAAGAATTGCCCCAATAGCATAGTCAGAGGCATCTGTCTCGATCTCAAACGGCTGTTGCAAGTCCGGTAAAGTGAGCACTGGGGCAGAACAGAGGCGATTTTTCAATTCTGTGAACGCCTTCTGTTGAGGTTTCGACCAAAATAATTTTGCTCTCGCTCCTCCCTTGGTGACTTGACTCAAGGGCCAAGTGATATGAGAGAATCCCAACACGAACCTCCGGTAGAAATTAGCAAGACCCAGAAAGCTGCGAAGCTCTGTTATAGTAGTTGGGGCTGGCCAATCCCGAATGACTTGGATCTTGGCTGGATCCACATGCACCCCCCTTTCATCAATAATGTATCCCAAATATTAAACCTGGGTCATGCCAAAAGTGCGCTTCTCCAGATTGGCACACAACTTGTGTTGCCGCAGTGTTTGGAGGACTTGTTGGATGTGGTGAAGGTGTTCTTCCCAAGTCTGGCTGAAGATCAGAATTTCATCCAAGTACACCACTACAAATGAGTTGGTGAATGGCCGCAAGATGTCGTCCATCATCCTCATGAAGGTTGCAGGAGCATTCGTCAACCCGAAAGGCATGACCAGCCATTCAAAAAGGCCTTCTTTGGCTTTGAAGGCAGTATTCCACACATCGAAGGGTTCAATCGGTACCTGGTGATAACCCGACTTCAAGTCAATCTTGCTGAAATATTTTTCACCCTTGAGTTGGTCCAGAAGGTCATCAATCTGTGGGATCAGGTACCTATTCCGGACAGTGATCTTGTTCAGCGCCCGATTGTCAATACAAAGTCTCCACGTCCCATCCTTCTTCTGTACCAACACGATCGGGCTCCCACAGGGCGATGAACTTGGTCGGATGTGACCTTTCTGCAGCAGCTCCTGAATCTGCCTCTTGATTTCATCTTTCTCCAGAACAGAGCGTCGATAGATCAGTCCATTGGGTAGCAGCGCACCTGGGGTATGATTAATCGGGTGCTTGACCTGACAGTGCAGAGGAACCCCTGTGGGTGAGGTGAAGATGTCCCCATACTCCTCCACAACCTTATCCATTTGTTGTTGTCATGCAGAGGAGTCTTGTCTAGAGATCGTGGCCACAGTCTTCTTCTTGCCCTGGGGGCGGATCATCAGGAAAACGAATTTCCTGGTTTGGGAAATGAGCTTACTGCATTGTTTTGTAGTAACCAAAGAGATAGCGGCAGGAGGTGGTACCTCTAGTATCCTGTACAACTTATTTCCCAAAGTAACAATAACAGCACGAGGTCGAGACTCATACATAGCATGACGCTTCCACAAGTATGGTTGTCCTAATAATACATTAGAAACATCAATAGGAGCAACGTCACATAGTACCTCATCCATGAAGGGCTTGATGCTATAGGGAAGGCAGCACTGCTAGCTGACGTGGAGATCTCTTCCTTGGTTAAGCCACCCGATGGTGTATGGATGTTGGTGAGCTGTGGTTGGCAAGCCCAGCAGCTTCATGGCGTCTGCTGAAATGAGGTTATTTTGGCTCCCATTGTCAACAATGAACTGTACCGAGGAGCCCTTTACCCACATCTGGAAGTGGAAGAGACGTTCCTCCTCCTCTGGATCTTCCGGTTCCTTCTTTTATATCTTCGTAGTGGCAACAGTGGCATTGGGATCCGCATCAATAATCTGTTTCCCTTTGTCATTCCCCTTGTCAAGTTGTGGCTTCGACAGGTTGTCTTGAGTCACCATGCCTTGGCTCTGTCCTTTTTTTGTGGTTTGGGAGCACCTTTCCCTTGCTTTTGATTCGCAGATCCAAAGTCTCGCTTCTTCTATTTGAATTTCTGCTCAATCTTGGCAGCATACCAGTATGCCATACCAAGTGAGGAGATGTCGAGGAACTCCATTTCCTCCTGAATGTATCTGTGTAGACAGCTGCGACACTTTAGCACCAGATGTTTCTCTGAATCTTTGATACCCAACTTGGTGCGCAGGGTATGGAACAGATTCGTCAGCTCATGCACATCTTGATCCCTTTGTTGCCGCAGCATGGTCCATTGTATGTACTTGTCCTCATAGCTCCCCACAGGATAGTATTGTTCCTTGATGGTGTCTTGGAAATAATTCCAAGTGGGTATGGACGAGAACAGAGAGGGTTCTGTCTTGTCCTTTTTCTCACAGTGGGTTTCCCACCAGTCCTTGACATGGGGGGCAGCTTTGAGGAGTGCAAAAATAATCTTCTCCCTATCGGAAAAGTCATGAACCGAGAAATATCCTTCTAATAGATTCAACCATCTATCTACGGCATCTACATCTATTTGAACCTCAAATATGGGAATGTAAAAATTTACTTGTAACTTAAAAGGAGTTGCACCTCCAGAGTGGCTGTTGGATGCAGATGCGCCGCCGGTGGGCAGCCGTTGAAGGATCTGGGCAAAGTTATCCATCATCACGTTCCTTTTTTTTTCAAGGGCCTCCTCGAGCAATATTTTGATAGGATATCCTGCTCCCTCATCTTTCTTTTTGTCCCCCATGGGCATCCATCAGGGTTTGTGAGGCTGATCTTGCAAAGGTTCCACCAGATCGAGCAATAACTCCTTATACCTCGACCTTGTTGGGGACATGCAAAGAAGGATCGAGAAAAAGCAGACCGCTCTAATACCACTAATCCGGATTTATGCAGGAACGCAATAGAATAAACACATAACCATAAATACAGAGATGCAGCGGAAATAACACTTCATTTCATTAATATCAAAGAACTGAAATTTGCTTACAGACAGAATGGAAATAAAACTAGCTAGGGCGTTGATAGCTATCTCTGAGAAGAGATGTGGCGGCTACAGGCCTCTGAACTGAGTTACAATGAGGCTCGAGGGCCTATTTATTATTGAGAAACAATAGAGAACTCTAAACATCCAAAAACCTAACCCTAGGAGATGAAGCGCCAAAACCATGGGCCCCGTTTGGGTAAATTGGTGTTTCAACTTCCCAGGGACGTAACTTTGGCATATTATCTCCATTTGATGCACATGATACATCATTAGAAATATCTATCCGAGGACTACAACTTTTTCCACGAATATCATTCCAAAACGGAATGATATCCGCTGGAGGCATAATGCCCAAAAAACATCATTTAGGGCCTCAAAACGGCTCCGGAAGTTCAGGACCCGAAAAACTACTAAAAATAGTAAGTTGTACCGAAACTGAAAAATGAAAGTGGCAATGGTGGGGCCCCAAGTGGAATAGGTGGGTGGCCACCAATATCCACCTGGATCACAACTTGATATGAAAAATGTGTTGGTGTTGTGCTACAATTTTCTTGATGATATTGATCAAATTTTTGATTGTCGACTCGGCCAATCCATTTCCCTGAGGGTAATAATTGCCTGAGTATTTGAATTTTATTCCAAAATTTAATGCAAACTTCATTATTTTTTCTGATGAAAAATCTTTAGCGTTATCACAAACTATGGAGTTAGGGACACCAAACTTGGTAATGACATGGGTCGTGAGGAACGAGATTACCTGATCGTCGTTGATGACCCGCAGAGGGATGGCTTCTGACCATCGTTTGAAATAATCAGTAGCAGTGATGATATACCTGTGTTGTGCGGACGAATGTGGGTTAAGTTCACTAACCACGTCTAAACCCCACTGTTGAAAAGGGGCTTCGATAATCACTGGCTGGAGGAGCATGGCAACTCTCCGATCTTGTCCTGCAGATTACCGACATTGATCGCATTTTTGCACAAATGCATATGCATCCTTAAACATTGTAGGCCAATAATATCTAGCTCTCAAGATTTTATGAACCGTAGTTTCTGGTCCAAAATTACCATCCGCTGGACCCTCATGCAACTCTGACATAACCTTTTGAGATTCCTTCTTCTCTAAGCACCTCAACAAAATTTCATCAAAGTTCTTTCTGAATAAAACGCCTGCTACCAACTGGAAACGAGCGGCCTTCAATCTTAAGGCTCTTCTTTTAATCACATCCAGACCTACAGGGGGGCTTCTTGTAGTTAGATAAAACTTCATGTCCGCATACCAAGAGTCTGGAGGGGTGATTGCATCCATAGAGCTGGCTTCACACATGCAGGTTTCATTTTCCCATCCTTCTTCCTCGACAACTTCGTTTCGTGCTGACTCCGCCACCAACTTGCATAATCCCTGACCCCAAATGATCTTAGCAGGCTTGATCTCTACATCATATTCCTTGAGAGTTGTCATCCAATGTGCTCGGGTTTCTCTAAGCTCCTTTTGAACAAACAAGATTCTCACCGGAGGGTAAGGCAAAATTACCTGAGTATGAGATTTTAAAATATATGGGTGGAAATTCTTAATTGCCTTGAATACCACAAACGCCTGCTTATCTACCTCAGGATACTTGAGCTGGGCCTCATCCATCCCTGCGCTCATGAAAGAAATTGGAACTTCATCTCCTTCAGCATTCTTTTGAGTCAAAACAATTGCAAACGAGTCACTGGTCGCGAAAGTATACAGGAGAAAACCTTTTGAGAAAACGAAACTCATTAGATATGGCACATCCATAATCACTCTTTTATGTTAGTGAATCCCTCTTTTCATTTAATCTCCCATTTATACTTTCCCTTCTGCTTAACCATATCCTGCAAAGGTTTGACCCTTTGGGCGAAACTTTGGACAAATCTCCTCACGAAGTTGATTATTCCCATGAAAGATTGCATAGATTTTTTTTTATGAGGAGGAGGGATTTTAGAAATTGCTGATGACCTCTCAGGATTGATCCTCACCCCTTCCTTAGACACCACAAATCCCAACATCTTTCCTTCGGTTACACAGAAAATGGATTTCTTAAGATTGAGGGAGATCCCATATTTCCGACAGCGCTCTAGAATTTCCCTCAGATCATCAATATGGTTTTCTCTGAATTTTGAGTATACCGTTACATCTTCTAGATACACCACCACGGCCTTGTCGATGAGTCCTCGAAAAGCGACATCCATAGCACGCTGAAAATTTGCTCCCGCGTTGATTAATCCAAAGGGAATTTTTTTGATAAGCGTAGGTGTCCCATTTGGTTCGGAAGGTAGTCTTTAATATATCATCGAGGGCCACCAAGACTTGGTTATAACCTGAGAATCCGTCTAATAAGGAAAACATCTCTGAACCGGAGACTTGCTGTAAAATTTGTTCCATCAGCGGGATTGGATAACCACCATTTTCCGATGCTCGATTCAAATTACGAAAATCGACACACAGTCATATATCGCCATTCTTTTTTCAAACAGGTACTAAGTTGGCCATCCACTGCATGTGCCTCACAGGGAAAATGATCTTTGCATCCATAAGTTTTTTTAACTCTGCCTTGACCATAGGTTAAAGACTGGGATGCATCTTTCGTAATTTCTGCTGCACCAGCTGGGCATTTTCCTTGATGGGAATGACATGCTGCATTATCTTTGAGTCGAATGTCTTCAATTCATCGTATGTCCATGCAAATAAATCCTTGAATTTTTCGAATAACCTGATAAAGGTGGCTTTCTCACCTGGTGAACATTGAACTCCCACGTTGATGTTTTGAGGATTCGCCTTTGTACCAAGATTGATAACTTCGTATTGCATAGATGAACTCTGATTCTTGCAGTTCGTCTCCCTTCTGAATTTATCTTGAAGGTCGTAGAGATTTTCTAATTTTTCCACTGACCATGGGATGGAATTTTCATTGGCAAGCACTTCTTGGTTAAGCTCTTTCTTCAGATCTCGGTCATGATGTTCTTCATCAATTGCCGCATCTTTGAAAATATCTTCGAACCTTAGGAAATGGATAATTTTTTCTTCATTGTTGAATACCCTACAATTTGTGATATTATCTGGAACCGAAGGCCTGAAAATGTGTTCAACCGAAAAAGCATCAGGTTTAAAATTTCCAGATGGAATAAAGTGAGAAGAAACATTAGCTAGAAAATATGCATCTACATTTTGATACCTTGGAATCGAGTGAATGTTAAATGCTTCAAAACAAGACAAAAGATCTCATACCTCTTGTTCATAGAAAACCAATCGGTTTGATATGTAGTGTATGGAGTTTCTCACCTGCATAACTATGATCTCAGAATCACCAAAAACCTTAAGATGCTTAATCCCCAGATCAATAGCCTTCTTAAGACCCTATAAGAGTGCTTCATATCCCGCAACATTGTTTGTACATTAAAATTCTAACCAACAAGCAATCAAGGTTTTGTCCCTTTTCGGATCTTGGAGCACACACCCTATACCTACACCATCTTTAGTTTTAGAACATTCAAAGTGAAAGGTCCAAAATTCAGACTCTATGGCTTTATCTCCTATCTTCTCATCACCTTGAGGAGCTAGCTGATGAGTGCAAAAGAGAAGCTTTGAGATGGAAGACTCTGGGACTATTGAGGAATCAGCCGGGAGATCACCAAATCATGTGTCTACACAATATTTCCCTAACAAGGAATTAATAAACATCACAGGCTCATTTGGGGCTTCTAAATTAGTGACAACATGTTTCATGTAACGCTCCCTATTCACCCTGAGTTGATTTTGTTTTCCCTTGTAAGGCAACCAGAGGTGAGACCAATCAATGGCGAAGTACCCGTTTAACTGGTTGGACCAGTCTCTTCTCAACAAGAGACCATATGCTTCAGGAATGTCTACTACTATAATTTCAATGATTTGGTGAACCCTAGAGTCTGAGGACAATCTTATAAGAACGTTTTTTAATTCTCCCCGGCCTTTTACTTTTGATCGATCCAATTGCACTATTTACATCCCACTCTTACTAGTTTCAAGGCCTAATTTCTTGCAAACTGAGTACGCCATGACATTAGATGAGGCCCCTTAATATACCATACAGTTGTGGACATTATGATTGTAAATCTCGAAGGTTAACAGGAAGGAAGGGGTCTGTGATTTTGACTTTTGTCCAATCATGGAACCTTCGATGTGAGGCTCCAGGATATCGAGATTCAAAATGAGATGCTGGGTAATATTAGGGGCTTTTCCGGGAAGCGCATTTACAATTTCATCTCTGAATTCTACAATTTTGGTAAGTTTGAAAAGAGAGATACTAGCCCTTGTCCTTTTTAACTCATCGATTATGCTGAAATCTAGATTCCTAGGGACAATCTTATCTACAGGTTTGGTGGTTTTATTTACAACTGGTTCTGCAATTGCTGGCTTACTTGGGACACTTTTCTTGGGAAGGTCTAGTTTACCAACAACTGGGATTAATGGGGAAAAACCACATGTTTGGGTTGGTGGCCCTTTTCTTCGTGTTTGGTAGGAATGTTGGGTGATATTCACATCTCCTAATCCTTCTTCATACTCTTCCTCAAAAAGTCCGGACAGATCCTAGAAGTGATTAATTGTATATTCTTCAAGAGGGGGTTCCTGGCCTTCCGTGGCCTGAACATCAGCTGTCCCAGAGGAGGGTTCTTGCCCAGTTATAAATAATTCAAACATGTTGATAAATGTCAAGAAATATTTCTCAGAGTGGTTAGCTTAATGAGCTCTACATAAATATTCCATCGTGAATTCCTAGACATCAATTCCTTCTAGGGGAGATGGATGTCTTGGAGGAAAATTCTGCCTATTTGGGAATTTAAAATCTCCTCTCCCAGATTTTCCTTCCCCTGAATGTTTCTTTAATTCTATGATTTCATTGGACAATTGTTTCACTACCCTTTGCAAACCTTCTACATCAAAAGCATCATAATCCCTTTTGTCCCCCTAGTACTTTGAGGGATTTCTACTATTATTTCCCTTTTCTGCCCCCTAATGTCCTGGGTTTACCTTCAAGCTGGCCATGTCCTTTTCTACTTTAATTTCTTCAATGAGTTTTCTGGTAAGGTGTTCTTTTCCTTTTTTTTAACGAACATGGCCATGGTTTGGAGTAAGGCAAAAGTGTAGAATTCTATAACAACTCCTTCAGTGGGCTTGGAGTCCTGAGGGATCTTGTTTCTAAGTGAGAGGAATCGTTGGTTGAAGTCTTTGACCTTTTCTTTAGTGTCCATCCTCATACGTGATAGCTCTAACAGTAAGACTGCGGGTGTTTTATCTTCTCCAAACTTTCCAAGGAATGTTGTCTGAAATTCATTCCAGCTTGTTATTGATCCCTGTGGGAGATAAAAATACCAAGTCGAGGCCCTTCATTAAAAGGTATAATAGAAGAGATGGCACACCACATCTTCAATGTGGACATTCATTAATTGGTTTGCTAGCATGAATTTTTGGATGTGGTCTTCTGCAGGTTCCTTAGAATCCGAGTTAAATTTGGGAAGTCAATTCTATCTCCCAGGTAATGTGATTGCATCCCTAAGAAACCAAGGTATTTCATTGTTTGCATTAGCATCGTCGTTGAGGTCATTATTGATTCTTTCCATATTGCCTTCTTCTGAGGAGTATGTCTCAGGATGTTCAGAATTTGAACCGTTTTCAGATGGGTGGGGTGACTGAGGCTAAACACCCTCTAAGTCTTGATCGTCTTCCCCTATCACAGAGTTAGCATGAGATGGGGAGATATGGGATATTGATCCAGTTATTTCGTGTAAGGCAAGGTCAACTAGGTCTTCGAAGTTTTAACTATGAGTTGATCTCCTAATTGAGAAACATGTAAAGTTCGTACCCTTCTCCTGGGTAATAATGGAGCGGTAGGTAGTAGACCAACCTGGCAAGCGTAATTGCAAGTTATTCGCATGAAAATATTAACTTTAGGGAGTGGGAATGCGAAAGCATTCTCTTCACCATCTTCCAGATGAAAAGAAACTTCTGCGTCAGAATCTCCAATGCAGAGTCAATTATTTTCGAGACGAGCAGTTCAGAGAAACAGAGTATAAGGTGGTGAGATTACCAAAATTTGGTTACTAAACTACTGAGGGTATGTTAAGTTGTTGTGGGTCGGTTTTAGTCATGAATATATCAGTGATAACTTGGTTTAGGTCGACCCTCCTTCTAGCACCAATTTTGTTGACCGGGCGAAAATCATTGCGGTAAACAAGGAGAGAAAATCCCAACAGAGGTTCCCAATTAGCCCCTCTGTTGTTTGTAATAGACAATCTCGACGGAATTATAGCTCTGTTGCTATTAAGGTGGATGCCTCTCCTTAAAGAGGACTTGGATGGTGTTGGATCAAAACTATTTTCCTTTTTTGGGTTTATTTTTTTTTAGATTTGTTTGCAGCAAAGATAAAAACTAACTAAACTAGCAAACATCCTACCTATCCTTATAAAGGATCATCTTGATACTAAGCTAGAGGGAAAAACAAACTGCATTTATGTTCAACGTGTTGTGATACAAACACCACTAATTAAGCTGAAAAAAATTTCTCATTAATCGTAGCACGTATCAGCAACAGTAAAAAGATGCTTTCAGAAATAGTTCTAATTGCACAGATTTACCTTAGTTTAAAGAAACAAAACTAGATTGATAGAACATATTTGCAGAAACACTAGTTCATATTTTAGCATGCCAATAGAATTAAGCATAACTAAGAGCACCGAAACAATACAACCTGTGTTAATGCAAAAATTCATGATAAATGAAAATTCATACACCAGGAAGCCATTCATACACTTGTACATCCACAATGAAGAAACGATTGTTCAATTATGACTTCAGGGTTCAAAGAAGTTCGTTCCCCAAGCTTACATGCACCGCTCACACTCCTTCTTTCCAAGTGATTCCCCCCCCAAACTAGGTTCATCCCGGGGGTTTTTATGATTGGACCAAACTCTCATGATTGATTCACACATGCGAAAACAAATATCCTAACTGACTAACAAAGCGTGCATTCAACAATCACTCATAAACATGAAAGTAACAACAGAATTCATTGAAAAATGAGCTTCCACCCGTAAACCATCATGATCAAAACAGTAAGAAAATTTGAACACTTCGCCACTGGGTCCAAGTCCTGGGATTTTCAAATAACGTTGAGGAGTAGAAGATGGTTGTGAAGGGATGTCGCAATCACGGTGAGGTGGCAGTTACTGCATGTGTGGTGGTGATCGTTTTTCGCATGGTTCGCAAGAAGTAAGCGATATCAGGGCAAAGGATGTGATACGACGAGAAGGAGACACATGGGGGATTGTGTGATAATGGAAACTACTTATTTCGCACCCTCACCGCATAGTTAAAGTTCGAAGGTTGTGGGGTGCAAAATTGAATTCAGGCCGTCGAATGCATCGTGGAGTCGGAGATGAGGAGATGCATGCGAACGAGAGGGAAAGGCATACATGACGGTGGGTCCCGCTGACGAGGCCGAGGTCACTATTGCGTGTGCAGGTGGGGCCCTACTTATGATCACCTATGTCACTGCAGGAGCACCTTTAGGTCTCATGGCTTCATCAACACGGTGCCCCCAGAGTTATCGTGGACCATTGATTTGGGTCAGCGTGCCCTACAGCTTAGACGTTGGCCTGTTTGTGCCATCGGTTTTTCCTTGATCTGCCACCAGTTTTTGTCATCTCACCTACACCGGAAAATGTGCACACTTGTTACCCTATGGTCAGACCCACCACTCGCGGCTCTGACCTGTGCGCGACTCGACCCTTTGCTGTGTTTCGCCGCAAAGCTCATGTTGTGTTCGTAGTGACAAAAACCTGCCAACCAACAAGCTAACATCAGTTTGTTATCTCTAGACCGTATCTAAACTTATAAAAGTACCCGAGATGCACATATGTCAACGAAATACTATGGTTTAGCACGAAAAAAACCATTTTCTAAAACGAACAAAACAACAAAAATAGTTCGACAAAACAAAACAAGGAGTTCGGCGAAAGAAATCTAAGGCACCCGAAATTCGCTGAATCTCTAAGGAGCATTTTTTTTGTTTTTTAGGTTTTAATATGTTTTATTTTATCTTATTAAAATAGGGGTTGTTTCTACAACATCCCACTTGAACATAAATTACAAATTCACTTGGGATGATCACAAATCGAGGCGCATTAAGAAGAAATATTGGATTGTCATGAGAGAATAAATATTGCATGCTACTTGCATGGAAGGGTCGGGCCATGCCACCCCCCGTAATTGCAATAGGAGGTGGAAGGGTCTTGGGTGCCACTACCAACCCCTTTTGACAAATGGTCCAGCACTACAATCGAGGATAACTGTTGGCATCCAAAATGGATTAGAAGGAGGCTTTCAATTTTTCTAAATCCCCATCAACGAAAGATTCATTTAAATAGGTTCTTATCCTAACACCCTATATTAACTAAGTAGTCAGCCTCCTTGTTTCCAAATCATCTTAAATGAGTTTCAAAATCACAAGGAATTTTTTTTAGAATAAAATTGAATGCAGGAAATGGTATGCTCTAGTCTCCATATTTTGGACAATTTATCCACTAGGGGTTCATTTAGGAGCTTATTGAATTTCTCAATTACCAACTAGGATTCCCCATTATATTGGAGTTTTGAGAATCACACCTTGAGTTTCAGCATCAACACTATTTCCAGATCAAGTAATTTTTCCGTATTATTACTCGTACTTCCACAATATGTTGCAAAGACCCTTAAGACTCTGAAGTCGTAGTTAAAAAAGACTCCTTCATAACTAGCCTAACTAGGATTTCCATTAGAAGTGACATCAAAATTAACATTAATAAAACCCATAGGAGGGGAAGGAGATGATCCTCTAGGAGGAGGAGCCTTGGGGGAAAAAAAGGAAATCATAAATGGACAAGGCCTTGGATTCTTGAGGGCTTACCTTCCAATCATCCTAGGACCATGCTTCACTAAGAATTGTATCTCAAATATTTTGCTTAATAAGGAGCCAGAGAGAGTCTACCATAATGGTTTAATATTTTAAATTAATTTTACTCCTCTCCTTCCATAAGTCCCACATGGTAAAACTGAAAGCTAAAATCTAGGCTTTGTTGAACACTAGACTATTACCTAGACCCAATATCCAATGCTCCATAGTTTTTTCTAGAGAAAAAAAATTGTAATTTTATTCATTGGATGATGAAATTACATTTCGTAGATACACCAACTGTGTGTATGCATTATAATTCATAATATTTGCATATTTAATTCATACATATAAGTCTTTCGACTTATGAAACTGTAAAAAAAAGATAGAAAATGTAGTTATAAATTAAAGAAAAGTGCCAGAGTTACTTATAAGAAAAATAACTAAGCTTTTCCTTTTTGTTTCCTTCTTCTCAACTTTTTTCCATCCCCTAGGGTTGGGTTTGAAAATTTTCATTATCATTTCTATACCATTAGCCTATAGCGGAACTTCTTTCTGATTCTGAACTCTCAGGAGTATGTGTTCTCCTATGCCACCTGCACCCTGAATGTTGTGTACTTCCCCATTCTGATGCTCTATTACTAGGATCACTACTAGTGTGTTTTTTTTTAGAGAATTTTATTTGTTGATGGTGTTAGACCCGCCAACATTCAGGGGATGTCCCTGATATGAAGTCCCAATTAGACCTAACATCATTTGGTGTAGGAGTCCCATCTGGAAATATGGCCCAGTTGCTAACGCAATGGGTTTTAATGATATGCCTTGGCTACAAATACACATAGAGTGATGTATGGTGAATTTAGTGAGAGAAAGTGTGTGACCCTATGAAGAGTCAAGTGCGATGCATGAAGGTTCCAACACACGAAGGGAAAATGAGTGAGCCCCTTAGAAGCTTGTAATAGTACCCAACTTAAAAGAGACACACAAGCATAAAGATATCACAAGCTAATATAAAAAATAGTTCACAAGTTAAAAATGATAAAATAATACAGCATGCATTCAACAAGATTCATACTAATGCAAAAGAAATAGTTCATAAGCATAAGTGAAAGTTAAATAACATACATTTCAAATACAACAAGAATATTCCTACTATATTCACAACATATGCATGAAATTGTGTCGACTTTGGTGCCGAGCTTGGTACTGTGCGATGACATCCCCAAACTATGTGATGGTGTCTGGCTGGAAGTATACTATAACCTCCATGGCATCTAGGTACAATTATTTCAAACCAGTTTGAACTTCCTTCTATAATAGGATAAACATTGTTCTCACTTGGACAGGGCAACCGATGTTGTTTTTCATGTTCTGTCTGTTCAGTTCGAAATATTTCTTGGTGGAAATCTGTGTGAGCTGCCCCAATTAATCTTCGATCTCATTCTTGACCTGGTTCCTAAGTTTGGATTTGGTGAGTGAGCCAACTGATGGGATCTTGTGTGTGTTCACCAAGAAATCTAGACTGTTGTATAACCATACATACGAGGCCTGAATGCTACCAATGAATGAGTAAAGCTTCTTGTTGTTTTGGATCATCATACGAACTCTTGCTTTCTCCAGCTCTTCCAGTTTCTTGTTTTTCTTTCCCAAGTGAAGTGGTGCCCCTTTGTATTGCATTGACCATTAATGCATGGCGGTGATGGAAGATGGTACATTCCTAAGAGTTTTGACAAATTATTTACACTGTTGTTGCAATCCATGCGAGTGGAAAATTTCCTTATGTCCGATAACAATATCCTCATAGAGGTTCCACATGGTCTCTCCAAGTGCCGATACTTCACCAAGTATCATTTCTTTCATTTCCTCCAGATAGACCTGTGCGGAAGCTATTTTTGAGTTGATGCATGGATATTTTCTACCTATTTCCTAAAGACCTATAATTTTTGTGCCAATTTCTTATTATTGGCCATCAAATACTGAGTGTTTGACCTTGCTTCACCCGTGAAGGCCAAATTGACTTTGGAAATAGCACTGAGATTCTTCCTGTGTCTGCCACTATCACCCTTTCTATAATGAATGTAAGCGATGTGAGGTCATCCAGAAAGTGATTTTTATGCACTTGTACAATATTCCTCTGAAATTCATCATACGAAATATTGTACATGTCCATAACCGGATCATCATCAAGAGGAACAACTTCCTCTTCCTCGCCTGGAGCTAAATCTGTTGTTGTATGTGGTAGAGACTGAATGGTGACCTATTGTGTACTTGAAATTAGGTCATCATCTTGATTATGCAGCTCTGGTTCCTCCTCCATGTCCATGATCTCTATCAATTCTTCAATCTGCTGAGAAAGATTTATGTCTAGCATTTGTCTGCTCTCCTCCTCTACTAGTTGTCAGTTATGTTCTTTCTCTTCAGCTTTCTTCTGCATCGTTTCTTCTACTATTGCACTTTGCCTATATTCTTATTCCTTCATCTTCTTATCTTATTTTTCTTGTTTCTTCTTCTCTTCCTCCAATCTCGTATGTTCTTCTCTCTTCCTTCATTCTCCTCTTTACATCCTTTATTTCCTTTTTGCCTCTACTGCTAAATTCACTCTTATAATGGTTGGATCCACTTTCATCTTGTGGCTTCGTTCTCCCCTGGACTAAAAGAAACCTTTAAATTTACTTTATCATGTGCGGGGTTTCTCCCCTCTACTGACATTACTTCTAGATTTACTTCCTTTTGTGGATTCATATGTGAATTTCCTGCAAAACTGACCGACTCGCAGGTTCTGGAGGCATTATAAAAAATCTTCCATGGATCCTTCTCTGGCCAATAAAATGTCCTACTAAGTCACTGGAAGTGAATTCTCACACATTAGTATTTGAAAATACCATGGGGATCGTACGAATTAAATTATGGAGTACCGAATGAAAACTAATCTATCGCCTTTCCTTCAGTATCCATGAATTTCATGTTCTTGATCTTGTACAATCCAATTTGCATAGGAAGAGTTGTCCATGGTGCTTTCTTCTTCTTGTGCAAAGTTGTTGACAGCCTTATGGAGAGGTTATATGAAACTTCTTGTATGACAAGATTTTCGGTGGAATACCTTGGAAAAATATGCGGTGACTTCTAACCACCAAACATTCTAAGTAAGGTTCCATTGGGTGAGGCAAACAAATTTGTGATCTTTTTTATTTCCTCCATTGCTCCACGTGACATGAAAGGTGGAATTGGTCAAGTAAAGTATATATTCCCAGTGAAGGTGTGGGGAACAAGCATATCTAAGAGATAATGCAAGTTAAATTGCATATATTACTAAGTATGGATGTATCAATTTGAATCAAGAGCATAAACTCGACAAATGGAAGGAAAATCAAATATGTGAGGAGAGTCACCGAAACGGTGATCACCTGTGTGAAAAAACAAGAAACCTGATGCAACACTTATGAAAGGAGAACAAAAAAGTGAATGAACACTTCTAAAAGCTAATATAAGTTAAACACTATCAACCGTGAAGAGAAACAAGCAAAACAACAGTCACGGAAGCGAAATGACAAAAAGCGACAGAAAAGGCGACAAAAGACGACAAAAGCAAAACTCACTCAGAAAATTGACGTAAACTCCACCGAAGGTTACTTGATATCCTTTTGAATGATATAGATCCAATATTGAATGTACAAATGAGCTCTATAGGCATCAATTAAATATATTTGAGTGAATTAGAGTTTATGACGTGCATGCTTAAAATCAATGAAAAAGCGACACTTGGCAGAAATTTCTAAAACTAGCAACTGTGCCACCTTCAGGAAACTAATAATGAATCCCTATTTTCTAGGGATTATTTTCTCTTTTTTTTTTCTTTTTTCCTTTTCAGTAAACTTTCGTGCACACTACCCGGGAAGATTGCACAATTCTGGGGAATTTTGCAGCTTCCTAACTTAGTGCATTACGTAGGTTCTGAGCTCAAGGCAGAGTTGTTAGTCTATGTTGTGAAATTTCCATCATCAACGTTGGCTTGCCCTTATGGATTTCATAGTTTCTAGAGTCAAGCCCAGAACTGTTAGGCCAAGTCATAAGGTTAGCTTGGGACTCAAAAAGATCAGATAAGTATGAAAAGAAGAAAACACAAGGACGAATGAAAAGGATAAGTCTTTATCAAATTAGGAATAATTGACGACAATACAAGATAAGCTCATGTGGACAGAAAGGAAGGCTCCAAGATAAAAGCATAGGAAATATTTTAGAGGATGGTTGTAGTAGCTACAACACTTGGCGACACACTAGTAGAACTCCAGCTCCTTGTATGGGTCTTGTCTCATGAAAAACAATTCTACCTCTTCAGTAAGTATTGTTCAGTTCATTGATTATCGTAGCCTCCTTACTTAGCTTGAGTTAAATGTATAGTCCCTACCATTCTCTTCATCTACAACACACTAAACCAAGACAAGTTAAACTTAGTTGTTTCGATTGGGGATGAGGAGTATATAAGTGCACAAGTAGAATAATTGTTAGAGTCTTATTTTTCATCTTCAGTGTTTCTCCACTGCCAACAGACCTGGACAGTACCCCAACAAAGTCACTTCAGAAACACAAACATTGCTCCACTAACAGCGAGCCTGAATAGTACCTCGACAGAGTTGATTTCTCCACCTCCCCCTTCAGGAATATTTTCTCTTCTTTCACCCTTTATTTTTATTTTATTTTCATTTTTATTTTTTTCATAGAACTATGAATAGGAACTTATCTATTTCATGGGGTGGAAGAGGGATCTTGACTTATTGAGAGTAGAAGAGGTTGTCCCTTCAGAGAAGGATATTTATATATACCTCTTACATACTTTTTAAGGTTTTCCTCCCCTCCTTACTCTACTCGACTTAGTTGACAAGTATTAACTGAAAATAAGAAAAAACTATTAGAGTAGGTGGTACTAGTTAAAGATTCAAACATCATGATTCCACTGCAGTTTTCTCTAAAAAAGAACGTATTTTCCATTAGAGTATCATCAACTTAAAGAATGCAAGATTCATGTAAAAGGAGGGAATAGATAGATAACCAGGCATTGATAGTAACACAACTTCCTTATAGAATTCACCATGCTTGCTTCAGGAACCAAACACGATCTCATGTGGAAGCTATCCTACAACTGAAAAGAAAAAAATATGGATTGGAGAAAAAATTAAATCAAAACAAATTAGATAAAAAAAAAAACAACAAACAACTAAGAAAAGTAGACAACTACTCCTACTCCTAACCTAACATAGAATAGGCTAGACTCACATAAAATGAAACTTCCAGTGTATCCACTGGTGCATTGGCTAGCCTATGTAAGTGAGGGAATACATATCAAGAATGATATTCAGTAATAAAAACGGAAAAAAAAAAAAAAATAAGGCAATACAAACCAAGATGTTCGAAGTTTGAAAGTGCACGCAGAAAAGTATGAAATAAATGGGCATGTAAGAAAAAAAAAAATTGGCATTATGACTAATGTGTTGTCCTTGATGGAAACCTACTCGATGAGTTGTATTTTGATAGTAACCTACTTGATGAACATGACAACAAGATGTAACTACAGGCGAGTTCAAATGTGACAGAGAAATAAATACCAGTCAGTCACAGAGGAATGATGAAGGTAAAGTTTGAGGAAATATACGCAGGTGCTGTGAAGAAAATCCATGCACACACATTGGTTTGATGAATATAATTCACGTACAGGTAGGTTCAGTGAAGAAAAACCGTGTACATACGCAGGTTTGATGAATCGAAGTAGTGTAGATGCATGTTTGGTGAGGCAAAATCGCGTACATGCTCGGGTATGAAGAAGAAAAGGCGCGTACATTTGGAACACTATGATTCACTAAATACCAAGGGTATTTACCATGGTATTAGCCCACAATATTGAGCAACGTAATGGATATTTGATAGTGTCAAATATTACCACCGACACTAGTGTGGTTTTGACACATGGTATTGGCTAAGGCCTATGCTATATAAGGAGGTGAAGATCAAAGTGATAAGGTGTGCATGAGTGAGGGTGGTTAAAGAATACTTCAATTTGAAGTATATTTGCATGGTATGGGTTATTGATGAGTAATTAATCTGAAAAAATATGCACCTGGTAATACAATGATGGATCACACTCAATAAACCTAAAATGACTATGTATTGCATGATATGTTTATGGGTTGTTTAGATCTGTGGTTTGGTGCATGTTTATTACAGTGAACGTCATGATCTGGTTATCTCTGAAGTTCTGAAATGTTTCGCAGTCATGAATTAATTTTTGATTGATGTACATGACTTGACTGAATCAAACTAGTGTATGTATGCGACTGTTATTCAGGAAACTAGTGTATATCAAGTAGACTTATATATCAGTTAATTCTTCATTTTTTTACCTAAACCGGTGTATCATATATTCACCATACATTTGATAAGAAGTAAACATGTGCAATAAGAATAGAATAAAGCTTCACACATGAACGCCAGTTTTTAAGGTGGAAACCCAATGTGGGAGAAAACCATTGTTGATGTCATCTTTGTCTTCAATAATTATTATAAAGAAAACTTCTTACATTATTTTACTATTTCATATTCATATTGACACGCAGGAAACCACCTATAGAAGGATACAACCTTCAATCGTTCTCCAGCACCCACTGGAAGGGAGCTCCAACCCCCTGATCTCATTTACCAACACCCGCTGGAAGGGATCTATGACCCCCTGATCTAATCACCAACTACCACTAGCAGGAAGCTTTGAATTCCTCACTAAAGGCTCCAACCCCCTCGGCACCATCGTGGACCATGTTTCATAAATTTTCACACTGGACCCACCTACTTCAACACATCACACCTTGTAGGCCACTTTTCATCAAATCTTAAGACTGGACCCACTACCAACATTTAAGCCCAATACCATGTATCAAAACTGAAACTTATCACTATACCAAATCATTCAACCAATCACTAAATCAGTGAATCAAACAACCAATCATTGATCTTCAATCACATACAACTAGCAGCATCATCAATACTCAAACAACCTAGATCTACATGAAGACTTCATTGACATACAGCAGAAACACAACAATATTGTATAGACTGATCAGACATATTCTTCAAAAGAAACCCTAACTTTCATACACACTTTTCATAAATATTTTCCGCGTGTATACATGCTTATCCAGAATCAAACCCGTGTATATATCTCAACATACTTCAGAAAATATATGCTACTATGCATAATAGAACCCACATGTGTACATGCTTTACCTATGTCTAAATCGCGTACATATATACAACTAATTCATGACTGTGCAACACTTCAGAACTTCAGAAATAACCAGATCATGACGTTCACTATAATAAACATGTGCCAAACCACATATCTAAACAACCCATAAACAGATCATGTAATACATAGTCATTTCAGGTCTATTGAGCTTGATCCATCATTGTATTACTAGGTGCATACTTATTTCAGATTAATTACTCATCAATAACCCATACCATGCAAATAAACTTCAGATTGAAGTATTTGTTAAGCACCCTCACTCATGAGCACCTTATCACTTTGATCTTCACCTCCTTATATATCATAAGCCTTAGCCAATACCATGTGTCAAAAACACACTACTGTCAGCGGTAATATTTGACAAGATCAAATAACCATTATGTTGCTCAATATTGTGGGCTAATACCGTGGTAAATACCATTTTTATTTAGTGAATCATAGTGTGCCAAATGTATGTTCCTTTTCTTCTTCATACCTGCATGTGTACGCTACTTTTCCTCACCGAACTTGCATATACACTACTTTGCTTCATCAAACATGCATATTTACATGGTTTTTCTTCACCGAACCTACATATCAGACAAAAAAGATAAGGAAATACAAACCAAGACGTTCAAAGTTTGAAATTGCATGTAGAAAAGTATGAAGGAAATGTGCATGAAAAACATTATGCGGATGCATTATGGTGTTTAGCCACACTGCAACTCAATGACATGCAAGAACAAACTTTCAATCTGCGGAAATGGGAGAACATTAACAAATAAGAAAACTTTTTTTTTTTTGCAACAGTTCTCACCAGGTATGAATCCTCTAATTACTCAGCTATATGATTGTGTAAAACTTATGGAGGATGTGAAATTTGAAAGACAGATTTATTTCCAACATGCGAGGTAGAGAGATGAGGAGCCTTGAAAGAAATAACATTATTCTAATAGAAATTGGAACTGACCTCAAGACTACGAGAACCTGACATAACCATTAGCTCGGGATGAAGTGCCTCAATAGCTTGCAAAATTTCCAACTCATAAGAGGATAGATCATCAAATTCTAGTGGCTTAGAAAGATCAACAATGGAGAAATTAGAGTCGTGACCAGATGAATCGATGAAAATATCATGACAAACACGATCAAAAAGTTCAAAATTGAAAATACTAAGGCATCCTCATGATCAGAAGAATCCTAAAGAGGGGAAGATTGAAAATAATAAATTTCACCCTTTATATTTTTAGAATGATTAGATGATAAATTTTGGAGGTCAAGAAGAGAATAGTTTTCCTCTCTACATTTGTATTAAAACCTAACATCCCACGCAGTTTGAGAGTGTCATCAAAAGTAATAATATCATCAGAAGGTAATTCTTCGCAAGATTCAATAAGAATGAAAAAATCATGTAAAATGTCAGGGTAATGAAGGAGAGGTGCAGAAGGACACGAATCATCCTTCATTGCAAATTCTTGTTCAGATGAGGAATCCCACACATAGTCATTGTAAATGATATCATAGGTTGGTTTCTCAACACCAACTCCATCCAGAAATTGATCCTCATGAACATCAAAAGAAATATTTGAAATAGGTGAACATAATAACTCACTATTGGGAGGACCAAAGAAACCAAAGGATGGAGGACGAGCAGAAAAAAATTCATTGAAAACATTAGATTCGCAGTCCAAACTTGCACTAAAAGTTTGAGTATGTGGGGTGGGAGAAAATGATGGTAAATCAGTGGATGAATTCTCAAGTTCTCCCACTTCAACCTATGTAAATGGAGACGTTTGATGAGAAGGATATGAAGGGTCATTTGGAATAGAAACTCCATTCGCCACATATTTAAGAGCTCTAATACTGTAGTATGTTGGGATACTTTTGAAAGATTCAACTTCATGTAGAATATTCGAAATGTGAACAAGAAATTTGAATTTCTCTATAAAAAAAAGTCCAATTAACCTCCTCTTCAGGAAATTCAAATAAAGAATGGATTAAATGATCGTTAAAATCATCAAGAGATTCATCAGGTGCTTCTCACAATCGCATAATTTTCTTGAACATGGATTTATGATCATACTTATCAAAGGTGCAGAAAAGTTGTGGAAATATGTTTGAAAGAGTGTACGAAGGTGACAGGAAATGTGTAACACCATTCCCTTATGTGTCCTTTGAACGTGAGAGATAAATACCAACAAGAAGCATCATCATAGTGGATGTTGCATTTTGTGCAAAAATAAAGAAAGCAAGTGGTGTGCTCAAAGAAGCCTTGTTCCACCCTTGCCATCGAATTTCAGATTTGACAAGTCATTACTAATATCCACTGACACTTTCAGTTTTGTGGTTCTCGAAAAACATGTCAGGGCTAAGATATGGGAGGAAGCTATAAATGAGTGCAGAAATTCAAACAGACTTCATGGGATCAGCTTGTCATATGGACCTCCTTCTAGCTGCAGAAATGTTGACAGTGTTGGAATCACCAACATTCAAGGGATCTCCTTGATATGAAGTCTCAATTATACCTCACACCATTTGGTGTAGGAGTCACATTCGGAAATACGGATCGGTTGCCGATGCAGTGGGTGTTAATGATATGCCTTGGCTGCAAATACGCATAGAGTGATGTATGGTGACTTTGGTGAGAGAAAATGTGTGACGCTGCTGAGAGTCAAGTGTGATGCATGAAGTTTCCAACATACGAAAGGAAAATTAGTGAGACCTTTAGAATTTTGTAATAGTACGTAGCTTGAAAGAGACACACGAGCATAAATACATCACAAGCTAATATTCAAAATAGTTCACAAGTTAACATTGATGAAATAATACAACAATATGCATTCAAAAATATTCGTACTAATGTAAAAGAAATATTTCATAAGCATAAGTGTAATCTAAATAACATACATTTCAAATACAACAAGAATAATCCTACTATATTCACAACATATGCATGAAAGTGTGTTGACTATGAGGTTTTATTAAAGTGAATGTTCCAATCACACATATACCACTGATGGACCACTAGCCTCAATAGTGGAACGTGAAGTCAACATCACCTGCTCCTCCAAAGAAAGATACTCCCTTTATGCTACGGAGAAGCCAAGGCTCTGGCACAAAACTCCCAAGCTCCTTTCTAAGCCTAAGCCTAGCCAAAAGCTTGGATCTTAAAGTCCCTTTACAGGAGTTATGGGGATATATTTACAACAAAAGAGGGTGACACTTCACATTCCCATTTGTTACTCTTGGACTTCCCTCGTGACTCTTCAACTTATTTACAAATGACTATTCAATTACATTACATCATGAATTTTCACATTCCACAATGGAAACGTGGACTTTTACTTAAAAATTATTTATAAAATATATTACATTTTACAATCATACCCATATAATAAAAAATAGGGTAGAGACAAATTGATAGCCTAATAAGGCAAAACACTATCATGCTTGAGTTTAAGGAAACTCTAGCTCAGTTACTTCGACTTGATTAAATTCGATCACATATTGGTGCCAAGCTCAATACTTTGTGATGACATCCCCAAATTGTGTGATGGTGTCTGGTTGGAAGCGGACTCTAGCCTCCATGGCATCTAGGTACAATGGTTTGGAACCAGTTTAAAGTTCTCTCTATAACAGGAGCAACATTGTTCTCACTTGGACAGGGCCACCGATGTAGTTCTACATGTTTTCTTTGTTTACATCCAAATCTTCCTTGGTGGAAATTTGTCTAAGTTTCCCCAAGTACTCTTTGATCTCATGTCGGACCTAGTTCTTGGGTTTTCTGATTCAGTGAGCAAGCCAACTGATGGGATCATGTGTGTGTTCACCAAGAAATCCAGATTTTTGTATAATCGTACATACGAGGCCTGAATTCGACCAATGAACGAGGTGATCTACTTGTTCTAGATCAATATCCAAACCCTTACTTTCTTCATCTCTACATATTGCTTGTTTTTCTTTCCAAAGTCAAGTGGTGCCCCTTTGTATCACATTTCCAATTCATGCACAACGACGATGGTAGCTTGTACATTCCTGAGATTTTTGAAAAATTCTTTACACTACTATTGCAATCCATGCAAGTGGACAACTTCCTTATGTACGGTAACAAGCTCCTCATAGAGGTTCCACGTGATCTCTTCAAGTGTCGATACTTCACCAAGTATCGATGCTTTGATTTCCTTTAGGTAGACCTATGAGGAAGATGTGTTTTGAGCTACTGCATGTATTTTATCTACCTCTTTCTTGACATCATGTAAGTTTTGTGTCGATTTCTTATTCTCGGCCATCAAATACCAAGTGTTTAACCTTGCTGCACCTGCGAAGGCCAAGTTGGCTTCGGTAATGGCATTGGGATTCTTCTTGGTGTCTGCCACTATCACCCTTTCTCTATGAATTTAGGTGATGCAAGGTTAGTCGGAAAGTGATTTTTACATGCTTGTTCAATCTTCCTCTCAAGTTCATCGGGTGAAATATTGTACGTGTCCATAACTGGATCATCATGAAGAGGAAAAACTTCCTCTTCCTCACCTAGAGCTAACTCTACTATTGTAGGTGGTGGATACTGAATGGTGACCTATTGTGTACTCAGCATCGGGTCGACATCTTGATTCTGCTGCTCTGGTTCCTCCTCCATGCCCACGCTCTCTATCAATTATTCAATGTGCTAAGAAAGCTCCATGTCTTAAATCTATATTCTCTCCTCCTCTATTGTTTGTCGGTTTTTTTGTTGCTCTTCAACTTGCTTCTACATCCTTTCTTCTGCTATTGTGCTTCGTCTATCTTCTTATTTTTTCTTATGCTTCTCTTTTTGTTCTTGCTTCTGCTTTTATTCCTCCAATCTCCTCTACTCTTCACTCTTCCTCCGTTCTACTCTCTGGATCATATATTTCCTTTTTGCCTCTACTACTAAAGCTGCTTTCAAAATGGTCGGATCCACTTTCATCTTGTGGCTTCGTTCTCCCCCTGGACTGTAAGAAACATTTATCTTTCCCTTACCCTACGCGATTTTGCTCCCTTTTTCTAGAACTTCTTCCAGAGTTTCTTCCTTTTACTGGCACTACTTCCGAAGTTGGTTCCTTATGCGGGGTCATATGTGAAGTTCCTGCAAAACTAACCGGCTCGCAGGTTCTAGAGGCATTATAACATTTCTTCCATGGATCCTCCTCCAGCCAATGAAATTTCCTACTGGGCCACTAGAATTAAATTATGGAATAGTGGTCTTTTCAAATACCATGGGCATCGTATGGATTAAATTATCGAGTACCGAATGCAAACTTATTTATCACCTTTCCTTCGGTGTCCGCGAATTTCATGTTCTTGATCTCGTACAATCAAATTTGCATAGGAATATTTGGCTATGGTGATTTTTTCTTCCTATTAAAAGTTGCTGACAACCTTGTGGAGAGGTGATACAAAACTTCTTGCATGACAAGCTTGTTGGTGGCATACCTTGGAAAAATACGCAATGACTTCTGACCGCTGAACATTCTAAGGAAGGTGTCATCTGATGAGGTAAACCAATCTGTGATCTTCATATTGTCTCTATTTCTCCACGTGACATGTAAGGTGGATTTTCCTCAAATATCAAGCTTGTACAACGAAATGAGGAAGTGGTTAGTTAGCTTCTCCATTACTCCTCAATGGTTTCAATCCAAGAGTAATTTGCAGAGAATGTACATTGCATGGTCTCACGGTGTCCAAGTCCAGCTCATGCTAGGGGATGCATTTTGTGCATAGATTACAGCCAATAAATATGAAGACATGTAGAATCTTGCTTACTCACCCTTGGGAGGATTCTTGAAATTTTATACATGAATTCTCGATTTTCGAGCCAATAAATCTGACCAGTTTAACAACTTCCCCTCATTCACAACATGGTTCAAAAAGACTGTCGACCCTTCAGGAAAGGTTTTTGTGCTCCACTAATCATATATTATGCAAGCTAGGATAATCAAAATTTGATATGCCTTCCTGAGAGACTTTGTCTTGGATGTATTGGTGGGTGTTTGTCGAAACTTAGATTTCTCTTTCACCTAGCCTTTAAAAATATCCTTTGTGTGTAGATAGTGGTTAATGGCATAGAAATATGAATCCATGAGTGTTATAAATCAGGAAAATGGTACATAATATGATAATCTTCTACCAGAAATGTAGCAAGTTTATGTGCGCTAGTACTATTCAATGTCATAGTCTTCACATCAATATGTGAAACAATCCAACTGACGAAATTTGCACATGGGAAGGTTAGATATCTGCATCCAATCCTGTGTAATCCTTATTGTTGAAAACTGACATAATTACCTGCTGGTCCTCTAGATATTCCTTGAAGCCCTTTTCTGAAAAATATTCTTTTACTTTCTCCCATGTTAGATATGAAAGATTTTCCACAAATAGTTGAGTGTCTGCATACACTGGAAATTTTACTAGCATTTTCTCAATTGCTTCCCTGGTACTACTTTATGTGGTATATTTTTAAGTATCTCTCTTGGGTGCCATGGTAACAGTGATTGTTGGAGAGAAGCTATGAACAACTGTGATACATGCGAGAGGAAAAGGCACTCATGGCAAGAAAGCATTAGTTTGTGCAAATCAACTTTTAAAGCATGATCATGTAGAAAACACATGAACTGATGAGAAAAATTGTACAATTTTCATGATCAAGTGGGGGATACTGGTTGTGGGAACTACGCATTGCGCGGTCCCAATAGCGAAGGGTGCAGCCTGAGGCTTGAGACTGCGCAATGTGCAATTCAGCCTAGACAGTGATTGGGAAAAACTTTGCATTGCACATTTTCAGTGGCCAATGTGGCATACTGAGACTTGGAACTGCGTAATTTTCATTTCATCTAGCCTGTACTATGCACTATATAGTCTCATAGGCCAAGCGCTCGGCTTTTTCCTTGGACTTGCACAATGTTGAGATGGGCAAGGTGAAAAATGGCCAAGTGCAGATCTGCCCGGTGAAGGTGTGGGAAATAATAATATCTAAGAGATAATGCAAGTTAGAGTGTAGGTATGACTAAGTGTGGATGGATTAGTGTGAATCAAGTACATAAACTTGACAAATTGAAGGAAAATAAAATATGTGAGGAGAGTCGTCGAAGCGATGCTCACTAGTGTGAAAAAACAAGAAAACTTATGAAAAAATTATGAAAGGAGAATGAAAAACTGAATCAACACTTCTAAAAGCTAATATAAATTAAAATTATAGCAACCATGAAGAGAAAAAAGAAAAACAACACTCACAAAAGAAAAATGACAAAGAGCGACAGAAAAGGCGATAAAAGTCGACAAAAGAAAAACTCACCTGGAAAATAGATGCAAACTCCACTAAAGGTTCCTTGATATCATTGGGAATGCTAGAGCTCCAAGATTAAATGTAAAAATGAGCTCTATATGCGTCAATTAAATATATTTGAGTGAATTAGGGTTTATGACGTGCATGGCTAAAATCAAGGAAAAAAGTACACTTGACAGAAATTTTTGAAAATAGAAACGGTTCCACCTTTGGGAAACTAATAATGAATCCCTATTTTCTAGGGATTTTTTTTCACTTTTTTTCTTTTTGCATTTTTTCATTGTCGGGAAACTTTCCATGCACATTGCCAAGGAAGATTGCATAATTCTGGGGAACTGGGAAACTTCTCGATCAGTGCATTGCACAATTTCTAAGCTCAAGGGATGGATTGCGTAGTTTCTGGGATTAATGTTGGGCTGACATCCATGAATACGCAATTCTCAAGCACAAGGAATAGCTACTAGTCTAGATTACACAATTTCCGTCATTAAGGCTAGATTTCCCTTATGGATTGCATAGTTTCTGGAGGCAAGACCGAAACTGTTGTAAGGCCAAGTCAGAAGGTTAGCTTTTGACTCAAAAATATCAAATAAGTATGAAAAGAAGAAAACACAAGCACAGATGAAAAGGATAATTATTTATCAAATCATGGATACTTTATGACAACACAAGATAAACTCATGTGGACAGAAAGGAAGCCTCTGAAATCAAATCATATGAACATTTTTGGAGGGTGTTTGTAGCAGCTAAGACACAGTTTCATGTTAATTCTCAGCTCCCCCACCCATTTATGTTCCTTTTTTTAATTTTGTACATCCATGTTTGGAGGTATCTCCATAATTTATTCTTCTTTTTCTTCTTATGAAAGGTGAGGGTCTAGAAATTTCCATCCCTTTGGCTCTTGGGACTCTCTCTTTTTCCTTTTTATAACTTTCTTAGCTCATGGACATGTGTTATTCAAATGTCTTGTTTGAAAATAGATACACCACCTAAATTTTGTGTTTCCAAAATATAATGTTAGGTCCACTAAAAAATATTATGAGTCAGGTGAATTCAATTAGGTAGACTTTTACTGAGGTCTACCTCTATATATATTCTGGAAAAAGTTAAAATTCATTTTCATTTTTTTCTAGATCAATATTTATGAACTTTTACAATGTATTTCCAATACCTTCTAATACTTGATGATGCCAAGAAGGAAGGAGGAGGTTGTGTAGTCTCACCCATACTAGCATTTTTGGGACTACCATTATGGTAGTCACAAACTCCATAAACCATGGAGTTATGAAGAGACCTGCTCTGCCCAAAAACCATGGCCCCTCTTTTAGAGAAAATTCTAGATATTTATATGTATCAAATTGTATAATAAAGCATCCCTTAGAGCATAAGTAAATATCACAGTTTGGGTCCAGGTGGTGATACCCATTGATGTAGGTCCTCTGATTTGGTCTAGAACACATTGAATCTAAAAATAATAGCTCTATATTGGAGGACATTGAAAATACCATTTACCTCTGGTAGATTAACCTCCATCATCGGTGATTGTTCCTTTTTTTCAATGATGTAAGTTCATAGGATATTTTCGATTAGATTAGTTGAGTTGTATGTCTTCAAGCTTGCACTACATCCTTGAATGAGCCTTACCCACTGGGGTTTCTAGATCGAATATATTCTTTATATGATGTTGATCCACTGGGGTTTCTAGAACTATAAGCTCGACCTCACATCCTCAAATTTAATATAATGGTGGAATCATGCACAATGCCATTTTCCTTTATCATAATAGAATCATGTAGTAATTTCCCTCATATAAAAAATTTTGAGAAGGAGTAGATATACCAAGGATTTTTTAATTCTTTATTTAATACTTCCAACCACATCCAGACCCTTGGTACATAGAATGGTGGTGCCACCCCCCCCCCCCCCTTAGATTCTTTTTGAAAATATGAAATGATACCTCTTCCATATTCTCCATTATTTTGGTCCAAAGATCCACATTTTCCAAATTGTGATCAAAGGATTTGAAAATAACTTGTATATGTCTCCATAAGTGATCATCATAAAGATAGATATTAAATATATGTTCCATATATTTCCTCTTAACTCCAACAGAGTGGAAAGAGTGAAGGACCTAAACATCCTTTCTTCAAATATGATCCCAAGTGAGAATTTGTGTTGGCCAACTAACCAAAGGAAATGAACTACATTATGCCAAATACTGCTCATCTAGATTTTCCTCCAGATAGGATCGCAAGGCATATCCTTATGACCAGATGTGAGAAAGTAATATTCCTTCAGAGAAAAAATACCTCTAGGTTGGTATCCCCACCTGAGGTTATCCTAGTCCTAAGATAAGAAAATTTTCTAGCTTTGGAGATTTTTGGACACAAGGGGCCAAGAGGAGAGAGAAATTTGAAAGGCACAATCCTCCATCAATTTACATTTCCACCATAATATAGAGTACAATTTTGTTTCCAAAAAATTGCCACAGTGAGGCATTGTTGATTAGTGGTGAATGTTTCTAAATATATTAGATCATATTGAACCCCTAAGAATGGAATTTTCTACCAAGAATCCTACCAAAATAAATAATACCTACCATCCTAAATCTCCTAAAAAAATTTGTGTTGAATTAGGCTATTATTATTTTGAGCCAAATTCTAAATGGAAGATACAAGGGGATAATAATTTGTACATAATTTCTCTAAATGAGAAGAGGAGTTTCCATTCTTTCGATCCCATATTTTTTTTCCACAACTCCCTTACACTCTGCGACCATCACCTCCATAATTTAGCTCCTAGTACATTGTTTGAAATCTCAAGGTCCCTCAAACCCAATCCCCTACCAATTTAGGGATACATAGCTTATCCTAGGACACAAGTGACCACTTCTTATCCTTCTTCCGTCCTCTCTAAAGAAAATATTTGTAAAGGGAAGAAATGAATTTAAGAATCACTTTAGGTGAAACTAGAGTAGACAACCAGTACACCGACAGAGCTTGCAACACTCTTGTTTTTCCATGAAACTAGAGAATATAGGTTATTGTTAGAAAATTATAATTATAGATAAATGGAACACATAAAATATTGTGAAAACACAAACACATAAAACACATAAAATAAGAGAGATGCATTTATATGTGGTTCACCTAGTTTGGGCTACGTCCACATAGAAACAACAAATCCTTCCTTTTATATTATACAACAAAATGAAGATATGCAACCTACAACAAATCCGTTGTAATTACCTCTTCCATATCACAAATTTTCCTTTCTCTTTCTTGCTCAGAATACACATACATATCCACAACACAATTCTCTCATATAAACCGAGGGTTTCCTTCAAGGGAAAAAACCCCTAAATTAGCATAGCTTCTATCGCCAGATCGTCCACCTAATGAATGACCCATATTGACTAAGAAATTATGATATTTTACAAGGAAAATTTTCATCTATTTTTAGCTTCAAGGGCACTTCTCCCAAACCCCTACAAGGGGGAGTCTCATAAAAATCGTTTTCGCCCCCCCTGGACCCATTTGATGGTGATAATATGGGTGGCGTTGCCACCCTGGTAGGAAATGGGATCCAGACATGGCTAAATAAAACCTGAGTCAAGAAGATAATCAGGCTCCACACCCAATATTTAGGGTCTTAAAACATCCAACACTACCAACTCAAATGCCACAATAAAATACATTGCACAGCTAAAAAATTACAACAATAAATCATCAGTTACAAATATACAACCTTTTACAATTTTTCAATGACCCAACTTCGTTATATTATCAATCTATAATGCAATAGTATAGGGCTCTCATACCAATGATCATGGCCCTCATACAATCACTAATACAATTAATATACAACTAGGGTTTGGTGTCAATAATTATGACAACTAATCCACCCTGAACAAGATACAGCTGACCTACTTGCTGATGTAGCACACCATCACAACTTCTCTTGGTTGTACCTTGAATACATTTGTTGGTTTGTTTGATCCCAATTGGAAACAATGCATCTATCAATGAATAGTTCTCCTTTAGGTCACTGAAAATGTCTTACCAATCTGCCCTCTAGATGATCATTAGTCCATCAATGAATCAACACATAGGGTTTGCTTGTGAGTTGTTCACAACTCCATTTGTGAGAAACTCCTAAAATGCACATTGTTTCTCCTCAACCCTTAAGGACTTCTTCCCACTATTGCCTTCTTGTGCTTCTCTAATGAAGAGAAACTTAGGGCATGGAGGGTTACCCTCTATCTACAATATTTCCTTCTATTATGAAAACTTGGGATCAACAATTGATCCAATTAGCTTCCTTATTTTTTCCTTCAAAGAGTCAGCTCCTTGACCTCCAAATCACTGCCTCTCCAAGAAGATATATAGTCCTTCAAGGTATTCACTTAGGTAATTTTTGAACACCTACTTGTTTCCCTCCAAACAAACACAATATTCCTAACCAATCTATCATAAACTAGGACACCTCATCCACTAGCAAACATCAACAAAAGGATACCAACATACCTTGTTTATATGCTCATTGTGCAGCTCAGCTTCTACAAACTTGATTGAGGTACTCAACACTCTGTTAGGGTTTAATGTAACTGCTATTATAGTTCCATAACTCTGCCTAATTCCTTCTCAAATGACTGTGGATAGACTTGTTTGACAAGGTCCTCATCTCACTATCCCTTCAACTCCTTGAAAACCCACTATTGGCCTTTTTGGCCCTCAAAAAAGATACTTACATGTATCAGCCTACAAATATGGCACAACTTAGAGAAAACATACCTATTTCATAATAAAAATAACAATTAAATTGGGACAAAACTTCCCTACATAACTCATCTTAAACCTTACTGGCTACTCCTCCAATCTCAACTTGTTGTCACTAAAGATAAGCCAAAAATAAATCTTCTTTCTCCATCAGTACTAGGTTTCTTTCAATCTGTAGCTATGTAAAAGGTGAGTTATCTTTTATGTTTTCACTTTAGATGTGAGGAATAAGGTATCTCCTACCTCCTTTTTATACCTTTCACTTGTGGAAATGTCTAGACCATAAGGGAACCTCCTCAAGTCAAGAATGACTTGTTCTTTATACCACAAGCCCACACCAAAACAATAAAAAATTAATATCTCACAAAATATATATCATCTCTTGGTTCTTGAAGTAGCCCTTAACTCTTTTTAGGGTGATCTATCATCTCCAAGTTCCAAGTGTCCAAAATCCTCATTGTATTCACACCCAAAAGCTTGGGTAAAAAGCCCACACCTTGGGTACTTAGCCCATAAATCCATTTTGTGGTGCAAATTTCCTTACAACCCTATACCCAAGGGTTTGGAGTACCTCCAAATTTACCAATCCCAGCACTCCCTCCTAGCGATGGAGGTACTTATAAGACTAGGAAGTAACTCATTGTCAATGTGACTGTTGGTGATACTACCCCAACTCCTAGCACTCATAATTCTAGCATACCCTGAAGCATGAACTACACCCTTCTCAGAAGTATCATCACCACAAGAATCTTCCTGCTTCTTCTTCTCCTGAAACAATTTCAGGCCTTCCCATGGTTCCTTCTTTCCAGATTTAGAAGTACCCTTGCTCCCCATTGACCACGCGCTCTTCTTGGGTTGCACATTCTCCCTCTATACCTGCAAACCTCCATCAGAACATGGAACCCTCTGAACTTATGGAACCTAGACATTATCCTAATTCTATTTCTCATGATCTATAGGCTTTATCGTCAGCCTGTATAGACCATTATCTAACTCCAATTACCACTCCACTAGAGCTAGAGCTGTTGGGCCAAAGCCTTGCTTTCCTCTCCTGGAAAATCACATCAAAACCCTTTTTCTCGATCCATAAAATACATCCTAAAATCACCTCAACTAACCTGACTCCATCCTGAATGTCATGACACCTGATCCACTAATCTCCTTCTAAGCCTTGTCACCCACCATCATGTGCAACTTCGAGACGCACTCAGCCAGAGTCTCAAACACATCCTACGAACTCGTCAAATTCTTTGGCGCACCATTTTCCACGTACCATGTTTCCTCGAAGATGGCACAATCTAAGAAATTAGACATGAAAGAAAAATACTCACTCTCGAATCTCCTAGAGAGGTCATCTATCTCGGTAGAAGTGGTGACACCTACAACTTCCTTCCGCTTTTTATTCTCATCATCTCCTTGCTTATTCTTCAGAAACTTCATCGAATAATGACCATACTCACCATAGTTGAACAACTTCAACTTACTCAAGTTTTTCTTTTGTTTTTCCTTCATTCTTGCTACAAGAGCCTCATCATCATCATAAGACTTCTTCTTTGAATAATATCCTTGTATCGCAATTATTCCTGAATGAAGTCATCCCGCATCCTATTGTTGTGAAACCAGCTCCAAAAAGAGAAGAAAAGAGATATCAACGCCTTATAAATAAGCCACTTCGAGGGGGCAACCTCCAATACATTACATGAATGAACAATTCTTGGATGATTCAAATTAAAAAACCTCCTTTCTATATATAGGAGTCCATGAGGCCACAATGTAATCCTAGCCGACCTAACAATAATAATTTAAGGGCACAATAATAACAATATGGGGGTTACAAGGGTACAATAATAACAATAAGGGGGTTACACTAACAACAATAAGGGACTATACTAGTAATATAGGGACCTAACATGCCCCTCTCCTTCAAAAAAGTGTTGTCCTCGATGCTTGAGTAGCTCTGGGTGCTTCTGTATAAAATTCTCATCCTCCCATGTAGAATCTTCAGTGGGTAAGTTCTTCCACTTGATGAGATACTCTGAAATTGATCGATTTCGTAGCTGTCGAGTTCTTGTTTCTGTGACCACTTCAGGTTCCAATATGATTTTTCCTTCCTCATCAAGTTCTGGCAATATTGTTTGAACTGGAATATTTTCACCTATAACCTTCTTTAAGCATGAAACATGGAAAACTGGATACACTCACGAAGAAGCGAGAAGCTCCAATTTGTATGCCATAGTACCAATATTTTGCAACACCTTGTAAGGACCATAGTACTTTGGCGATAATTTATTATCCTTCTTAGCTTGCTTGAGGGACATTTGTTTGTATGGTTGTAGCCGTAAAAATACCCAATCTCCTACATCAAAACTTCTCTCGCTGCGATGTTGATCTGCCTGTTGTTTCATTCGATTTTGTGCCAAATTCGGGTTATCCTTTAAGAGTTGGAGAACTTCTTGTTGATGCTCGATGTGATCTTCCACTGCTTGAACCTTCGAATTTTCTCTTAAAGATGATGTGATGGATGGTGGATGATATCCATAAAGTGCCATAAATGGGGTCATTTTTGTTGCGGTATGGAAGGAAGTGTTATACCACCATTCAACGAGAGGTAACCACTTGACCCATTGTGTTTGTTTATCAGATACAAAACAACGAAGATATCCTTCCAAACATTTATTTACTATCTCAGTTTGACTATCGGATTGAGGATGATAAGATGAGCTATGAGCTAATTGAGTACCCAAACAAGAAAATAACTCCATCCAAAAATTTCCAGTAAAAATGGGATCTCTGTCGCTCACAATAACCCTTGGGTTTCCATGTAGTTTTTGAATTGTGTCCATAAATGTAGTAGCAACTGTACTTGCTTTAAATGGATGAGATAATGCACAAAAGTGTGCATACTTGGTAAGTCTATCAACTACCACCATTATGACACTCTTTCCTTCGGACTTAGGTAAACCTGTGATAAAATCCATTGAAATCTCCTCCCAACGTTGACTTGGAATGGATAAAGGTTGTAGAAGTCTCGGAGTCTTAATTGTCTCAACTTTATTCTGCTGGCAAACCAAACATTCCGCCACAAACTTTTGAATATCAGATTTAAGGCCATCCCAAAAAAATTCTTTCTTCACCCTGTGGTAAGTTTTAAAAATCCTGAGTGTCCTCCTAAAGGAGAAGTGTGCAATTCCAGAAGAATCTTTTGTTTTAGTTGGGAATTCTTACAAAGATATAAGCGATCTTTGTACCATAAGGAATCATTTTTCCAACTAAATGTATCAAATGTACTAGGATATTGCTGCAACTTTTGAATGAGTGTCCATACATCTTTGTCCTTCTTCCATTCATCTCTTGCTTCGGTTATCCAATCTGGTTGGATAATAGAAATAGCACAAAGCAATGCTTCCACCTCTTCATTCTTTCTTGAGAGTGCATCTGCAACAACATTAAGCTTTCCATTTTTGTAGATTATTTCAAAGTCATAACCCAACATCTTTGTGACCCATTTTTGCTGCTCTTCTGAAGATAGTCTTTGTTCCAAAAAGTGTTTAAGACTATCATGATCAGGTTTTACCTTGAAGTGTCTTCCCATTAGGTAAGTTCGCCATTTCTTTAGTGCATGTAGTATTGCTAACATTTCCTTCTCATAAATAGGTTTCTGTAAATACTTTCCTTTGATTGTACGACTTTCAAAAGCAATGGGTCTTCCTTCCTGCATTAAAACTGTACCAATTCCATTTCCTGAGGCATCACATTCCACAATAAAGGTTTTTGTGAAGTCTGGTGTAGCTAAGACCGGTGCTAGGCACATTGCCTCTTTAAGACGTTCAAAGGCCTTAGTTGCTTGAGGAGTCCATGAAAATGCATCTTTCTTCAATAATGTTGTTAGAGGTGCTGCTATTCTCCCATAATTCTTAACAAACTTGCGATAATACCCTGTTAACCCGAGAAATCCTCGCAACTACTTTATGGTTGTGGGGACTTTCCATTCCTTAATAGCTTTAATTTTGTTAGGGTCTACCTTAACACCCTCGTGAGATACAATATGACCCAGATATTCCACCTCTTGTACTCCAAAGAAACATTTGGATGTTTTTGCATATAATTGTTTCTCTTGCAATGGTTTGAGCACCCTGTCAACATGTTGAACATGATCCTTCCAAGACCTGCTGTAGATTAGTATATCATCAAAAAATACTAGCACAAATTTTCTAAGGAAGGGTTTGAAAATGGAATTCATCAACCCTTGAAATGTAGAAGGTGCATTGGTAAGGCCAAAGGCATGACCAAAAATTCATAATGACCCTCATGAGTTCGAAATGCTGTTTTTGGAATATCTTCAGTCTTCATTCTAATTTGATGATATCCTGAACGAAGATCCAACTTGGTAAAATAAATTGCTCCATGTAATTCATCCGATAATTCATCAATCACAGGAATGGGAAATTTATCTTTAATGGTGAGCTTATTGAGCTCCCTATAATCCGGACACATTCGCCATGATCCATCCTTCTTGTGTACCAATACTACGGGAGCAGAGAAAGAACTTTGACTAGGTTGAATTATACCCGCCTCTAACATTTTTGCAATCATACGTTCAATTTCGCTCTTTTGGAAGTAAGGATATCTATAAGGCCTGATGTTTGGAGGAACACTTCCTGGAATCAAATGAATACATGATCATGATCACGAATAGGTGGGAGTCCTTTGGGAGTTTCAAACACCTTGGAATGATTGTCCAAGACTTGTTGGAGATCTGCAGAAATAGATGATTTTGATATTGGAACTTCTAGTGAGCATAATTGTGCAATTACGCCTCGCTGTTCTTTCTTTAGAAGCTTTGTCATGACATTAGAGCTTATTATCCTTCCTGGCTTCCCCGCAATACCCAGTAATTCGACTTCCTTTCCTTCTGAAAAAAATTTCAAGAAAAGTTCTTGAAAATTAAAAGCTACCGTCCCCAAAGATTGTAACCATTGTACTCCTAGTACAACATCGGCACCTCCCATAGGAATGGCAAGCATTGGACTAGTCAATACATATTCCCCCATGGTTAGCTTGATATTATGGCATTTTCCAGAGCAATTTATAGTTCCTCCATTTGCAACCATCATTTGACATTCTGGTGCTGGGTATAGGAAACAATTCAATTCCTTGGCTACCTTACAATGAATAAAATTATGGGTGCTACCTGAATCAATCAACACTATTACCTTTTTCTTCTTGATATGTCCTTCTGTCTTGAGAGTTTGAGGAGTGGTAATTCCTGCCAATGCATTACACGATATGGGCGGATTCATTTCTTCCTCTTCTAGGGTTGGTTCCTGGTGTATATCCTCTTCTTGTTCATTTTCTTCTTCCTCTTCACAATCTATGTAAAATAATTTCTTCTCAGCACACTTATGACCTTTAGTGTATTTTCTATCACAACTGTAGCAAAGCCCTTTTGCTCTTTTTCTTCCAATTGTTGTGGTGTCAACCTTGTAGGTTGTGGAAATCTAGGAGTAGCAACACTTCCCTCTTTATAGAAGTGAGTGGTAGGCTTCCTTGTCGCCATAATTTTACATTCAATTTTTCTTGCCAACCTGAATGCCTTCTCCAATGAATCGGGTTCCAAAACGCGAACTTCATGTTGGATGTTATCCTTTAAAGTACCTATGAAGAGATCAATCCTGTGTTCCTCTGGAATATCAGTTACCCTTATATTCAATTTTTGGAAGTCCTCAATGTGCTCCCCCATTAAACCTTTTTGTTTGAGATTTATCAATTGGCTAAAGAAGGTGTTGCTCTTTGTATCCTCATAATGTGCTATCATTTCCTCCGTAAAAATTGACCAAGTGACAATTTTTTTACGGGAGCAAAACCATCAATACCATACAAATGTATTTTGTTCTAAATGTAAAGTTGCAATGCGTACCTTTTGTGTGTTTTGCACATTATGGAGATCAAAATATTGCTCCATCTGTAGTATCCATGTTACAGGATCCTTTCCATCAAACTTCCTCATATCCATTTTTGGAATATGGTGGTTCTTCCCGTCAACATTAGATTTTATGAAATCACGATTAACATTTATTTTGTTCTCATCATGAGTTTCCTCTACTATATTTTCACCATTAGGAAACATTTCTTGTATCAACTTTTTCAAACCTTCCATGTCCACTTTTAGATCATTCTTCATGTTTTCCATTTTCTTATCGATCTTAGCTTCCATGTCATCCATCTTAGATTCCATGTCAGCTTCCATGCCATCTATCTTAGATTCCATGCCATTCTTCAAACCATCCATCTTAGATTCCACGCCTTTCTTTAAACCATCTATCTTAGTTTCCATGCCTTTCTTCAAAACTTCCATGTCAATTTTTGTTGCTCTTTGCGAGAGCGAAATTTGTTGCACTTGCTCTTATAATTTTGATATGTCATGTTGCCATTCTTCGTCTTCAAGAGTCATAGTAAATATTTCTAAAGGCTTAATGGGTGTTGAATTATTTTTAGGGGCCATTTTAGAATCCAATACTGATATCTATTCTACAATATGCCCTTGGAATCAATTCAACTTGATTCTTCAAACAAGACTTATGCAATTCGGAAAAAAAATACACACCTTTTACTTGCTTTTGAGGAGCTCGATATTGAAATTGAATTATCTCTATGATTGCGAATCCTAAATATCTAAAATCCAACCCTGTAGTAGCCCTCTGAAGCTTCTTTCAAATTCCACAGGTCTGATATGATTTGGATTCTTCGAGGCAACGTTATGTTCAATGTCCCACAATGACCCAATTTTGGAGTGGTTCAGTAGAGCGAACTTGTACGACTTTCCACGTGTCACTGTTTTCTCGTTTGGCTCTGAAATTGATAGACCGAAAACTACAGTCTGTGTAATTGTGGCCACTTTTTACAGCATTCCAATCCGATGCTTAGTGAGAGAGCTATGAAGATTTTCCCACGATCACCTCTTTGAGATGAAATTCAGAAGCCTTAAAAAGCGCTAACTTCCACAGATCATATCTCCGAAAATATTGTGAACCAATATCTGAAATTTTGCGACGATGTTCCTTAGGATTGCGGCTTCGCACTCTAAAAATTTCAGCTTCTGAACCTTCGTAGAAAAAAAGTTATTACGAAAATACCACGATGACCTATTCAGGTTAAATTCAGGATCCTGCAAAATGACCTAACTTGCATAGATCATATCTCCGAAAATATTCTAAACAAAGCTCTGAAATTTTGCGAAGATGTTCCTCGGGCTTTTGGCTTCGCACTCTAAAAATTTTAGATTCTAAACCTTCGTAGAAAAAAATTTATAGCGAAAATGCTACAATGACCTGTTTGGTGCAGCAAAACCCTAGAATCTCAAAGCTCTGATACCAAATGTTGTGAAACTAGCTCCAAAAATAGAAGAAAAGAGATATCAACGCCTTAGAAATAAGCCACTTCGAGGGGGAAACCTCCAATACATTACATGAATGAACAATTTTTGGATGATTCCAGTTACAAAACCTCCTTTCTATATATAGGAGTCCATGAGGCCACAATGTAATCCTAGTGGGGCAACAATGTAATCCTAGCCGACCTAACAATAATAATTTAAGGGCACAATAATAACGATATGGGGGTTACAAGGGTACAGTAATAACAATAAGGGGGTTACACTAACAACAATAAGGGACTATACTAGTAATATAGGGACCTAACACCTATTCTAATCCGGTATCTTCACTATGGAAACGATCCCTTTAATGAATGACTTCCATTCTAGAGTAAATCCCTACAAAGAAATCCTCACCATCTTATAATTTGTGATTGTTACTCTGACGGTAGCAAGATCATATCGATCCTAAGAAAATCTCATCATATAAAAATTCACTCCTTCTTCTTTTGTCATCATGGTGGCCATCAAATTATCATGTAATACCAATTCTCAGTTCTCGTTCTTATTCTAGAACAAATCCTGAAGAGCTTTCCACATCTCATGGGAAGTGTTCTTCCCAAACATATGATTTATCAAAGGATATTTGACACCATCTAGGATGATCAACTTGGCCCCTGTATCCATCTCTTCATACACTTTTAGCTCCTTAGGGTAAGTCGGCTTCTTGAACTCTTTCTTAGCAAATTCCCAGATCCTATTCACCATTAAAACTAACTTGATCATTTCATTCCATGGACTATAGTTGAAAAGCCCTTCCAACATGTCCTGATATCACAGGCCAACTGACATCTTTGATATTTATATTAGTCCTCCAACAACAATGTGACCAAACTCCCTCTTGAGTTGGACTCCCTATGCACACTATGATTTAGTGGCCCTTCAAACCTGGCTCTGATACCATGTTTTTCCACAATGCTAGAGAACATAGTTTAGGGTATTATAATCTCTTAAGCTACAAACTCAAATTCCAAAACAAACTACTTTACATAGTGGAACAAATACAACAGTAAATCAACACATGGGAAAATATTAAAAAAAAAAAAAAAAAATCAATAACCCAACTTCGTTATATTATCAATTTATAATACAACAGTCTAGGGATCCCGTACAAGGGATTATGGCCCTCATAAAATCACTGATATAAGGAATATACAACTAGGGTTTGGTGTCGATAAATATGACTACCAATCTACCCTAAACGAGATACAACCGACCTACTAGCTGATGTACTACACCATCACAACTTCTCTTGGTCGTACCCTGAACACATATGTTGGTTCGTCTGCTCCCGATCTGCACCTCTACCTCTATAAATGAATCCTTCTCCTTTAGTTAATTGAACATGACTCACTAATATTCCTTCTAGTTTATCATTAGCCCACCAACGAATCGACACCAAGGGCCAGAACAACTCCTCTTGTGAACAACTCCAAAACTCCCCACTGTAGGTCCTCAACTCTTAGGGACTTATTCCCACTATTTCCTTCATGTTCTTCTCTAATGAACACAATCTTAGGGCATGGAGCGCTACCCTCTATCAATACAATATTTCCTTCTCTTCGACAAACTTAGGCTCAATAACTAGTCGACATGGTTTCCTTCTTTTGTCCTTCAAAGAGTCAACCCCTTGATCTCCAACTCACTTCCTCTTTTATGGATGACTATAACTATTGTTAACTTCCCAAAAATTGGCCTAATTCCTTCTCATATGACTGTAACTAGAATCCTTTCACAAGGTCCTCAACTCACTGTCCCTTTAACTCCTTTCGAGCCCATTGTTGGCCTTTTCGGCCCTCCAAAAAGACACTTACATGTCTTAGCCTGCAACTAGGGCACACTTTAGAGAACTCAACTTGAGATATTTGAAGCCATCTTGGAGTAGGTATTTTTGTGACTTCAATTATCAAAATAGGGTTCATATGTTCATTGTATATTCTTTAATAGTTGATCCATAGATTATTCCATATAGGTTGGCCTATTTCCTCTACTAGACGTCTTCTCTTACTGGCTAGAATGACTATTTCCAGCCTGCCGAAGTTTTAATTCATTTTTCAGAAAATGTGATTACATGAATCTAATTTTACAATTTTTGTTCTTCCTAATGGGATCTTTGATCTATACTAAGCCTTTTCTTTCCCTTAAGAACCTCTGAAAATTTGTATAAGGTTTCACATTTTACCTTTTCTCCACTTTACAATACCTGTGGCCTTTTATCCATAGTTTTTTCCATTGTTGTATAGGTCCCAACCTATCTTTCTTATCATAGTGAATTTATTATAGGGTTGAGGCCCTCTCCCTTCAATCAATGAGCAAAACAAGGCATGCGTACTTCTTCTAAGCTAGATCTGAAACTCTTGGTAACTCTCAACAAGGTCATCTAGATCCGCGCCATTCTCCTGAAGTAGAATCTAGCCCTTTTGGCCTACCAAATCATTCCTAGATTTATGTCTATGGTTCCTTTTATGGCCTTGACTCAAGTTTTCAGATCTATGGCTATTGGTGCCAATATTGGAGCAAGAAAAGTGAATAAAAAAATCCTATTCTAGGCATGGAGAATTTCAGTCCTCAAGGATACTGCAAGTCTTCAAGTTATAGTGATATATTTAGATGCCAATGTTTTGACCTTAAATTTGATACCATGTTAGAAAAAATAAATATTAGGGTAGCTTATCATTCCATTTTTCGTACATGAAATTTATCTGTGATATTTAGTTCTTATTATTTGTTTATGATGTTTATCTTTATCATCAAATTAATTCCAAACCAATACAGATCACAACCATAAGAGAGAGACACCAGAAATAGGCTCCAAGCCAGGAAAAAACCCCTCCAAAGGGGAAAACACATGAGAACCTATTCTTATATAATTTATTCAAAGGATACTTACAAGACCAAATCTTAGACCCCTTCTTCCACCAATCAACCAGTGAGAATTCATTCATATGTATCTAAGGAAAGTGAGATAATTTCTCTTCAAACAATACCTTTTAATAACAATTGTGGTACCTACTATAACCTCAGACCTGAGGTAACCCTAGGTACCTTGAATAGGATATAATAGACCTCCTCCGCATGCCTTGGAGACTCTCTTGCATACCTTCGATTCTCCTCCAAACCACAGACCAAGATCTAAGATATGCGAGCTCACATGTATTTGTTCAAATGGAGAGTGAAGTCATCCTTTTATATCCTTTTATGTGGCTCCTCAAGCCTACTTAGGCTGACATACACTAGTTATCCAACTTGAACTTATGTAGAAATTAGACACTTCTAAATCATAAAACAATATTTATTCTTTTGATAAAAGTTCCCATGAGGGTCTTTAACAATATAATAATGACCTTTGACTCATTATAAACCCTATATGCATTCAATGGATGATTTTACCTATTGACCAATGACCCAAGCATGAAACCAATTATAAATAATTTTATTTGTATGTTTACATCACATCAAGATTTCATCATGACATGATTCAAATGACAATTATGAAGACAGAAACTAGTTAAATTCTTCAACATTTACAAGGTGATGAGTGGTCATGGAGGTATTGGTGGATGACTTTTACACCTATGCTACCTTTTGAATAAATATTTGTGAAGGTGCAATGTTGTTGTTGCTATGGGTGGTCATTTTGTCACTAACACAATCTGTTGAGAACATATATTTGTTAATCCAAGCTATCTATTCATTCTAGAAAAAGTGGAGAGGTCCTTAGAAGCTAGATATGCCTATTTTATTGCTTAACCTCCTATAAAGAAAATGTTTATGGAAGATTATATTTCTTTGTACCGTGGACTATAAAGGGAATACACAAAGATATTAAGTACATTATTGGACATTGGTTTTATTTGGGAAAGTTATTGTACTTGTAAGATTACAATCTCAGGTTTCCAATACTGAGGATTTCCTTTGATTTTGTGCAAAATGAAATCATGTAAAACCATTATCAAAACGTTAAATCTAAATGGGATTCCTAAATACTATACATATGTACTTACTCTTGAGTGAATGATATGTTATGTTAAGAAAGAATCCTTCTTGCCATATGATGGGATTTTTTGTGTTTTCCTAATGCAAAGTGGTGCCAACAACATTAATATAAATGCTAAGGAAACACATTATTCCCTCAAAGAAGTTGTTGGATAGTTTTGGCTTGATATTTTTTTGTTGATATGTTTGTACACCACCAAACCACACCTACCTAGGAATGGCTTGGCCATAACCAAAATTGTGGAAGTCACTTAATCACCTTTTATGAACTTTACTAATAAAAATATTGAAGGTGTTATTTTTAGTTTGTCAATAATAACATCAACCATAAATGTCATGAGAAAATAGCACCATAAACCAATTTCCTAGTGGGAAATCCTTATCCTTACAAGAAAACCACTTGAATAATGTTTAACCAAGTCAAAGCATTATAGTACAAGATAATTGTGTTGGGTGTAGGTTTTAACCCCATAAATAAAATATCTGCAAACAAACTCTTAAAACATAAAATAAACAATAGCGAGAGAATAAAACTTAAAACAGATATACACAGAGGTTTTCCCCTATATCCCAAAATCGGGACTACCAAATTTAATTTTCAATACGTTCCTTTCAATGTTACAATACAAATATATACATGTTGAAGCATTCATAAGCCCCAATCCATTAACCCTAGATTAGAACATAACCATAGTTCCCTTGACCGAATCTACAAAATACCATGGACAGAAAAGCATCATGCAAAAAACCATGTGAAAAACCCATGCACAAAACCATAATTAGGTGGGCTATAGGGTCCAAAAAATATAACACACACCCAACATTCTCCCACTTGTTATTTTCTTTCCACAGGGGGCCACAAGAGAGCTTATTCATTGGTCCAGCCCTACAATGCCCAATGTTTCTATACACCAATAGAACTTCTCAGTGCTCATAGACTTTGTCAACGCATCTGCAACATTCTTCAAAGTGTCCACCTTTACCAGCAACACCTTTTTAACCTTAACCATATCTCTCACAAAGTGATACTGAACATCATTTTGCTTTGTCTTTGAATGATAAGCAGGATTTTTAGCCAATAAAATTTCACTTTGGATATCAAAGTCTATCCTTATCACTCGTTGCACCAACCCCATACTTGAACACAATCTCTTCAACCAAACTGCTTCCTTGCTTGCATGAGTGGCTACCATGTATGTTGCCTCTGTAGTTGAAAGAGCCAATACAGACTGTCTTTTTCTCATCCAACTAATTGCACCTCCAAATAGGCTAAACACATACCCACTTGTAGATATTCTTTGATCCGGATCTCTAGCCCAATCTGCATCAACAATGCCACTGATTTCCAAAAATCTATCCAATCCTGGTATTTCTTGGTAGCATAGACCATAATCACTAGTGCCACGCAAATATCTGAAAACTTGCTTCACTGATGTCCAATGCTCCTTCCCTAGTTTTGACATAAACCTAATCAATACTCCCACTGCATGTGTAATGTATGGTCTAGTACATACCATTGCATATATTATGTTACCCATTTCACTTTCATATGGAACACGGGACATGTCCTCTTCTTCTTCTTGTGTCTTGGGACATTGTTTAACAGATAAATATACACCTACAGGTATAGGAACGTTCACCAGTTTATTATCTTGCATATTGAACCTTTGCAATATTGTCTCGACGTACTTCCTCTAGTTTAACCATAGATTCATCTTTTCCCGATCTTGTTTAATTTCCATGCCCAAAATACAGTTTGTAGCACCAAGATCCTTCATGTCGGATTTCAAGGACATTTGGATCTTCAAATATTAGATAATTTGTTTTTTCATTTCCAACCAAAAACATATCATCCACATACAAGACCAAATAAATAACATAGTTGATGAGCCTCCAAATTAGACATAAAATAAGGCCCATCTAACCTTTTTTAAGCCCATCTACCTTCCTTATGCACATGAATATATATATTAAATCTCTCCTTCTGCACATAATAATGTTTTCTTATGCTTCAATATTTTCTTAGGAAGGTTTAAAGGTAATTTCATATTTGTGCCTAATATTGGTTATTTTTGTAGAATATTGTGAGAATATTTGGCAGATTGTGCAGATTTGGAGAAGGAGATGATTTAGGGACTTTTTCCCTACCACTCGAAAATCAATATTGGAGAATAAATGAGCACAATATCAAGAAATTAGGGAGAAATCTTGTAGAGATTCAAGGGGGTTGTCCACCCTCCTTAACTCTCAAAGGCAGCCAAAAGATCCTCATGAGATCCCCTCCAGCAATTTGAATTCCAGAGGCAGCCAAGAGACTCAAGACCAAGTGCACTCAAGCCATACTTCACTTGGAGTCAAGTGGACTCATTACCTATTTTTTAGGGATTTGTTGGTAGCTGCCCTTGAGGATAAATAAATCTAATCAATAGCTAATTAGGGGTGATTCTTCAATTCCATTTTGGTCCATTCGATGCAGTCCATTCCATTCAATCTTCATTCCATTCCATCCCATGCCATTCATTTTCCATTCTATCGGGCTTTTGTTGTTTAAGACCTTCGAGATGTGATAAGATTTCATTTTTAATGCAATGAGTAGACAAACTCCATTTTACTGATTTAATTCCAAAGAGTTGGGCTCGTGGGTTAGGGTCCAACCTATGTGCCATAGCTTCTCTGTTGTTTTCATTCTTTCCTTTCCGTCATTTAGCTAGTTTTGTTTCTGCCATTTATTTAGTTTTATTCTTTAACAGTTAGCTAGTTTCTGATAGTTTCATTGGGTCTCACTTTTGCTTTCAGTGTGCTGCTGTAGTTTTTCATTTTCTTATGAGAGTAATAGAATAGAGGAAGACCAAAAAGTTGTGGATCGAGACCCCCTTCTCATCTCTGTCAATAGAGCTCGAGGAGGGCGAACCTTCCCACAGGCCCAAAAGCTGTTTTTTGTTCACTATTTTTATCACGTACTTCATCTCTCTTTCGTGCATGGATCAGCAGGTTGATTGCAGTAATTATTGCTAAAACCCTATAGAAACTATGTGGTGCTTCCCCGCTTCATTTTCCATCTCTATATTCGCTTCCAAACACCTATGTTACACTATGTTCCTTCCTTTCCCTCATCGCAGCTACCGCGCCTTTTTTTTAGTCACAAAGTGCTTGAAAAACCATCCAAGGTTGAACTCCGCCTCTCCTCCTCGAAATCCCCGCTACCGTACTTCACAAATCGCGAAGTTTTTCCTTTCCCTTAAGACTTACTGCAATCCCTTTTTGCAAATCGCACTTCGCAGTGTTTAGTTTTTTTCCTTAACACTTATCGCTCATTGTTTCCGATTGCAATACTGCGATATTGCATTTCTCAGATCCCACCCTTTCCCTTTTTCTTTCGAGACTTACCGCAAATCACAATCGCACTTCATAGTCCTTTCTAAACAACACTTTTGTTATTCCTCCAGATTTGCGATATTGTGAATTGGATAGGGATTTCGCACTTCGCAGTTTTATCCCCGTCGCACTTTGCACTTCGCATTATTTAGCTTGTTCCCGTTAACACTTACCACTCCTGTCTACCGATTGCGATATTGCAATCGCACTACGCCGCCGGTCCCACCGCGACGTCATCCACCGCATCACACATCGCAAATCGCACTTTTTAGTTTGTTCCTTTAACACTTATCTTCCAACTTTGCGATATCGCATATCGCAATTTTTTCCTCCATCGCACTTTTCAATTCATTTCGCTCCAAATCCATTTTTGTGCCATAATAAAGCTTTTATAAGGTTTAAACCCCTGCTTTCCACTTCTAAGCCCGGTTTCATGAGTTAAACCCTCCATTAGCCTCTTTAGCCCCTTTTCTTTCCTCCAAGGTGCAAAATCAACACTCTTTCAATTAGGATTAAGTCATGGATAGCTTAGTTGCATGGGTAGAAGCATGGTAGATAGAACATAGGATAAATAGAGTGCATTTAGCCGTTTGGAAAAGTTAAATGTGGTTTAGAATTAGTTTCCTTTCTGCCATTTATTTTCAGCAATATCGTTTAGTTTCTTTTCAGTCATTTCATTTTCTGCAAATTAAATTAGTTTTATTCCTGTCATTTCTTTTCAGCGATTTAATTTAGTTTCCTTCTATCATTTCCTTTCTGCAATTTAGTCTAGTTTCATTGAATTGTGACAAAATTCACTGAGAACCCTTAGAAATAGCACCCTTTCGTAGAGCGGAAGAGGATGACATGAACATAATGCATCTGTTTTGTATATAGCATTGTTAACTCCAAGTTTGTAAGAACCTCAGGTTGATAAAGTAAAGTAGGGCAGCTCCTGGAGTTGCAGCACTCTTGGTGCAATACCAGGGCTCACCAACAGTCACCAATTAATTTAAAATACACACAATTATATGATTTGCTTCTAGTGAATCCAAGTCCCCATATATATGTATCAAATTTCTGATACCACACCCTTGGTCGCTGTTTTAAACCATACATTGATTTTTTTAACCTCCATACCAATTATTTCTCACCCTTCACCGCAAAAGCTTCAGGTTGCTTCATGTAGATATCCTCTTCTAGATCACCGTGAAGAAATGTTGTCTTCACATCCATTTGTTCTACCTCAAAATAAAATGCAGCAAATAACATATAAAAGTAATCTAATAGAAGCTACCTTGGCAACAAGAGAAAAATATCACCAAAATCAATTCTCGGCACCAGGGAATAACCTTTTGCTACAAACCAAACTTTGCATTTCTTCACATTTCCTTTTGCATTCATCTTCTTCTTAAACATCCATTTTCTTCCAATGGGTTTCTTTCTAGCCAACAACTCCACCAAATCCCATGCCTCATTTTTGTGCAAGGATGCCATTTCATCATCCATGGTCTCCTTCCAGAGTTTTCCATCATCTTAATCCATTTCCTCCCTAACAACTCTAAGATAATCATCAGTGATAGATAAAGAAAATTTTGAACAGAATGCAGATGGACTATACCTTTCTAGTTGCCTTCTTTCTCGAGTTGATCTTCTCAAAGTTCGAGTTTGTGGCTCTTCCTCTTCTGAATTATGTTATGTTGTAAAGTCTGATTCATCCTCCTTTAGATCAAACTCTATATTTTTCAGGTTCTTTTGGTAGGACTTCATGTTTAATAACATATTTCACCTCTCTAAACACCACATGTCAATTATACACAACCTTCCTTGTTTCTAGGTTCCAAATCTTACAACCTTTTAAACCATCCTTATACTCAATAAAGATGCACCTTTCAGATTTACTATCCAACTTGGTTTTTTTCTCCTTTGGAACATGTACATAAGCATCACAGCAAAATACCCTTAGATGTGAAAGAGATGGTTTCTCATGATTCCATACCTCACATGGAGTCTTATCCTCCAATGTTGATGAAGGTGATCTGTTAAGCAGGTAACATGCAGTCTCCATTGCGTCTACCTAGAATTCCTATCCTAACCCAACAACACTAAGCATACTTCTTTCCTTTTCCATCAACGTCGTGTTCATTCTTTATGCAACTCTGTTTTGTTGAGGTGTGTATGGAGTAGTCTTTTGTCGTGCTATACCACACTTCTTACAGAACCCTTCAAATTCCTTCTTGCATAACGCTGTCATTATTTGTCCTCATCACTTTTATCTTCTTCTCTGTCTGGTTTTCCACCAAAGCCTTAAATTATTCAAACCTGTCAAAGACTTCAAATTTCTTCCTGAGGAAATATATCCATGTATTCCTCGAGAATTCATCTATAAATGAAACTTATTACAAATACTGACCCAGTGATGGAATCGACACAGGTCCAAACACATCATTGCACACAAGCTCTAATACCTTGTTCGCCCTCTGAGCACCAGAAGGGAAACTCCCTGATTATGCTTCCCATATACACAATGTTTGCACAAATTGAAATCCTTAGAGAAATTAGACATACCATTACCATGTAGTATTAGAAGGCCCTTCTCTCCAATATTTGCATGTCTTTGATGCCATAGCATGGTCTTTTCTTGAGAGACCACTAGGCTTTCCGCTCCACTTTCAGGAACCACAGAACTATTGCACTCATCAATAACAGTGCTACTCTGTGGCTTATGCAAAGTTCCAATCCAAACTCCCCACATCAATATCAGTGCTCCCTGAACTATCTTGTTGGTATCTTTCTCGAACATTGTTTTTACACCTGCATCATCCATCTTGCTTACATATATCATATTTCTGTCCAATGCGGGAATATGCAGAACACGAGGAAGTGTTCTAATCCTTCCACCTTGCAACTTCAACTTGAATTTTCCACTTGCGACAATTTTGGCCTTCCTATCGTCCCCTAAGAAGATATCACCACCATCATACTTCTCATATTCGCAGAACCACTCCCTATGGGGAGTGAAGTGAAAGGATGCACCTAAGTCAATCAACCATGCCTCGTGATCTACATGTGTATTTGAAGAATAAGCCAAGTACACATCCCCACCTTCATCTGAGGTGGTTTTCGCCTCTACAGAAGGAGCATTGTCAAGTCCCTTTCCTTTCTCAGGAGCTTTAGATCAACAATACTTTTTTAATTGCCCTTCCTTTTATATCAACGGTACTTTTTTAATTGCCCTTCCTTTTCACATTTCTAGCACGCCTTTAAATATTTTCCTATAGAATTATATCTCCCTCTAGGTTAAGATCTCCCACTCGAGGACTTATTTTTGTTTTTGTTCTAAGACCGTCCTCATACAGACAAGGCATCTCCATTCTGACCCTCCATATTTTTCCGTCTCATTTCATCCGTCATGAAGGATGAGACTATTTCATCAAACTTCAAGGTAGTTGTATTACTACATATTGCAACAACCAAATTGTCTCGCGAATCTGGTAGAGAACACAACAAACTGTTTCACTTATCTTCATCTGATATTATAATATCAACAGATAAAAATTGAATTACCATAGTATTTAAGGCATTTAGTTTCTCTGTCACCGAGTCTCCATCATTCATCCTCAAGCTATACATATTTCTCCGTATGAACAGTTTATTCACCGGAGACTTAGATTGATACAAATTCCCTAACTTGTCCCACAAAGCCTTGATTGTAGCTTCCCCAGATACATTCAACAATACTGAATCTGAGATACACAGCCGTATTGTATTCTTTTTTTTTCGATCCAACTTCACCCAATCTTCATCTGACATTGTCGTTGGTTTAGTACCTAGATCTACCATGATCCACTGAGCTTTATCCACCAGCAAATCCTCCATATTGATCTTCCACAACTCAAAACTATGACCATTAAATTTCTCAATCTCTATCTTTCCATTGCTCGGCATCTTCTTTCACTGCAAGAATCGATCCCTCAGATCTCCCACTGAATAGGGTCTACCACAGGCCCGAGAAAAACCCCTTAGCAGCAAAGGAATCCCCTTCATTTTTATTTTTATTATAGTCGACATTGCTTTTCTATTTAGAGATTATTTTATTTTTATTTTAAGAGGGACACATGTCAACACCAAGTTGAGCACAGACCGAATCACACATCACCCTCATAGTGGCTTGTAGAGTGTGCCTCTACGCGCAACAAGAAATGCTTGAACACTTGATGGAAAGTGGAAATTATAAAAATTTGGATAGTGATCCCAGTAAAAGAATTACAAAGGAGTTTATTCATGTCATAGAAAATTCGACTTTGGATGATAGATATTATAAAAAAACTCATACGTAAGAATCCTATAAATCCACGCATCTATGGCTTAGCGAAGATCCATAAGAAGAATACTCCTCTTAAACTCATCGTTAATATTATTGGATGAGAAACATATCTTATCCATTGGCTAAGTTCTTTCTAAAACCTCAAATATTTTGTGAGAAATGTAGAATCCTTCGTAAAGACTCAATCTTTTGGGTTGAAAAATGAGAATCAATATTTTGGTTGAAAAAATGAAAAAAGAAATAATTGAGGAAGATGATCTTTTGGTTAGCTTTTATGTGGTTTCATTATTCACAAAAATTCCTATAGATAAAGCCACAAGGGTTTTCAAGAATATGATGAAGTGACAATAAACCTATGATGAAGTGACAATGACCTTAGTAAAGGTATGCCTTAAATCTACTCACTTCATAAGTCCAAAGGGATTTTTTTATGAACAAATTGAAGGTGGTTTTAGGAACAAATTGAAAGTGGTTCTCTGCTATCACTGAAAATAGGCAACCTATATATGGAGCATTTTGAAAAATAAGCCATCATGTTTTTTCCACTCAAACCTAAAAGGTGAAAATGATGTGTCGAGGATGCCAAAATAGTATGGTGGTTTTAAGAACAAATTGAAGGTGGTTCTCTGCTATCACCAACAGTAGGCAAACTATATATGGAGCATTTTTAAAAATAAGCCATCATGTTTTTTCCACTCAAACCTAAAAGGTGAAATGATATGTTGAGGATGCCAAAATAGTATGGCCTCATGGGAAAGAAAACCTAGATAGATCCCTAAAGCATCTGAATAACCAAAACACTAGCATTAAGTTCACAATGGAAATAAAAATTTTGAAGGGAATACCCTTTATAGATGTTTTGATTTTTGGAAAAGAGGATGGTTCTCTAGCTCACCAAGTCTACGAATTAAACATACACACAAACACTCACATTCTATTTCACATCATTTCCCAATATAAAAACTTGGTGCAATCAACACATTGGTGAATTGCGCTATGAAGATCTCTAGTAAAGAGCATTTAACTTGAGTTAGGCCACCTAGAAAAAGTTTTCAAAGGGAATTGTTAAGATGATAAACAAAATCAACAAGGTTATTAGAAGAGAAAGGAAACAACACCTAAAACAAGAAGTTGATGATGAAGAAAATAGAAAAAAAATTGTGCTACCATACATTAAAGGTACAGTTGATAAAACAACACACATTCTTTAAAAGAATAACATCATAGCCACTTTCACTCCCCTAAACTACATCAAGGGAATGTTGGATCAGGCAAAGGATCCTATCAATTCTAGTTCATGCAAAGGTGTTTACCACATACCTAAGGTGTTTACCACATACCTTGCTCTTATGGTAAAGCCTATATTATTAGAACTGGCAGATCATTCGATGTGAGACTTTAGAGCGTAGTGACTGTCTAAAGCATACTAGACATCTGAAATCAACTCTGGCATAACACTCACACCATACTAATCACCACATTTGTTTAGAAAACGCCAAAATCATTGCTAAGGTTAATACTAATCACCACATTTGTTTAGAAAACACCAAAATCATTGCTAAAGTTAATAACTATATCAAAAGGAAAATAATTGAAACAATAGAAATTGAGCTAACCACAAAAAATTTAAATAGGGATAAAAGTAGTAAGCTAAGTGAAACATGGAAAACTTTACTTCAAACTCTTCCAGCTTTCTCATATCCTTGTCATAATGAGTAGACGACTTATGATGAAATATGCACGAAATTAGGGTTGCATCATTGTTAATGTAAACATGAACCATCAACGTACTTTGAGCTTAAATTACTCTTGAAGATGAACCCTTATTGAGGATCAAAACATTGACATCAAGCTAAACAAAACGCTTCTCCCATCATAATTATTTCTTGCTTTGTGAAATAATGGTCTACAATTTCACATAGTACAAGGTTGTAATAGCTATTTTGTATAGTTAGATGAGTAACGAGGAAAATCAATTTAAATTAAATATGGATTAATTTAATGTTATTATTCATGGCATCATTTAAAAGAAGATTCCAAACCAATCATGTGTTTCAGGGAATTAGTATATTACAGAACATGATTGGTTTGGAATCTTGGGGATTTAGAGATCGAATATTATTATTCATAGCATCATGTTTTTTTTTCTATGGTAGGCTGTACAGAATTTATATAGACGAGAAATAAGGCCCGGTTAATGGATTTTACTCTGAACTTTGCCCAAGGCTACCCAGGCTTACCTTGTACTCAAATACAGAGTAACAAAGCGAAAGAAAAAAAGAATAGAGCATGGACATCAGAAGACCATGAGAAGTTTAAGTGTTCAGGCATAATACACATGTGCGAAACAATCTTGAGTAATGCCAAATCAGAGTCCTCTGTACATAGAAAATACTAACATAATTAGAACAAATGGAAAGAAATAGGTCTTTATTGCATCCATAACAAGCCAGGAATGATAGCGCTCCACATAATTGACTGTATAAGCGATGATCATTATCGATAGGAACAAAATTATTGCAATCTACAATAAGATGCACAGTACAGATTTTTACTTCTCCAGAAACAGGGGAATCCCACCAAAACCTCTCTGTCGGAACTGGGACGGATATGTTCACCGGGGATACCCGACTCCAGAGAAGAACTAACTGATATCAATATGTAATGTTGGATAGCTAGGAGAGATGCCTTGGGATTGAAAGCCCACATACTTTTGTATAGAAACTCAGACTTACAGGCTGCACCATGCAGACACACTCCAGAGCAACTTCATAGTTTAGATCGTTTCATGGCTCAACACATAATGAGCAGGATCTTATGTACCATATATTCAAATGATGCCCATTCAATATCCAGTCTGATCAAATTTCATATGCCACAAAAAGGCACAATATAGTGTGTCAATTCTTACATCTTTCCAATATATTCTCGCTTCATCTTTGTCCTACAAGACAGGTTATTTAATTTCTGAATACTGTACAACTCGAGGCATTAATATGCCTGCCTTGAAGTTCCAGCAGATCCACCAATGCACCAAGTAATCATTAATAAAATAAGTATGCTACAAGATTGATTCTTATCTCAAAAGTTCCACCGCAAGAAATCACAAAAGCGGGATAACATAAACACTGTTTCACCCTTAATTTCTCCTAAGTATGTGATATCTTACCCTTCTGACTGCTCTCATGGAGCTCTTTATATATTTTCAAAGAGGCAGTGCCAAACGCTGTTAAGGCCTCAAATGTAAGCGTCAATCCGGTCTGCAAAACGTTTAAGGTAGCATTTTGAGTTTCCTTCAAAACCTTCTGATGCCTTGCCTTCTCCTCCTCTACTCGCTTTCTAAACGAGTCTATTGACATTTTCCGATCTGCAATTCCAGTATCAGTTGGTCCCATTCCATCTCTCTCTTGCCTTCTACTCTCTACTCTCTGTAGAGTGACAACCCTTCTATCAAGATCTTTGGCGACGTATTCAGCCCTTCTCTTTTGACGCTGCTCCTCATCCTGTTGTTCCCAAAGCGCACGGACATCTAGTGCAAAATTCCTGATTGCAGCAACAACTGCCTTGTCGGGTATTTGCTCAAATGCACGACACCAATCACGGCAAATGCTGAAGACAAGAGGAGCACCTACTCTACGTGGGGAGAATGGCACTCTTCCCTTCAAGGAGGGTCCAGTCTCTGGAATAATGCATTTTGAAAGCCATCCATTAAGGGCTTCAACATAAGACTTCTGGGAATTTATCCAATTACTGAAGCTTGTATGCCAAAAATGAAGCTCGTGTTCTAGCTGAATAGTGGCCTGTCGATTTGACACACTCGGAATCCCACCAGAAATAGAGCTGCTTAACCGATACTGAATCTGATGACAATTTAACATGACTTGCCACATTTGCATCCACCTGCAAAAGCAAGTAATTGATAGAAAGTTAGAAACTAGAGATTAACCATACATATCATAAAAAGCCTGTAAAAACTAGTTACAAATTTCACATGTAAAGACCAACAAAGAATCCAATTTATAAGAAAATAGGTAAACAACAGAGATTAGCATTTAAAGAATCCACAAAAATGAGTTAATGATAATGGTCAAAAAGAGATTAGTATATTACAGAACAAAAACTATATAGGTAATATCTGTAAATAAGCCCCAAGATTGGTTCAATCAGTTGAACCATCCATACAAGGCATGCAGCCGACAGAGAGGCCATAGGGTCATAGGTTCAAATACAGTCAAGTCTTTTCGGGTTACCAGCCATTGTTGTAGCTGGCAATTGAGCAGTTCTCCATCTGAATATTCCAGGGAAGAAGGGGTTATCCTGCGAAGTTTCCTTCAGCAAAAATATAATACATGTAAAACATTCAGAGAACAGCCTGAAGCAAATTTACAAAATGGGCCAGTAACCATGTTTCATACGAATGTGCCAATAAGCAGAGGTGATTGCCAATAGACAGAAAGGGAAAGGTATGCAGGAAACTTGCAAAAGAAAATTGGCATACGGACCATAGTAACAGGGCTCGCTAAACTTGAGTGAACTGGAGTCAGCCCCAAAATAAGCGGAGTTCTACTCAGAAGGGTGAGATTGGTCATGTTTGGTCAAACTCACCAATACTCAATGACTGTGACTAGGCTTGATCAAGGTCAATAGGCTTGATCAAGGGCAATTGCATACGACTTTGTTTGAGCTACATTAGCCGAATTATTTTGCATGCCATGGCCTTTATGAATATCGTATGTACTTTTGATACAGCAAATTAATGCCAGCTGAATTTCACCAAGTTGCTAAGTTGACTGTTGATTTTGGGAGTGTCTGAGTTGTGTGCTGGATCCTCTGATCTTGAAACAGACAGAGAACGAGAAGGAAAGGTGGAAAATTTAAATCATAAAAAAGGTTTAACGAAAATAAAAGACTACTGACAATGAAAGCTCTTGCTCTTAATCAAGGAGGGAGAACCTCGTTCATATGGTGCTTCTTAGGCATTCACTGGCAGGCTAAAAAAGGATTTAAGGTTTAGAACAGCCACAGATATTGTAGAAACGCATGAAAGGTGGTGTGAGAAAGCACATCTGGGGTAGAATCCCCCAGAATGAATTGAATGACATGTGAGGGAAATAGCATTCATTTTCAAATACACAAACTATAAAATGTATAAATGCCAAAAACACTTTGTAAGCCAGAAGTGATCAGCAGGCCAAAAATAGCTATAACCGCAATTAAACAAGGCCAACATCCTTTACATAAAAGATACATGAAGCTGGCTCAAATTAAAATATTCCTTCAATGACAAAAGGGAAACATTCTCAAGCTATGCTTCTTCATAACTAGAGACACAATGCACAATAGCATTGCTTTCAATCTTGTTGAAGAAACAGA